>JARBWK010000008.1:16547420-16929920 GCA_030556195.1 Anolis apletophallus
GGAGGGTAATGCACCGGGGTCCCGTTGGCATTGGGACCCGCACAGGCTGAAAGGGATTCGGAGGATGAGTTGGAAGGCCCAGAGCAAGATTGGTCAGCAGTCCCTTTGCGCAGTCCACCGGCAGAGAGAGTTTAGCCTGGGATTTCGAATGGGAGCATTCTCCCGGGGAAGGAGCGGACCAGGTGGAGATGGGAGGCAGTGAAGCAGATAGCGGAGATAGTTATGAATTCCCAAATGGCCGAGGTTCCCAGGAGCTGGCCGAGCAGCAGATGGAGGCTAGCGGATGGGAAACCGGGAGAGGCTACTTCTCAGGAAGATAGCGATACTAGGCTGGAAGAGCGGGGCCGTTCTCATAACAGGCGCAGGGACATAGAGGAGGGCAGGAGGAGCTGGCATCTGTCCCTAGACCGTCACCGTTCGGAAAGTAGAGACTGGAGCGCGGGCCCTAGATCGTCGGGGTCCCGGCCGAGGGATTACACGGCCCCGTGGGAACTGATCCTCAGTTCTCCGGCCACGTCTATACTGAATAGGCGCGAGCGAGTGGGACCACAAGTAACAGTGGTCATCAAGTCTTGCCTTGCCTTTGCCTTGTTTCCTGAGCCGCAGTGGTTTGCGGCACCTTGCCCTGGTTCCTGATTCGCATTGGATTGCGAAACCTTGTCCTGTTTCCTGATCCGCATTGGTTTGCGGAGCCTTGCATCGCTTCAAGCTATTTGCCATTATACTTTGGACTATTGACTCTATACTTCGACCACTTGCATTTATTGGACTATATATCTTTTGGACTGTTTTCATACTCAATAAAGTAGTTAGCCTTTGCTACGTCTCCGTGTGTGTGTTAAAGGGGCAGTTCTAAGTCGGCGTTCGTGACAGCTAAGGTCCTGGGATCGACCAGTCGATCGCGAGCCACCTAATGAGCACCCCTGGTCTATGAGAACCTATTTTTCTCATGTATTACAGTAAGCATGGGAAAGATAAGGAGCAACTTAAAGAACTAGATATGTCAGGCATGGGCAAACTTGGGCCCTCCAGGTGTTTTGGACTTCAACTCCCACAATTCCTGGGAGTTGAAGTCCAAAACACCTGGATGGTCCATGTTTGCCCATGCCTGCACTATAACTTCCTTTTCTAGGAGGGAAGGATTAATAGGCTGTTCCTGCTAAATTCTGAACACTGGACATGCATGTCCTCAAACTTTCTGAAGATGAAAGATGACATGGATACATAGATACCTTGTTCAAAGTTTTTTTTTATAAGCATGAACATACATAAAATATTGAGATGCACACAGAAGAACACAAACATGGAAGAGTTTTCTGCAGGCAAAAATAAAATATATGACACATGAAATTTCCAGCTCAGGAACAAGCCAGCCATCACAGAGAACCATGTGAAAAAACATTTTAAAGTAGTGCATATACTGACATAGAGATTAGTATTACCTGCATGCTATTGATACTCATGTGGTAGTGTACCTTTTATACTTTTCTATAGCGGATGTGAAATTTTCCAGTGTAAATAAAGAAGCCAAAATACCTCCCAAGACCAATTACTCATTGAAATATTCACTGATATAGTTGCCAAGGCTTACCTATAGTGGTGCTCTTTAAAAAGTATACAAGATCAAAGTGAAGCTTGCTTAAGTATATATTGTCAGCATCTCAAGCAGGAAAAAAAATTAGTGGTAAGCAATTAATGCATTGGGTTGCTGTGACTTTTCTGGGCTGCATGGTCATGTTTCAGAAGCATTCTCTCCTGATGTTTCACCCACATCTGTGGCAGGCATCCTCAGAGGTTGTGAGGTATATTGGAAACTAAGCAAGTGGGGTTTATATATCTGTGGAAGGTCCAGGGTGGGAGAAAGAACTCTTGCCTGTTGGAGGCAAGTGTGAATGCTACATTAAACAATCAGGACCAGCTAACACCTCCAAACAAAGGATTCCCACAGGCAGAAATCAGCCAGGCCTTGAAGCTGCAAGGCTTTGCAAGGCTAATCAAGGTAATTACAACATTCGCATTTGCCTCCAAAAGAGAAAATACAATTCAAGAAACATGAAGACTAATTCAACCAGAGAAGACCGCCATAGTAGAGCACCTGATGAACCAACCTGGACACAGCATATTATTTGAGAACACAGAAATGCTGGACCACTCTAACAACCACCATGTCGGACTACACAGAGAAGCCATTGAAATCCACAAGCATGTGGACAATTACAACAGAAAGGAAGAAACCATGAAAATGAACTAAATCTGACTACCAGTATTTAAAAACACCTCTAAAATCAGGACAGTAAATAAAAAGCAACACTAAAAAACTGGACTTTCAGACAGGAAACAATCAGGGTCAGCTAACCACCTCTCAACCAAGGATTCCCCCAGGCAGGAAGCAACCAAGCCTTGAAGCAAGGCTATTCAATACGAATCAAGGTGATCAATTGCAAGATTTACACTTGCCTCAAGAACACAAAATTTCTTTCTCCCACCCTAAACATTCTATAGATATATAAACACCAATTGTTTAGTTTCCAATATACCTCACAACCTCTGAGGATGCCTGCCATAGATGTGGGTGAAATGTCAGGAGAGAATGCTTCTGGAACATATGCAGACAGCCTGGAAAACTCACAGCAACTCAGTGATTCCAGGCATGAAAGCCTCCGACAACACAGTTAATGCATTGTTATCACAAATGTAAACAAATGATCTAAATGTAACACAAAGTGTCAGACCAAAATGTTCAGCCTGTAGACCAGGCCTGGGCAAACTTTGGCCCTCCAGGTGTTTTGGACTACAACTCCCACAATTCCTAACAGCCTACCGGCTGTTAGGAATTGTGGGAGTTGTAGTCCAAAACACCTGGAGGGCCAAAGTTTGCCCAGGCCTGATGTAGCCCTACAGCTTCTCGATTTGAATTAAATACAGCTTTTCCATACATGGCCATTCAGTTTCGGAAAACGTGACACATTGACAAGTGAAATAAATGCAGAGTCATTTCAGGCTTTGTAAGTTAGCAACAACTGTCTGGTACTGCAAAACCCAAATTACTGAAACCCCCAAATAAAGATTTCCTGCCAGATTTAGTCAAGGAAGGGAGAGAATCCTATTCAATTTGCCTTGCATTTTATCTTGGCTGCAAACCTAAAGGGTATTTTCCACACAAAAAAAAGAACAAAACTTGAGAACTTGTTCCTACTCAAATGACTTTGCTTATTTTTGAAGATAGCTAACATTCAGTTTATAATTAACCAACATACAGTAGCATTTCCAAGAGCAATTCACTTTGGATGAAATAACTGCATCCATCAATTCCTTTTTTTGCATATTTATTTCATAAAAATTACAAGAAAACTTATCACAGCTGAGTAAGAGTGAGTTCAGGCTAACTTCAGTAGAAACACACATTTAACAGTAACAATAAATTCTGCGTAAAATACTTGGCTTTCGATATTAAAACACACCTGGTAAAATAAGTGGAAGAATATATTACAGCATTTGAAAGAATAACTAGAGTCATTTAGAGTAATTTACTCTTACCAGAGAGTGCCACAATTGCACAATATATATATATATATGTATTTGAAGAACCACTAGTAAATTTTAAAGAAAAAAATATTTTAAAAGTATGTTTATTTAAAAACTGGAATAGCATCAATATAAAAGAAACACTGTAATAAAATAAAGTACAAATATTTACCTTCATAATTTAAAACATACCACAAAGCCCTTTTCTCTTTACATTTCAATTGCGATTTTGGTTGCATACCACGCGGATTGTTAAAGCCTACAAAAAGAAATCAGGAAAACTAATTTGCAATATAAAATCTAGGCTCTCTAGTTTGTAGTATAATACAAAAAAACATAGTTAATTATGTTTTAATAATAAAAGGTTGCACATCTTAAACAGATGCAGTAAATTTTTGCTCTCCTGCCTTAACCAGTCCACTGGCCTTCCAAAAAAGAACCTGTTAAGTGTAAAACGAGGACGCAAGGAAATACGGATTGATCCATCTATAGGCTGGAAAAGCTTGAGGGAAGGCTTTAAGAGTGTCGAAGCTTTAAGGCATCTTTCTTCCTAGTCAAATAACTTTATATGTAGACTTTGTTAAGGAAAACAACAATCTTGAGATGAATACAGACTTGACAGTAAATTTCAATACCCTTGGGCAATAAAATACGATTCCAAAATAAAGTAGAGTCTCGGTTATCCAATCTCTGCTCATCCAACACTCTGCATTATCTGATACCACTAATTCCCCCCCTCCCCCAAAGGATACACAAACCGCCCCCACTGCTCCTGGCAGCAAGGCACAGCAGTGCAAAAATTGAACGCAGCTGCTCAACCTAGTGCATGCGTCCCGCCCCTCCTGGCTGATGCCACCGCCGCCGCTTTTGTTGCCAGGACTCAACCCGGTGAGTGAGCGAGGGAGGGTGGCAAAGGCGCCAGTACCAGGAGCCTGTCCTCCCTTTCCTGCCTCCTCCAGACCCTTGTTCCCTACCCTGCTCATCCTGGCGGCAAAGGCTGCCCTCCCTCGTTCACTCACTCACTCACCCATCCACCCTCCCATTGCCACCACCACCTTTGCCATTGGGACCTTTGCGAGGTTGGGTGGGTGTTAGCGAGCGAGCCTTTGATGCCCTCCCTCGCTCACTCACTCACCACGCTACGTCCCGATGGCAAAGGCAGCAGCAGTAGCGGTGGCAGAAGCAGGAACCTGGCCTCCCCTTCCAGCCTCCTCCAGACCCCGGCTCCTCGCCCCAGCAGCAAAAGCAAGGGAGGGTGGGTGAGCGAGCGAGCAAGGGAAGGCGGCCTTTGTCGCCAGGACAAGCACGGTTGGGAGCTGGGGCTGGAAGGAGGCAGGAAGCCCCGGGGGGGGGGGTTAATAGGCTTTTCCATGATCCCTCCCTATTATCCAACATTTTCCTTGATCTCTCCCTATTATTTATTTATTTATTTATTATTCGAACTTATATACCACCACTCCCCGAAGGCTCGGAGCGGTTTACAAGAGATCAGTATAATAACATATAACAATTTAAAACCAGATTTAAAACCAGGATTAAGACCAAATTATAGTTCGAAAGCCTTCCGAAACAAATATGTTTTGCATGCCCTCCAGAAGGCAGGCAGTTCCCACAGGGCTCAAACTTCAGCAGGCAATGCATTACACAATGAGGGAGCCACGATCGAAAAGGCTCTATGCCTAGTGGCTGTCAAACGAAAGATCTTGAAATTGGGAACTTCCAACAGATTTTGATCTTCAGAACGAAGTGATCTCTGGGGTTGGTAGGGGGCAAGACGGTCCCTCAAATACACAGGCCAACATTCTGCCGGCCCATTTATGTTGGATAACCGAGACTCTACTGCAGGGGTCCTCAAACTAAGGTCCATGGGCCAAATGTGGCCCTCCAAGGTCCTTTAGCCAGCCCTTGCCCTAAACCTTAGAGTTCAGGTCATCCTGAGTTTGAAACTACTTGAAGGCACATCAATACAACCATCTTAATTAATTTGACTCTCTCATCAGTCTCACACTTCCCATTGATATGTTGGTAAGTTTATGTTGGTTACAATTGTTCTTCATTTTAAATATTGTGTTGTTCATTAATGGGGGTTTTTTTGCACTACAATTAAGATATATGCACTGTGGATAAGAATGATTTTTTGTTTCAAACTGTAGTTTGGACCATCCAACAGTCTAGGAGACCGTGAACCGGCTTTCTGCTTTAAAAGTTTGAGGACCCTTGCTCTACTGTATTTGAAAATCTTCGGCTTCTTAGATGAACAGGTCAAAAGAGACTGCAGCTTTTACTGAAATCACTACAATATTTTTGCCAACATTTGAAAGGATATGATTCATAATCCAGTGTTTGGGTAAGAACGCCTGTCAGAACAAACTCTGCGTTATGAACATCTGCAAACAGAGAAAGAAGAACCATAGATATATACATCAGTGCATCAATACAAAAGAATGCTCCACGATAAATTCATATCAGCTCTTGATTTGGATGAGCCTGCATCTCATGAGTGATATACTTGAACTGCTTTGGCTGCCACAGCCTAGGTCCATAAGTTGCCAAATGAAAGGACAATATACCCTGATTACTCAGAATAATGTATGTGAGCACCTGCACATTCAGGTGTTGTTATTATTTCAAAAGTATGATTTGGGAGGAACATTTGCCTTAAAAATCACTCAGGACTGCCTCGTGCCAGAAAAATATGTGAAAATTGTTGCTACTAACAGTTTACTAAAAGCTTTTTGCTAAGTAATAGTTATGGTTTAGTTGGGTGTGTTATCAACTTACTGTATAAAACAAAGCACTGAGTTTGTCGTTGTTGAACTTTTCATTTGCTTAGCTTGGCTCTGTTTTAGAGCTCGTAGCTCATTGGAGCTGGAAGCAGCAGGTGGCGGTTTTGTTGCAGGGAGCTGACATGTGGCATTTGGAAGTTAGAAACTGAAGTGTATGTAAGTCAACACCAAGAAAGATTGCTTATCTAAATTGCAAATCAAGGGCATCTTATTTTCAACAACGAGGACAGAAATTGAACTGTGTACTACTTTTGTCTTTCTGTCATCAAAGAAAGAAGACTCGCTGAAGAAAGTGCTTGTTGTTTTACTGTGGTGAGATCAACTATTCTGATTTGCTTTGCATCACTGTTGAACTAAAGAGAATGAACTGTTTTCTTTTCTACTTAAAGCCACAACTGACTCATGTGCATGTTTCAGTGCAGAGTCAGGCTATATCTAAAGGGGATGAAATATCTTCAACAGGATACTTGCTTGTGTCCATGGCATTACTTTACTTTTTTACTTCGCGAATGAAGATTCTTAGAAAGGACTCATCCCACGCTTTTTACAAGCGCGTTGATGATGCCTGTTGGCCGTGGCTAGCCAACTGGGTAGATGGGGATGAGCTTTTGTTAGGCCACCTTTTCTAGGCCCCTCTCCATATGGAGTAAGCAGTGCTGCTTGGTCGTTCAGGATGCGGCTGAACAAGACTCCCGGGTCAATCTCGAGTGACCAAAGTCCTGAACCACCTGCATGCAGGGTTGAGTCTGCGGCTTCCAGTACATCTTTACACCTACCATTTCATCCCTCGCCTATCACTACTGGGCTTTTTCGGAAGTTGGATGTGTCCTTCGAGCCTGTGCAATGGATTTTTCTGGTGGAACGCAGCATGCACAGAACTGGCCACACCCTTTAAACCAAAGGTTTGTCTGCCGGGGCCTAACAATCTTAGGACGGTGGCAGCAAGATCCTCAGGTCGTAGGTTTGGTTTTAGTTTCCTTCTCTTAGATGGTTGACCTTACAGAGTTAGACGAGCACCATCTGCCTGGGTTTGAATTCAGAGTTTTCCTTCTCTTAGGATGGTTGCCAAAAGGCTAGAGAGCCCATCCTGCCCTTTGACCCTCTTTGTCAGACCCTTCGGTTGTGACCTGTCTGGCATGGGAGGCCCTACCGGTGGCTATTATGCCACCGCCAGCATGGCTCACAACTTCATTAGGGTACGCAAGCCTCTCCCCCACAACAAGGGGGCGCCAATTGAGAGGATAGCCTCTCCGCTATCATCAGTCTGACAAAAATACACTCATCTCACACACACAACTGACTTGAAGTCACACAGCCATACTATATGGTATAGGTAGAAAGATAATGCATACATACCTATGCCTCTGGCAAAATATTCTCGGCATAAGTGGAGATCATTTTCACATGAAATCAGGATGATTTCTGACAAGCTCTAAATTAAAACAAAATGAAACTGCATGAGCTGAAGGTAAAACTTTTTTCACAGCTGAAACACTTTTCTGGAAAAAATGAGTTGAGACTATACTCACTTTGTTTTGTTTATGTTCCATGAGTTTTCGGAAAGAAGGCTGTTTAGACAACACCTTTCCACCTGCACATTCCACAATGGATTTCATGGTGGAAAGGCTTGGGCAAATGCCGGGTGTAATATAGAAATACTTCCCCTAAAGTAGAAAGAAACGAAAAGCATGGATGTTTATTTCCTGAAAAAGATTTGCAAGTGAATATTGCTATTTTGGCATCATAACCCAATGGCAGTCACCAGTCTCTCCCTGGAGGATCCAGCCAATTCCTGGAGGGAAATAGGGGTCTCTCTGTATATTTTATATCATACTAAAACATGAAGTACCTTAAAGAGTGGCGCTGCTTGCGCTCTCTTTAGAGATTCTTCTAAGCTGAAACAGAAAAGAACTTCAGCTTCTGCATCTCTGAGGATGTAGTTTTGCTCTTCTAGAATAAGGGAGAAAATATAACCGTAATTACTGACATCGCAAAGGAATGCAAACGTTATATACTACTGAGTATCACATCTACAACCGATCTTGCTCCTTTGGTCACGTGATGATGGTGGAGAAAATAATATGGTGATTTTCAACTTCTGTGCAAACAGTCATAAGAATGTTCAACATTTACACAAATGATCATCCCCTGCCAGAAGGGACATCTACGCTGATGATCATGCCATCACCACCCAAGCAGGGAGCTTTGAAATGGTTGAACAGATGCTCGCTGAAGCTTTAGGTGCTATTGCTGCCTACCCTGGATGGCGAGCCACTTAGCCCGTCACCCTTGGTTAAGAGCCTAGGTGTCAGGTTGGACTCCTTGCTGACCATGGAGGCCCAGGTCTCCGTGGTCAGCAGGCTGTCATTCTTCCACCTACGACAGGCTAGGCGACTGGCCCCCTACCTGTACAGGGACGATCTGGCCACGGTGATCCAATCGACGGTCATCTCGAGGCTGGACTACTGTAACGCCTCTACGTTGGCCTTCCCTTGGCGACAATCCGGAAACTCAAGCTGGTGCAGAACGCCGCGGCTTGCTTGCTGGTGGGATCACCAGTGAGGGAGCACATTACTCCCATCCTCCGGCAACTGCACTGGCTTCCCATTGAGTACCGGATTGCCTTCAAGGTGCTGGTTTTAACCTTCAAGGCCTTGCACGGTCTAGGGCCTGTGTACCTGAGGGACCGCCTTACCCCGTATGTTCCCCCGAGATCACTGCGCTCGGAAGAGCAAAATTTATTGGTTGTACCATCGTCCCGCGCCTGTCATCTGTCCAGTACAAGACAGAGAGCCTTCTCTGCGGCGGCTCCAGTACTCTGGAGGTCGCTCCTGACCATGTCCGAATGGTCGCTGAACTCCTCCCTGGGCGAAGGGAATGTAAGACGGCCCTCTTCAGGCTAGCGTTTGGGTAAATCCAAACTCAATTGGTTCGTCTCATCGTAGTTAAGGAACCATAGCCTTGTACCATCTTGGTTATGTATCGCGTTTTACTGTTTTTACTGTATGTTTTATTGTATGCTTTTATTGCTTTTGTGTTTGTGATCCGCCCCGAGCCTGCTGAGAGGAGCGGAATATAAAACTGAAGAAATAAATAAATAAATAAATATTACAGGAAAAACCAACTGATTCCTAATTCATCTAAAACACAGGCATGTGCTTTTCATCTTAAGAACAAGCAAGCATCTCTAAGAAGGAATCCCACTGGATCATTGCAGTACACCAAAATCCTTGGGAGTTACCCTGGACCGTGCTCTGACTTACAAGAAGCACTGCTTGACTATCAAGTAAAAAGTAGGCACTAGAAATAATATCATACAAAAGCTGACTGGCACAACCTGGGGATCACAACCAGATACAGTGAAGACATCTGCCCTTGTGCTTTGCTACTCTGATGCTGACTATGCATGCCCAGTGTGGAACACATCTCACCACGTTAAAACTGTGAAAGTGGCTCTTAATGAGACATGCCGCATTATCACAGTATGTCTATTCTCCACACCACTGGAAAATTATACAGTTTAGCCAATATTGCACCACCTGACATCCACCGGGAAGTAGAAGCCAACAATGAAAGGACCAAGGTAGTGACATTCAGCCCAGAAATAGCTTCCTAAGATCTACAGAGATACTTGAAGGAACACCTCAGCAAGTGAGAGGCTAAAACCCAGAACCTCAACCAGTGGCTGAGACCGGATGAGAAACTCCCTCCTGGGCACACAGAAGATTGGGCGCCTTCAAAGGTGCTGAACAGACTGCTCTCTGGCACTACAAGATGAAGAGCCGACCTTAAGAAATGGGGCCACAAAGTGTAGTCCACGACATGCGAGTGTCGAGAAGAGCAAACCACAGACCACCTATTACAATGCAATCTGAGTCCTGGCACAAGCACAATGGAGGATCTTCTTGTTGGGATTTGTAAAAATCCAAGTAAAGATAAAAAAATGAGTGTTTGGTTACTTAGGTATACTTGTGAGTAAATGGGGTTTGTGTTGCTGTATACTTGAGTGTAAGAAAGTCCTAGCCTATGTAGTTATACAGCTAGGTGCAAGTTCTGAGTATAGTTAATTAACCAGGCCCACCTGGACTCATTGGGTGGGTGGAGTCTTGGAGCTATAATTTCCCCATGTTGCTCATTGTGTGTTTGTGCTTTTGTCGGGTCAAGAGATAAGCTGAGTATGCTTCTGGATTTATGTTGCTCAAACTGGAGCAAGAGAAGCTAAATATGCTTCTGGATTGCTTACAACATTTTTGAGAGAGAGCTGGAGAGCAGTGCATTATTTATATGAATCTGCTGTAAAAGGCTTCATTGTTTTAATTGAACAGTAAGTAGCTTCTGGGCAGAAGAAGAGGGCAAGGTTTGTTTATGTTTTGCCTTTATCTACTGTTTCTGTTTTTGACATAATTGAAGCTGAAGTTTAAGCAAGTTTTGTTGAAGCAAATTGCTGAATGTTTTTGTAAGAAACTGAACAATAAAAGATAAAGTTGCCTGTTGTTTTTGGCAAGAAAGACTGTCTGTTTATCTTGCCAATGTTATGACCTACTTACCTATAAACGTCTGGCATTTGAAACACTCTTCTAACCAGTCTGGGGTCACTATGTGTTTTACAATTGAAATGGCTGTTAGGAATTTCACCGTCCGTGTCACTTTGCTAGCTATTAGATGAGTGCATTTCTGTGCTGACTCTGCTACTTCACCTCCAAGAATGTATAGTTTCTGAAAATTGGGAGGGAAAAATGTAAAAAAATTAGAAACTCAAGCCACATCGTAAGAGATCAACCAACTAATGAAGGGCTTGCTCACACATAATTGTATCATTGTACATTTGAAATATAGAGCAGATTGTATCTTTTTTATTTAAATATTTAAATATTTAATTATTTTATCATAGTTCAATACATTTGTTATACATTTATTATTTTACAGCCGATTCATATTATTCAATACAACCTATAATACTTTAACTTTTGGCATCTACAATCCCACTGTATCATGACGAAAGATGGTTACAAACATATTCCCTCCGACATAAGAACACCCTTTAGATCTAAAAGACAGTTTTGTAAACACAAAGAGCAATAGAGCTTTACTTTACTCAAGAGAGAAAGGAAAGTCACCTTGATGTACTGATGCACCTGGTTAGGCTCAAACCCTGTGAAAAGAACTACTGGGGTCAATTCTGGGGTCAGTTTTTTAGTAGGTGCTGGCAATTCTTCAATTCTACAAAAGAAAAAAAATATGGTTGAACACTTTCTGAATTTTAAATTCAAGACAATTGTATCCATATTTTTCCAAAACCAAAATCTAAAAGATTTAAATTTAGTGGACCTATGGAAAAAAAGTAGTATGAGATAACCTATAAATCTCATGCATATGTTCACTAAATGTGCGTTCACTGCTTTATTTCAATTTAGCTGCTATAAATATCATGTATATCATAAATATGACTGTGGCGCAGCTGGCTTGGTGTCAGCTGCATTAAGATCACTACTGACCGAAAGGTCATGAGTTCGAAGCCAGCCCGGGTCGGAGTGAGCTTCCGACCAATTTTGTGTAGCTTGTCGTTGAACTTTGCAACCCGATAGACAGTTGCATCTGTCAAGTAGGTAATTTAGGTACCACCTATGTGTGGGGAGGCTAGCTTAACAAATTTACGAGGCCATACAAAATCTCCAGCAAAAAGCATGTGGGGAATGCGGAAAGTATTTCATCAGTGTCGCAGATGGACGGTGAAGCAACAGCCTCTGTCTGTCTGTCTATATGTGTTGTGTGTCTATGGCATTGAATATTTGCCATGTATGTATACATTGTAAGCCACCTTGAGTCCCCTGCAGGGTGAGCAGGGCGGAATATAAATACTGTAAATAAATAAATAAATGTCACTCTTTTGGGTAGAATATCCATTCATTGCAATACTTCTATGCAGTTTACAGTGATGAGGTGCAATTCCCCATTTGAGCAAGGTACTGCAGCAACTTGCTCCTTCAGGGCAAAGCATTTTATGACACTCCTCTTCAGGTTTAAAACATACTAACTTGGGCACCTGCCGTTGTCCAGGTTATTTGAAAAAGTCAGTTTTTTAATTGTACAAAATGCATAAGCTTGTGGGTGAACTACAACATCAAGCCAGGCTAACCCCTGAAATTCCATCAGTGGTTGAAGTTTGTAGAGCAAGTTTGCTCTAAATGCATCATTGGTAGGGTTCAGTGTGTTCTCTGGCTGTAGGGTAAACTACAACTCCCACTATGGTGAGTCAGTCCCCTCAAATCCCTCCAGAAGGTTGAGTTAGTCATGAGGGTTCTGTGTGCCAAGTTTGCTCCAGACCCATCATGGGTGGAGGTCACAGTTTCTCTCGTTGTGGGTGAACTACAACTTCTCCTCCAGTAATTTTGGCATATCAGGTATATGTGCCAAGTTTGGTCCAGATCAATCGGTGTTTGGGTTCACAGTGCTCTCTGGATGTAGGTGAACTACAGCTCCCCCAAATCAAGGTGAATTTCCCTCAAAGACCTCCAGTATTTTTTGATGGTCATGGGGGCTCTCTGTGTCAAGTTTGGTCCCATTCCATCTTTGATAGAGTTCAGAGTGCTCATTGTTTGCCAGTGAACTATAAATCCCAGTACTTACAACTCTAAAATCCCCAGGCCAATTCCTCTCAAAACCTACCAGTTTTCAAATTTGGGCATATCGGTTGTGCATGCCAAGTTTGGTCTAGATCCATCATTGTTTGGGTTCATAGTGCAATCTGGGTGTAGGTGAACTACAACTCCTATAAATCAACTCTAAAGACCTCCAGTATTTTTTGTTGGTCATGGGGATTCTGTGTGCCAAGTTAGTTCCAAGTCCATCACTGGTGGAGTTCAGAGTGCTCTTAGACTGCAAGTGAACTATACATCCCAGTACCTACAACTCCTATAAATCATGGTGTATACTCCCCAAACCTCTCTAGTATTTTCAGTTGCTGATCAATTCCTCTGTTTACTGAGTGCCATAGAAAAGAATGGGAAAGGGTTAAGGGAGAGGCAGGGTTATGCAAATTTCACACCAATGGAGAGATTGAGAAACACTGGGATGTCTGTGGTGGAGGAAACACATAAAATCTAGGTGGTGAGTACTGTTGTGTTCGTGGAGGACATTGGCAGGACTGTTGTACATGTTCATGGTGCTCGCTATCACCTGCAATGTCATTGGAGAAAGGGCCTTTGGTGTCTCCCAAGTAGCAGCTGTTTGTGCAAGCAGGAGCTTGTCTGTGTAAGTGGGCACCACCGCCAAACACACAAACACATACATATTTTCACTTTTATTATGTGCATAGAAGATTACTGAAGTCTACACTCTAGAAACTAAGATTTTTTTTCCTTTCAAATTGTGATATGAAGCTTTCATCTTCAGGCCTGTCCTCAAAATCCTACAGTGATTCATTTGCTCCCTAGTGGCACTTCTGGCTAGATCACTTCTGTCTAGATAAACATCAATTGAACTGCTTGTGTTAAAATTAGTCTGATTTTGAAAACAACATGCGATTCAGATAAAAAAGGAAATGAACTGCTGGACATAGTATCTCTGTCTCTCTGTCTCTCTTCCTCACCTTGGTCGCTTGATCGAAGGTTGAATGACTGGTTCATTTTGCTTTGGTTTAAGTGGCAATCTCACACCCTGCAACAGAACAGTTTGTGTATAAAAACAAAACAAACTTGCAATAGTAGGGTTGAATATTTAAACAATAAAGACATTACTTAATTTTGGTATTCAAAATACCCATACACTTAAAGGTTAAAGAATGCCAGGTGAAATGGGCAAGGGATATAGGGCACAATATACTTTCACATCAATGGGAGGAAATTTGGAACGTAAAAATAAAATATACCATAGCTACTGATATCCAAGAAAATTGGTACAAAATGTTATTTAGATGGTATTACACTCCTGAAAAATTAGCCAAATTTAACACACAGGGTTCCAATAAATGCTGGAAAGGTGGGAAAGAAGTAGGCACTTTCTTTCACCAATGGTGGTCTTGCAAAGAAATAAAAAGATATTGGAGGAAAAAAACCATATATATGTACAAGAATATTTAAAAAAATGTCCCCCGACTACCTGAAATATATTTATTAGGCATAACAAACAAAAAATCAGATAAAAACCAGGCCAGAATGCTCTTTTTTATGAGCACAGCAGTGACACTAATTTTGGCAAAAATATGGAAGCAAAAGAAAACCCCGAGTACGGATGAATGGATTATCAAAATGTTTGATATAATCCAAATGGACAATTTTCTCAAAGATTAAAAGAGACAAGTAAGAAAACAGACTGGTCTGGCTTCAAAGACTTTTTGCAAAATGAAAATATTTCATTAAAGACAGAAATATCCGACGCGTAAATACGTTTATAGAAGAAGACTCACTGGCGAAATCACCTGAGAAATTAAAATTTTCAACGAGAAATAAATATCTCAAAAGACTTTGGGAAGTCACTGAAAGATATATATATATATATATTCTTTTTTTCTTTTCATATTTTTTTCTTTTCTCTCTCTTTACATTTCCTTCTTTTACCTTTCCTATAATATGTTTCCCCCCACTTTCGCTGTAATATTTCATTTATATTCACATTAAAAACTATTTTTTAAAAAATACCCATACACACTGTATAGATAGTGCAATCTTTCTACACATGTCAAATTCAATGAGATTACTCCAAGAATCTGGCCACAGAATTACTTAAACTTTTCCCAAGAAAATTCATTCTCACAATTTATCAGTAAATTTCACTAGTGCTTTCACGTTTTCTATCTCTGTTCAGCATGTTTTCAAAAGTATGTGTCAGAAATAACAACATCTCACTCTACAGTGAATGCTAAGACAGAATTTAGCGTCATTTCCACAAGAAATGTGGTTGCCTGGAACACTGGGTCTGACCTTACCTCCTTCATTTTCCCTATGACTGAAGATAAAGACTAAATCAGATTTGACAGGATCTGGTGCCTTTTTATACTGCTGTAACCAATTTGTACTGAAGGGCTATATAAAACATTTGATGTGTGGAGTAAAATCCTCCATCCACAGCTTCGTTTACCAAATGAAACATGTGTTAGGCTAAAGCAGGCATGGGCAAACTTCGGCCCTCCATTTCAACTCCTACAATTCCCCACAGCCTACCAGCCTGCCTGGGCTAAAGAAATTAAAAGCAAGCTCACGTACCATTAGAAGTTCCGATGATACTTTTAACGGCACTCTCCAAGCATCTAAAATTAATAAAAAGTGAGAAAAAAGCAAATAAGAATAGTTTCTGAAACTGAGTGTCCACCTTCTCCTAGCAGACCAAAAATTCCTGCCTGAAAGCACAAAGAGCCGCAGCCAATCAGGGTCTGCGTCAGGCCTCATTCTAATATTTAGGGGGATAGCTTTTCTTGTAAAGGCAGTTTCAGCTACAATCTACAATGTTGCAGCAACATACAAATTCCGTCAGGGGATTACTGGTCCCAAAAATTAACTGTGCATCCAGTAACCATCTTTCTTGATTCTATTATTTGCTGATAGACCTATGCATTGTATGTTTTTGCCCTGTTTCCCCTTCCACTCCCTCACCCCCTATTGTGCTTCAGTATTTATATTTACGTTTTAAATGTACTAAATGTACCAAGTTCATATAAAAATTTGACTTTTATTTGTTGTGCTGGTCTATGACCGAAATAAATTATTTGATTTGAAAGGCAGTTTCCAATAGTCCAAGTTACCACTAATTTAAAACTATAGTTATTTCTAAACAGTCTGCGAGTAAGTTCCATTGATACATAAGGGTCTTATCAGGGGTGAGACATACTCTGCAATATATTAGACTCTATAGCAGGGGTAGGGAACCTATGGCTCGGGAGCCAGATGTGGCTCTTTTCATGATTGAATCTGGCTCTCCAGAGCAGCCCGGGCCTCGGTTTCCCAGCATGTAGCAGGGAGGAATGATGCAAATGCGCCGTGACTGCTGCTTCCGCGCCGCCATCGCCGCCTCTTCCTCATCCCCTGCTGCTCTTGGAGCCCTGCACCCTCTTTGCCGGGGATGGCAAAGCCGAGTGGCAGCGCCTCATCGTCATCTTCCTTTTTGTCCTCCGCCATGGGCGTCGGAGGAGGTGGCAGATGCGGGCCTGGCCCTGGCGTCGTGGACACAGCCTCGCTAGCCCCGGGGGATGCTCAGCTCATCGCCCTTATTGTCAGGCAGCTCAAGAGCCGCTGCCTCTCCGACGCCTTCCAGAGACTGCCTCGCCAACGTCGGCACCAAGGTCTGTCTTGGCCCCGTACCCTCTTCCCCCTTCCTTCCTCTTCTTTTCCCTCTTTTTTCTTTCATTCTTTTTCCTCCCTCTCTCCCCTTCCTTCTTTACTCCATGCTCCCTCCCTCTTCCTTCCTTCCTTCCTTCCTTTCCTTCTCTCCTTCCTTCACTTCCCTCTCTCCTTCCTTCACTTCCCTCTCTCCCCTTCTTTCTTTTATTCTTTCCCCTTCATTATTTTACTTTTTCCTCATTCCTTTCCTTTCTTTTCCCCATCCTTTCCTTTCCTCCGTTCCATTTCCTTCTTTCTTTCCCCCTCCTCGTCTTTCTCCTGCTTTTGTTTTCTTCCTTTTCCATAGTTCATTCTTCTTTTCTTTCTTCCTCTCTCCCTCCCTCCTTTATTTCCTCTTTCTTTCCCCCTTCCTTCCTTCCGTCTTCTCTTCCTTCCCAGAGTCCTGAGCATGCCTTTTGCAGAGCCAGGTCTGAAGTGTCCCGTCATTTCTCATAGTATGTACGTATATACTCACATTTAGTTGAATTCAGTCTGAAAATATATTATATGGCTCTCACTGAAATAAATTTCCAAAAACTTTGCTTTTATGGCTCTCTGAGTCAAAAAGGTTCCTGACCCCTGCTCTATAGAATAAATTTCAAAGTAGCAGCAGCATTATCAGATGCCTAAAGTTTGCTTTTTTGTAACTTTCCCCCACCTGGTAGTTTCTCTTACCTAGGAGGTTTAGAACTAGATGCTGGTTAGGAGCAAATGGTTCCTGAAGGTTGAACACTGTGTATCGATTGTTCTGCATTTGCCGCAATGCTTCAAAATTCCCAAGTAATATATCACAAAGCCACTGTGCATTCACACATGGTATCCTCCACTCTTTGGCTTTCTCGTATTTTACACCAGTAGGCCTTTTCAGAGAGGAAAAAGGAGCACATTAATGATAACTAGGCATCTCAAAATGTGCTAACCTCATTCTGCATTTATTTTTTATAATTTACTAGTCGTCCCCTACCATGCGTTGCTGTGGCCCAGTCTGTGTATATGTGTTTTGTGTGAGTATATATGTGTGTGTATGTGTGTTTGCACATGGTTTTGCACATGTCTTGTAATGTATTTTTTGGTTTTTGGCTTTTTAAGCCTCTTCTGTTGTGTTTTTCAGTGTTTTTATGAGTGATGGTCACTTGTTGGCCTGATATGTGTATTGTGTCCAAATTTGGTGTCAATTCAGTGGTTTTTTAGTTACGTTAATCCCACAAACAAACATTACATTTTAATTTATATAGATAATATAATATAAAGTAGGGAATAATAATAATAATAATAGAAGAACCGGTGGGATCACAAGCCTGAAAAAGCTAAAGAAAATGAACTTGTCAAACTACTCTGGGACTTCCGAATTCAGACTGACAGAGTTTTGGAGCATCCCGATCATGGGAAAAAACGAAGTATGGATCATCAATGTTGCAATCCCAGGAGACAGCAGGATTGACAAGAAGCAACACGAAAAACTTACACAATATGAGAATTTAAAGATCAAACTGCAAAGGCTCTGGAACAAGCCAGTCAAGGTAGTCCCAGTGGCCATCGGCACACTGGGTGCAGTGCCTAAAGACCTTGGCCCGCACATAAAATCAATCGGCATTGACACAATCACCATCTGTCAGCTACTAAAAGCCATCCTACTCGGATCTGCATGCATTATTCACCGATACATCACATAATCCTAGACACTTGGGAAGTGTTCAGTGTGTGATCCAATATAAAACAGCCAGCATAGTGATCTTGTTTGCTGTGTACTAATCCTGTTGTGTATAATAATAATTTTATACCAGAATTATATTGAAGCGTGAAAACTATTTAAGTACCTGCATAGGTTTGTAATATATATATTTTAGAAGTTATATTATATTACATATATAAGTTTTCTACACCACACATAACTTTTGTTTTCACATGGGCTTAAAGCACTGTGAATCAATTAATACAGGCATCCTCAAACTGCGGCCCTCCAGATGTTTTCGCCTCCAACTCCCAGAAGCCCTTGCCAGCTTGTTCAATGGCAGGAATGGTATGGCTTAACAATGTAACCTGTTACACTGCCCCAACAGGTGCTTCCAAATGGTCAATCAAAACACATGGAGGCACTAAACTGAAGTAACTGAACATTCCCAGTGCTACTTCCCAGATCATGTTAAATGAAAATTACTGTTTTTATTCATAAGCTGCCTAACAAAGAAAGAATTGTACTACAGTACTCGTATATGTGACACCAGAATTGCACTACATAATATATGCAACACTTACTCTTTACAGATAAGAACTGTATTGCTGTGGCAAAGATAGCCTGTGTATTTTGCACCTGCCAGGTAGGCCATCAGCTTGAGATCATCCCTGTCACTGTCGACAAACCCTGTCACTGAGATTATCTGGCACAGAAAATAACACAATGTTGTGAGTATGGGTTATAAACATTCCTACTAAGTTCTGTTAAAAAAAATTCATTTCCCAAAGTATGAAGCTGGAACGGGACTGTGGCGCAGCTGGCTGGGAGTCAGCTGCATTAAGATCACTACTGACCAAAAGGTCATGAGTTCGAAGCCAGCCCGGGTCGGAGTGAGTTCCCGACCATAATTGTGTGACTTGTTGTCAACCTTTGCAGCCCAAAAGACAGTTGCATCTGTCAAGTAGGAAATTTAGGTACCATTTTGTGGGGAGGCTAATTTAACTGATTTATGAGGACATAAAAATCTCCAGGAAGTATGCAAAGAATGAGGAAGCAACAGCTCCCCTGGTGGCCAGAAGCTGGAATGTTAAATAGCCTCTGAGTGCCTGTCTATATATGTTGTGTCTCTATGGCATTGAATGTTTGCCATGTATATGTACACTGTAATCCGCCCTGAGTCCCCTGCGGGGTGAGAAGGGCGGAATATAAATACTGTAAATAAATAAATACTGTAAATAAACGGTTTGCAGGCATGAAATACAAATCTTTCTTTTTCAGTATGTGAACAATGGGAATAGAGTGTCCTCTAAAGCATACCCACTGCATTAATGTCTGATTGATAAAAACACTTATGGAATTTCCATTGGTTTTCTCCTCCTGGTGGAAATGGGCCTTTCCAAACATATACAGTTTTCTTACATGTTGAGAACATGGTTTTCCTCCTGGTGGAAATGCAACTGGAAAATGAAGTGCTCGATGGGGTGGCACCATTTTCTTCTTTTTTATCACACAGTTCAGCCAGTGAGCAGTGATACATCTCTTCCTTTCTTTCAGTGCCTGCAAAACACACACACACACATACATACAAGGTGCTGTTTGTTTTGGTATTTAATTCTGTTTTAGAAGTGTAGAACAACATTTTGAAAGGTTTTATTTGATTCACAAAGCTTCCAACTATCATGCTTTAATGAGGTATTAAAGCACTGATGCTCGATGCGCAGGTGTTGGCGGTGGCTGGGAGGGCCTTCGCACAATTAAAACTCGTGCACCAACTGCAATTATACCTTGTGAAGTCTGACTTGGCCATAGTGGTCCACGCCTTAGTTACCTCTAGACTGGACTATTGTAATGCACTCTACGTGGGGCTTCCCTTGAAAACGGCCCGGAAACTTCAACTGGTCCAATTTATTTATTTATTATTTAAAACTTTTGTACACCGGCCTTCTCACCTCTATCGAGGGACTCAGACCAGCATAACAGCAAAAATTCAATGCTATAAATTTAAAAACAACTACAACAACATATTAAAATACATAAAAACCCAGCATAAAACCACATCGCCATTAAAACAATTCCACTCAATCTGTAATGGTCGTTCATTCACACAATAGCCAATCTCAGCCTATTCTGGGAAGGCTTGGTTCCACATCCAGGTCTTCACCAGCCTCCTAAAGGACAACAGAGAGGGGGCAGATCTAGCATCACTAGGTAGAGAGTTCCACAGCCGAGGGGCGACCACAGAGAAGGCCCTGTCTCTCGTCCCCACCAGCTGTGCTTGGGAAGCCGGAGGGACGGAGAGCAGGGCCTCTCCGGAGGATCTTAATGTTCTTGATGGTTCGTAGGGGAGAATCCATTCGGACAGGTAAACTGGGCCAGAACCGTATAGGGTTTTGTAGGTTAAAACCAGCACTTTGAATTGTGCCCGGAAGCTAATTGGCAGCCAGTGTAGCTGGTGTAGCAAGGGAGTTGTAGGCTCCCTGTGCCCTGCTCCTGTTAGTATTATAGTTTTTCATTTGCTAAAAGACAATAAGAATAAATTGCTTCATAGGGACACTTAATCTGAGCATTCCTATTCAAATTACAAAAAGTTTTAAAAACTTTTTTCTTTACACATGAAAGCTACTATTAAGAGCAACCATCTTTCATGGTAGCAATCATTCCATGGAATGCTTCCACACTGACTTTTATATCACCAAATTAAAATAATTCGACGATTTGATTTCTTACTGAAATAATGGGGCAGCACACACCATATATTTTTTACCTGAGCATACATATTACTGAGCTGGCTTTCACAGAGAAGATGTGTACAACGACTTGTGAGTGTAGGATCCACTGTGCCACCATGTGCTTGGATTATCTAGAACAGAAAAAAAGAAACATGTATAAGGCCGATGCTGCTAACAATTCCTCTCAAGAATTATTTCCTACTTTACATATACCTCACAGTTTATACAGGCAACTTGCTTGAAAAGACTACCTATTATCAAGTAATCTTCATTAAGAAAGACTTATTAGTATGCTGGGGGGGAAAACACTATAAAGTTATGAGACATTTTTGGCAGCAGGATGTTAAATATTAAAGATAATGCAGATAGGTGAAAATAGTGATTGAAGCTAGCCAGCAGAGGAAAGGAAAATAAATTCAAGGTGCAGGTTCTTACCTACAAAGCCCTGAATGGTTTGGGACCCGCCTACCTGCGTGACCGCATTTCTGTCTATGAACCCAGGTGATCTCTTCGATCATCTGGAGAGGCCCTACTCTCGCTCCCGCCCCCTTCGCAGGCATGATTGTTGGGGACGAGGGAGAGGCCATACTCTGTGGTGGCCCCCCGACTCTGGGACTCGCTCCCCAAGGATATCAGACAAACCTCCACATTGGCAGTCTTTAAGAGGAGCCTGAAAACGTGGCTGTTCCAGTGTGCCTTCCCTGAATAAAGTAAACAACAACCTGCTCTGACCAATTCCCTGCAAAATGTCCTCAGAAGCACTTTAACTACCTGCTGAGTTGACCTCCCCACATCATCCTTAAAACCCTCCTGCTTAGATACATCCTATCTCTGTTCACACCCAGTGTTTATTTTAAATTTTTAATATATTACATCTGGCCAGGCCAAAGGTTTTTAATTTTTTTGTGTTATTGCTTATATGTGAGTTATATTGATTGTATTGCTTTATTGTTTGCTGCTGTGTTGTTTTACTGCTGTGTTGTTGGGCTTGGCCTCATGTAAGCCGCCCCGAGTCCCCTTGGGGAGATAGTGGCGGGGTATAAATAAAGTTTTATTATTATTAAATAAAGAGGGCAGAGAGAATGACATTTTGCATGATTAGAAGGACTCATCCATAAAGGCAATAAACTGAATGTGTCTGTATTCCTAAATAAACCGCTATTAAGAGAACATACAATATTTATTTGTAAAATTGTTTTTTTGTTAAGACAGTCTGAAAAACCGATGTGAAAAATTGAGATGGACAAGAGTCATAGTTACCCGTTTCCATGTTGCTAACAGCTGCTTATCAGACATCTGTTCAGGGTAATCAGCAATTGCAAACACACAACCCAATAAGAAATAGTCTTCAGGAACTGGAATAAAAGAAACAAAATAAATATGTGTTGTCGAAGACTTTCATGCCTGAAACTAGGTTGCTGTGAGTTTTCTGGGCTGTATGGCCATGTTCCAGAAGCATTCTCTCCTGACGTTTCAGCTACGGCAGGCATCCTTAGAGGCTGTGAGGTTTGTGAGGTTTAAATATATGTGGAATGTCCAGGGGATCCTCTCACCTCTGCAGGAGTTTACAGTATACCATGCAACTGTGGACAAGTCTACATAGAGACCACCAAATGGAGGACCAAATACGAATCAAGGATCATGAAAGGCACTACAGACTAATTCAACCAGAGAAGTCAACCATAGCAGAGTACTTGATGAACCAACCTGGACACAGCATATTATTTGAGAACACAGAAATGCTGCACCACTCTCACAACCACCATGTCAGACTACACCATGTTGTGAAATCCACAAGCACATGGACAATATCAACAGAAAGGAGGAAACCATGAAAATGAACAAAATCTGGCTATCAGTATTAAAACAACTCTAAAATCAGGACAGTAAATAAAGAGCAACACTCAGAAAACTTGTCTAGTTTCCAACAGTCCCCACAACCTCTGAGGATGCCTGCCATAGATGTGGGTGAAATGTCAGACAGACAAGAGAATGACCTTCCACAGGAACAAGGCCAGTACAGCCTGAGGATGAGATGTGTGTGAAATGTCAGGAGAGAACAACAACCCAGCCTGGAAGATTACCCACGGTTTGTTTTATTTGTTTCTAGATTTACACATCACAAAAGAGGTACAAGCTCCCAAATTGTGATTGCAATCCACCTTTTCCAAGTAAGCAAGTGATGAGTGTTGGGACAAAAGGTCATCTAGATGTACTGGGTATCCTGCAAATGCAGGTGTTCAAAAGACTGGGGCCTCTGTGGGTTTTATTGTAATTCCAAGAGCTGTGTTTGTTTTAATTTCTTCAACCCATTTGATATCAATTGAAGGCACAGCATACAAAGCTTGCTCTTCAGTTAAAATAAGGTGCAATGTGAAAATTACTATGTGGATCCTAAATGATATGAGATTACTGTGAATAGAAAAATTAATGTGAGTACATTAATGTGCCCAAGATTTATCTTCCACAAGTGCTATTCAGATGAACAAATGCTTGGCTTAATGCTATGGAATCCTGGGAGTTATGATTTGGTGAGTCACAAGCACTATTTGGCGGAGAAATCTAAATACCTTATTGAACTTCAGCTCCCATGATTACATAGCATTGAGCCATGGCTGTTAAAGTGGTAACAAACTGCATTATTAGAGGAAAATGGAATGCATAAAGGGGTGTCTAATGCACCTTGGAGATGTGAACAACTAGAAGGGACTTTTTGTCACATGAAAGAAGGGATTATGTGGAAATTTTGGCAAGGGAGGCATTAATAATTGATGTATACATAATCACCGATATGGAGATTGCAAGTCACTTGTTTTCTCTTTACTCATTGCTCTGTATTTTTAAACTTTTCCTTATATTTTATTTCAGTTTCTTATTTTTTTGTTTTTAATCTTTGTAATTTTAAATGTATTTTAAAAGTTTCATATTTTTTAAAAAGAGTCCGAAAATAGAAAGCTGCCTAAAATGAATAATCTAAGATTTCATCCCCTGCTCTTAACAAGATGGATCACTAACCCTCCACAGATGGATCATGCCCAAATAGCTGATGTGGCTGAAGCTGCTGTTGCTGCTGCTGCTGCGGGTGCTGTAAATGCTGTGCCTGCTGAATGGAAACCTGATGCTGTTGTAGTGTCTGAGTCTGAGGTGCCTGAGCCAGGTGTTGCGATGCCTGGTTTTGCATCTGCTGCTGCTGCTGCATGCGCTGCAAATGTTGCTGCTGTAGTTGTTGCATCTGCTGCTGCTGCTGTTGATGCTGCTGCTGCTGCAGTTGCTGGAGGTTTTGCTGCTGCAGTTGCAACTGCTGCTGTTGCAACTGCTGCTGCTGTAGTTGATGCAACTGCTGCTGCAAGGCATGCTGCTGCTGCTGCTGAAACTGCAACTGTTGCTGAGGCCGGTGCATCTGTTGTTGCGGATGTAGCTGTTGTGGAGGAAACTGAAGCTGCTGCTGAGAAAACTGGTGCTGATGAACTTGCTGCTGCTGTTGCTGCTGCTGGACAAACTGATGGGGCTGCTGTGAGAAAGGCTGCTGCGTAATCTGAGGTTGCTGGGGCTGTTGTTGTTGCAACTGCATGATATGCTGGGGCTGAAGATGTAAGAGGGGGTGGTGCTGCTGCTGCTGTTGTTGCTGCTGAGGTTGGTGCTGTTGTGGTTGGTGCTGCTGTTGCAATAAGTGTGTTTCTGGGGCCAGTTTAACCTGGCTAAGCAAGACTGCATTGGAATGTCCCTGCTGTTGGCCGTGGTTTACCTGCTGCTCCAACGTTTTCGTAGGCGCCGAAAGTGACTGCAAGATCTACAAAAGAAAACACAACAAGAATCCTTGTAAGGGATGTCTTCTTGAAAATGTAAGAACATAAAGCCTGTTGGAAGTGAAGAAGCATTCACACTTGTATAGAGCAATTAGGGGCGGGTGGTAACCAGTGCATCATGCCTGTTGTCTTGTTTTTCACCTCTATTTAATCCAAGATGTTTTTTGCTTCTTCCCTATATGTAGAGGTCACATCTCCCTTCTTCTTATAAGTCTTTAGAGCAGGCATGGTCAAACTTCGGCTCTCCAGGTGTTTTGGAGGGTCAAAGTTTGCCCATACCTGCTTTAGAGTGTTTCGTATTCTTTGTTTGAGAAGAGAGCAACATCAGTGCCACCATTATGGACTCTTCTACCAAAGTTATATATCTTTATTCTAACTACTCTCTTATCTGAGCTGTATTACCTGCAACAATACTAGTGAGGTTTTACCTTGTTTTAATCTCATCAAAGCATGATACATATTTTCTCTTCAGCTTCCTACCATAAACGCATATAGGGTACTGACTACACTGCACTCTGCTCCAGATACCTACTAGGAATTCCTACAAGACCTTAGGGCAGGCCTGGGAAAACTTTGGCCCTCCAGGTGTTTTGGACTACAACTCCCACAATTCCTAACAGCCAGTAGGCTGTTAGGAATTGTGGGAGTTGTAGTCCAAAACCACCTGGAGGGCCGAAGTTTGCCCAGGCCTGCCCTAGGGTCATTTTTAATTAAATTGCTCTTTTACATGGAGGAGCATGAAGTTATTCCAAAAAAATATTATTCTACAAAACTTTAAAAAAGAGAACTAATGAAATATCCAATATAGAGTTTGATTTTCTAAAACAGAGAAGATTATTTAAAGCCAAGGCCCAATGTTATAGGGCTGTACCTTCCCCCAAACAAGGGAAGTCAGACCACATATCTTCCTTACCACTTCTAAACATGGACATTCCTGCTCTCTCTTGAACTTTCATGCCAAGTAAAGGCAAGAGATGCAGTGCAGATCATGTGTACTATCACAAATAATATTTTTGACACAGATGTGAAGGATATATTATTTGCCTTCCAGAAGTAGTGAGAATGAGTGGAGTAGTGGGCCGGATTTAGCGCAGGTTAAACACCAGCTGCAGCTGCAGTAAATCTTTCCAACTGAAAGGTTGACAGTTTGAAGCTGAGTCAGGGTGAGCTCCTGATCTTCAGCCCAGCTCCCTGTCCACCTAGCAGATCGAAAATAGCAATGTAGTAGATAAAATAGGAACTGTATTAAGTTGGGAGGTATTTTAGATGCCGTGTTTCAATCAGAAAAGTTTACAAACAAAGCTCTTTTGGCAAGGTGATGGAGCGACAGCACCCCTTGTGGCCAGAACCGAGCACAGCCTCCAAAGACGCCAAAAGATGGGGAGAAGCCTATATAATACTTCTATCTGCTGCCTGTCTTGTCACTGTATAATTGGCATTGAATGTTTGCTGTATATGTGTTCTCTGATCTGCCCTGAATCCCCTTTGGGGCGAGAAGGGCGGAATATAAATACTGTAAATAAATAGTACAATATTTAGCCAACTTTGCTGAATGTGTCATTCCTCCTTATTGATAGGGATTGATGGAGAAACTAGTGATAGCTAGAAAGAAGTGGAACAGGAAGTAGGAAGGAACCTTTGTATCTAATGGTGCAATCCTATCTTCAAGTTACATTATTATAAAAATGAGAGGCCTACAACATTTTTTCCTCAAATAAAGATCAACCAAACAGGACTAATAAATATTGTCTAACTACATACAGAATTTTGCTACAAATCTGCTGTTTATAGATGATGATACCACCAAAGCCTGCATTTCATTTCTGCACGTCCACACCGCAAGCAATGTACCACATAGGCAGTGAGGTGATTGGTAGGATTATGTTATGGCAATTACAATAGAAAATAATTAAATCCTTCACTACATTGTAGGACTTCAAGATAGCATACAATATCACAACAGTACAATATCTCAAGGAGATTAAAAGCATATTAAATGACCGTGTAGGTTACAACTGGTTTAAAAAGTTAAGATTGTATAAAACCACATGAATGTGATTTTCGGAAAATGCAGCAAAGAAAAGAGGTGGGATTCAATGGGTGATGTATTGTAGCTATGCAAACATGAAATACCCCCCCCCCAATCTAAAAGGACAGTGTCTAAACTGATAATTGTCATTAGTAATAAGCAATCTGCATTAGTATCAAGTTCCACTTAATTCAGAACCTTTAAATATATATATAAGCAATATTGGAACAGGAAGCAAAGGGTTCAATATGTTACTGGCAGCCCCCAAGTTACGAATGAGATAGGTTCTATAGGTTTGTTCTTAAGCTGAATTTGCATGTAAGTCAGAACAGGTAGATTTTTTTTACTGTAACTCCAAATATATATAGCATACGGTTGACACCCATGTGGTGTTTGTCTTGCTGTCTGTGTCCCTATTCAGAAGATTTCAGTTCTCGTTCTCTCCCTGTGAGAATTGGATTTTGAAAAATTTGGCTTGTTGTGGGAACAAGCCAAATTCAGTGGAGACACCTTTTCCCCATGATAACTCTTCCAGGAGGGAATTGCCCTTCCTAAGGGTAGATTTTGTTGGGAGCCTGCAAGAAATCAGTTAGTGTGTGTGTCAGCTGTAAAATAAGATGCGTGAAGCTGATTGGTTGAGCTTCATGCAAGGAGATGGCTAAGCCTGGGACTAATAATAATAATAATAATAATAATAATAAGACTTTATTTATACCCCGCCACCATCTCCCCAAGGGGATTTGGGGTGGCTTACATGAGGCCAAGCCCAATGACACATAATAAAACAACATAGCAGAAATAATAAAACAATACAAGTAATATAACTTACCCATAAGCAGTTACAGACAATTTAAAACCATTATGGCTGGTCCAGATGTGAAATATTAAAATTTTAAAATCAACACTGGATGTGAACAGAGGTAGAATGTATGTAGCAGGAAGGTTTTAAAGGATAATATGGGACAGACAACCCAGCAGGTAATTAAAGTGCTTCTGAGGTTACTGTTACATTTTTGTTCAGTCTTGAGCTATGCAGGTGCTCAGAGAGAAGCACAGAAAGATGACAGAGAGACAAAGTTGGGAGTATGCTCTCACTTCACAAACTGCTGAAGGAGTTTATCCACATCAGTAGTTACTGAAATGGACATCCAAGTGCCACCTCTGTGTTGATGGAGGCAGGCAGGATTTTCCCCGGGCACTGGTTGTGGGGGGTCGGGAGCAGGTGAGGGTTTTGCCCTCCTTTCTGCTAGAGATCCCTGTGTACAACTGGTGGGCCACTGTGTGACACAGAATGCTGGACTAGATGGGCTGAGGCCCGATTCAGCATGGCTCTTCTTATGTTCTTATGTTCTTATCAGGGCTGCCCAGGAAGTCAATCGCGATCGACCAGTCGATCCTGGGACCGAAGGCGGTCGATCCCAGCCGGATGGGGCGCTTCTCAGAGGGGGGCGGAGCCAGGTCGTGCCAAGCCCCGCCCCCTCCCCAGCCTCGGCACTCCCAGCAGCTTCTCCAGGCTTGAGGATGGCAACGCCAAGCCAGCCTTGTGCTAGCTATGTCACCACTGGCTTGACACTGCCATCCCCAAGCCTGGAGAAGCTGCTGGGAGCTCCAAAGCGGAGGGAGGGGCGGGGCTTGGTGTGGCCTGGCTCCACCCCTCTGGGCCGCCTACCAGCAGCTTCTCCAGGCTTGAGGATGGCAGTGCCAAGCCAGCCTTGTGCTAGCTATGCCACCACTGGCTTGGCATTGCCATCTTCAAGCCTGGAGAAGCTGCTGGGAGCTCCAAAGCCAGAGGGGAGGGGGCGGGGCTTGGCACAGCCTGGCTCCGCCCCCCTCTGGCTTCCGCTCTACCAGCAGCTTCTCCAGGCTTGAGGATGGCAGTGCCAAGCCAGCCTTGAGCTAGCTATGCCACCACTGGCTTGGCATTGCCATCCTCAAGCCTGGAGAAGCTGCTGGGAGCTCCAAAGCCAGAGGGGAGGGGGCAGGACTTGGTGTGGCCTGGCTCCACCCCCCCCCCTGGCTTCCAATCTACCAGCAGCTTCAGAGGGGGCGGAGCCAGGCCGTGCCAAGCCCCCCCCTCCCCTCTCCAGCCTTGAGGAGATAGGTAGATCTTTCTGACTTGGTTTTATTATAAGTAGCTCGCATGCTGAAAAAGTGTGAGCACCCATGATCCACATGGACAAAGAAAGACTATTTTAAATCTCTCATAAAAGGATATTATGAGAGTTGATGTAACTGATCACATCGTACATATGTTGTTCTGAACTACGAAGAGTAAACTATTTGTTCTGTATTGTTACCCTGCATGGCCTATCTTCTTTCTCTGGCATGGCAGTGTGTGGGCTGATCAAACATGAACTACACATGGTTTGTTTTACATTACTCCACAAATTTCTCTCACTTCCTGTTGTCTCATCCCTGTTCTTAACTGTGAGTGGTTTGTAAGTCAGATGTTTGTAACTCGGGGACTGCCTGTATTCATATTTTATGATAATGGGATAGAATTAATTCACTTTCAAGCAAAGGGTGCCATACTTACATGTGCTACGTTTGACGGCCTATTAACCTGCTGAATATCAGCATTATTAGTAATATTTCGTAGCGTCCGTACCGCTGGACTCCACGTTGCCATCATTTCTGGACGCCCGGAGCTTGTGGGATTTTGTACTGAAGTCATTATATTACTCCTGATCTCAGAGGACAAAATATTGCCTGGAACCGGTGGGACGTTGGCACACAAGTTAATCAAACCAGAATCCTTCCCCGACGGCAATCTACACTTTGCTGGCGCAGTCTGTGGAACCTCAGCAGGAGTCCAGTTTAAGTTCCTTTCATGTTTTTCAGGAGAAGAGTCTGATGAATCATCAAACATCAATTCTCCTTTTGTTTTGTCAGCAGCAATAGATTTTGGAGAAAAAGCTCGGTCACCTGAAGGCGATCCTTCTCGGGAATATGCGGGACTTGATAATTTTTCATCTGTACTCCCTTCGTTTGGTGAATATTGCTCTTCATTTTCTTCCTCTTCCTCCTCCTCCTCTTCCTCCTCATATATAATGAGTCGGGGATGATAAGGAGTCTCGTCTTTTTTTGTTTTATCAACTATAGAATCTAAAATCCAGTCGGGAGTCACAATTTTAATGTTCTCTTGTTTATAGGCGCATTCAAATTTTTCCTGGGAAGAACAAGAAGGTGAATTGCAATTACAGTTGGAAAAAAAAATTACACAAGCCAACAAAATCAAACTTTTTGTAATCGTAAGAAATGAGAGTATCACAATTTAAATCAATTTTTATGCTGATTTTAATATGTCTTTAATCACACCAACTTTTTAAAAATATGACAAATGGGACATTACAGTACACTACTGTAAAGTCTGCACATTTCACATCACATTCATGTAAGACAGGGCTGTCCAACTGGCGGCCCTGGGGCCGGATCCGGCCCCCCAGCCTGTTGGGCACGGCCCCAGCTATGCCCCAAGCCGCCATTTTTAAATTTTTTAAATACAATTCTACATTTTTTTAAAAAGATTGGCGGCCGGGGGAGGCGGGCAGGGAGGAGGAAGAGAGCTAGCTCCTCCTCCCTGCACCGCCTCCGTCACTCTCTCCACGCCGAAAGGAGGGTAGGCGGCGCCAAGGGCAGCGTCACGCCAGGCCTGTGACGCGCTGCCCTTGGCGCCGCCTTCTGCCCGGTGGCTCCCCGCCCCTAGGAAGGGCGAATAAAAGGAGGAGTAGGCGGCGCCAAGGGCAGCGCGTCACGCCAGGCCTGTGACGAGCTGCCCTTGGCGCCGCCTTCAGCCTCTCCTCCTCCTCCTCTTCCCGGGCGCCGTGCCTTTCCCGGGCGCCGTGGCGCTCGGGACAGCCACGGTGCCCGGGAAAGAGGAGGAGGAGGAGGGAGAATGACAGCTTTAGGAGAGGGCGGGGCCTGGGCTGGGGGCGGGGCCTGGGGGCGGGGCCGAGCGGCCCCCGAGGTCATCAGTGACCTCTATTCCGGCCCTGGACCCGGTAGAAGTTGGACAGCCCTGATGTAAGACAAGCCAACAAATATTTTTCATCAGATATAATTTCAGGTCATTCTCATAAGAGTTGTTTTGCACTGAATTCACACCTGTGTCTATTTTTTCTCTACCACGTGTAGTTTTTGCAATGTGGCTAATCAAATAATTAATGCATTTGCGCACGGATATCTATAGAATCCAATTAACCACAAGCCAGCAAGTATTTTTCATCAGATCTAATTTTAGATCATTCTTATGTTTATGCACTGAATTAAGATCTGTGGGGTTTTTCTCTCTCTATCATGTGTAGTTTTTGCAATGAGGCTAATCAAATAATTAATGCATTTACACACAGATATCAATAGAATCTAATTAACCACATGCCAACAATTATTTCTCATCAGATATAATTTTAGGTCATTATTGTAGAGTTTTTGCACTGAATTCAGATCTGAGTTTATTTTTTCTCTTATCATGTGTATATTTTGTGATGAGACTAATCGAATATTTAATACACTTATCCACTGATATCAATAGAATCTAAGTCAGATCAGCGTGTGAATGCATTAATTATTCAATTAGCCTCATCGCAAAAACTACACGTGATAAAGAAATTAAGTCTGATGAAAAATGCTTGTTGGCTTGTGTTATAATTTCAAGAAACTTGACATTTATTTTAAAGACTTATTATATCAGCACGGCTATTCGCCTGGTTTTTAAGATGACAATTTTTCTAATATGAATTGTAATTTTTCATTTTTTTAAAGAAGATACTAAAATAAGTTAATATGACAAATCAGTCCAACACCCTCTGAGTTTCTAACCTGTTGTTCTTTCAGTTGTCACATATTAATGCATTCCTAGTTGGTCTTTAGGGATGAAAAACTAATTCCTATGAATGAGGAAATTTTAAAACAGTAGGTACCCGTTCAACCCTTCCTGGAGAAGTTTTAATGACCAAAATGACAGTATTTGGTATATCAATCGTTCCTGAACTGTTGCAACTGTTTTTAATTATTTCTACCTATCATGAATCACCTTATGATGCATGAAATCCCCTAGTGTGCGGAGAAGTGATAACTTAAACTTTTAATAGATACCGTATATACCGTATTTTTTCGCACCATAAGGCGCACCGGATGATAAGACGCACCTAGATTTTAGAAGAAGAAAATTGGAAAAAAAATATTTTGGGCCAAAAAGTGCTTCAAGCGGGGGCCCACTTTTTGGCCCAAAATATTTTTTCCAATTTTCTTCTGGAAGGGTGGACTCTCCTCGCGCTCCGCCATCCCTAAGCCTTTCCCTTTGGCCACCTCCTCCTCGGTCCCGCCTCCTCCGCCTCCGCCTCCTCCGCCACCGCCCGCCGCCCGCCCCCGCCGCTATCAGCCGCGCGCTCCGCCGCGCTTTCGCCCCTTTCACCCCTTTCGCCTCCGCTGCCGCCACATGCGCAGTAGGTCCCTGCGCCGCGCTGGCGATGCTCGAGTAGGTGGGTGTGGGCGCAGTCTGGCGGCGCTGCGCGTCTGGCCAGACGTCAGACGCGTGAGGCGCGTTTTAAATCCTACTGCGTCACGTCAGGGCGTGGCGGTAGGGACCTACTGCGGTAAGCGGCGAGGCGGGTAAGCGGCGGAGGCGGCGAAAGCGGCGAAAGCGGCGGGAGGCCGCCTCCCGCCTCTCTTTCCGCCTCTCCCGCCGCTTGCCGCCGCTGCGCTGCCTCCCTCGGCGCCACCGCGCATGCGCAGTAGGTCCCAAGCGCCTCACGCGTCTGACGCCTGACGCTGGCGCGCTGATGCAGGGCACGCCTGGCGCACCTGCGTGGGCGCGTGAGGCGCGTTTTGGGACCTACTGCGCATGCACGGCGGCGGCGAGGGAGGCGGCGGTAAGTGGCGGAGGCGGCGGAAAGGGGCGAAAAGCGGCGAAAAGCGGCGGAGGCGGGCGGCGGGCGGTGACGGAGGCAGAGGAGGCGGAGGAGGAGGCGGGACCGAGGAGGAGGCGTGCCAAGGGAAAGGCTTTCTATCGCTCCTCCCTCTTCGCTCCATAAGACGCAGCTGATTTTTCCTCCTACTTTGGGAGGAAAAAACTGCGTCTTATGGTGCGAAAAATACGGTACTTGAGTATAAGCTGACCCGAATATAAGCCAAGGCACCTAATTTTACCACAAAAAACTGGAAAAAGTATTGACTCGAGTAAAAGTCGAGGGTGGGAAATGCAGCCGCTACCGGTAAATTTCAAAATAAAAATAGATCCTAATAAAATTACATTAATTGAGGGGTCAATAGGTTAAATGCTTTTAAACATTTACATAAAACTGTAATTTTTAGTTCTCTCTGGATATAAGTGAACTACAACTCTAAAACTCATGGTCCAATCCCCAGCAAACCCATCCAGTGAATCCAGGAGAGTAGTAGTAGTAGTAGTAGTAGTAGTATATGGGGCAGAAAGGATGGGAGAACCTGCCATAAGCTTGACTTACTGTTGCTGTTTATTATAATTATTATATGGGACAGAAAGGATGGGAGAATCTGCCATAAGCTTGACTTATTGTTGTTATTATTATTAGTAGTATTAGTAGTATTAGTATTCTTATATGGGGCAGAAAGGATGGGAGAACCTGCCATAAGCTTTACTTATTATTATTTGAAACACAACCAGATTAGTACACAGCAAACAAGATCACTATGCTGGATGCTGTATTGGATCACATGTCAGACACTTCCTAAGTGTTTATTATTATTATTATTATTTGGAGAAGTAAGGATGGGAGAGCCTGTCATAAGCTTTTCTTTCTGTTATTATTGTTATTATCATTATTGTTGTTGCTGTGCAGTAATTCTATCTCCCTGTCTGGCAAAAAGAAGGGGGCTGGACTGGATGGCCTTCGGGGTTCCCTTCCAATTGTCTGAATCTTACAATAACAATTATAATGTATAATAATATAATAGTAATTCTATCTTCCTGCCTGTAAGAAAGAAGAGGGCTGGACTAGATAGGTTCCCTTCCAATTGCCTTAGTCTAATAATAATAATGTATGATGTATAATGATGATGATGTATAATAATATAATAGTAACTTTATCTTCCAGCGTGGCAGAAAGATGGGGGCTGGATTTGATGGCCTTTGGGGTTTCCTTCCAACTGAGTTTTATAATAATAATAATAATAATAATAATATAAAAATATAGTCTCCTGGAGTGACTGCAGGAGCAAAAAAAAAACCCCTTCCAGTATTTTCTGTTGGTCATGGGAGTTCTGTGTGCCAAGTTTGGTTCAATTTCATCATTGGTGGAATTCAGAATTCTCTGATTGTAGGTTAACTACAAATCCCAGCAACTACAACTTCCAAATGTCAAGGTCTATTTTCCCCAAACTCCACCAGTGTTCAAATTTGGGCATATTGAGTATTTGTGCCAAGTTTGGTCCAGATCCATAGTGGTTTGGGTTCACAGTGCTCTCCGGATGTAGGTGAACTACATCTCCCCTAAATCCCTGTGAATTCCTCCCAAACCCCTCCAGTATTTTCTGTTTGTCATGGCCATTCTGTGTGCCAATTTGGTCCAGGTCTGTCATTCGTGGGGGTCTTAGTGGTCTGAGCTGAATTGGTTGAAAGTACTGCAAATCCCATCATCCATTGTCCATACTCCCCCAAACATATTGCTGTTGTGATTAATCACTATGCTTTATGTTCAGTAACAATGAAAATACATCCTTCATATCAGATATTTACATTACGATTCATAACAGTATGTATGTATGTATTTTATAAATTTATATCTCGTCCTTCTTACCCCTGGAGGGGGACTCAGGGAGGCTTATAACCATAAAACATTAGATCAATGCCAACAACAATAATAAAAAGACAGATAAACCTTAACTAAAACATCATCATAAGTTAAAAGATCATGTAAAAGAGAAAGTAGCAAAATGACAGTTATGAATTAGCAATAAAAATAATTTTATGGTTGGGGGTCACCACAACATGAGGAACTGTATTTAAGGGTAGCGGCATTAGGAAGGTTGAGAACCACTGTCTTAGCAGAAGCCAAACCGCTTCTAGCAAAGCAAAGCAAAACAGAGCGATGAAACATAATAAAATACTTACCCCTTTTGGTTCAGGCACAATCAAATGAGTGCATTTTTTATTGAGGCTGAGCCAGCAATCCCCACCATAATATGTAATCAAGGCCCACAGCGAACTCCGGTCTTCAGAGGAAACCTATCAGAAAATACAAAAATTATTTTAATACCAACTAATTAGGAAAACTCTCTCAAGTTCAGTGAAAAATAAAACTTCCTCTGACTACATCTTGACAAGAAAACTCCACAATGGGGTAGCCTTAGGACTGACATATGCCGGAAATTATTTGAACACACAAAAACATAGTTCAGAAACACAAATTTAACTAAATGCTTGAACAACTTACCTGAGATATACAAGCAGCAACACCAAAAAAGATCTGACAGGATTCTGGGGAAAAGCCATTTACTCTGACAAAATGAAGTCAAGGCAAAAATACAAATGAAATTTTCAAACACTTAAAAAGGAACTATTTTTGGCAGTTGCCCCATAAAATATTCGAGTATCTAATTTTTGAAGTTCCCAATTCCACTGAAATTAAGGCAATACATCTGAAGCTACTATATAAAGCAGGCACGGGCAAACTTTTGAACTTGTGGAGTGGGGTAGGCAGGTTGGGAGGAAGGGGGTTCTCCCCAAGCCCCCTCCCTGCCCTTTCCTCCATTTCCTCTTCTCTTTCAGAGGCAGAAAGTGAAGGAAAGATGGGAGATGTTTGGATGCCAAAAGGGTTGGTCTTGGTCATGATGACATGGCAGACGAGAGAGAAAAAGTGCATCCATCAGACCTTATATTGCCTACTCCTGATATAAAATCCTATAATTCTAGAGCTGGAAGAGACCCTCAAGGGCCATCCAGTCCAACCGCCTTCCATGAAGGCACAATCAAAGTACTCCTGATAGACAGCCTCTGCAGAAAAGCCTCCAGACGAGGAGACTCCACCACACCCTGAGGCAGCCTATGCTACTCTCCAACAGCAATTACTCTCAGGAAGTTCTTCCTAAACTTTTCAGTTGAATCTCTTTCCCTGCCATTTGAAACCATTGTTCCCTTGTGCCCTAGTCTCTAGAGCAGGAGAAAATCAGTTTTCCCTCTCCTCTCATGTCTCTTCTCTACCTTCTCTTCACCCAGCAAACATCCCCCAGGGGGAAATGAGGAAGGAAAAAGACGAAAGGAAAGAAAAGAAGGAAGGAAGGCAGGAAGGAAGGAAAGGAATGGAGGGAGGGAAGGAAGAGAGAAGGAAAGACTAAAGGGAAGGAAGGAAGGAAGGAAGGAAGGAAGGAGAAAGGGAGGGAGGGAGGAAAGAGGGAAGGAAGGAAAGAATGGAAGGAAGGAGAAAGAGGGAGGGGAGGGAGGGGAGGAGGGAGGGAAGGAAAGAGAGAAGGAAGGATAGGATGGTGAAAGAGAGGAGGGCCTGAGAAAAGAGCCCAGGGGGCCGCATCCGGCTCCCGGATCTGGGTTTACCCATACCTGATATAAAGTGATTAAACAGCTTGATTCTGGAAAATTATAGTTAAGAGTCCCGCCTTTGCCATAATGGACTGAATGAAGATGGGCAACCAGATAGTCTATTCCTGGGTTTTCCAGCCTGATCTTTTCTATTTTTAAAAGAAAGACAGAGGCTAACACAGAATTCATCATATGCAGTCATTAAGAAGAGAAATAAAACTAAGAATGCTCACAATCAAACACAATGTATGGAAAAACTAAAATCTCCACTCATTCAAATATTTCAAAAAACAGTAAAATGAAAAACAAACGAATAAATCGCCACTTGTACTTGCAAACGTCTTCATTGAGCAAGAATTCCTCTTCCGCATACTCACTGAGTGCATTTGTGAAACTTTTAAGTAAGGATAACTCAACATTGTTTACATTTTAACCGGAAAGGATACGGCAGAAGAGCTCCACACCGAACGGACAAAGTCACCCAGGAAGGCTAAAAGGTTTTGAAAATTAATTTGGTAAGTGTTTTTCAACAAATGTACATCACCACCTTACAACAGGTATCTTTATTAAATGAATGCATAACAACTTAAAGTTAAATAATCATATAAAGCATACACACAAACAAACACACGTGTTGTGTGTGTATGTACTGTGTGTGTGTGTATATATATATATACACACACACACACAGTATACACACACACACACAGCTGTTTAATAATGACATTGAGGCATCCGACTCAATATTGTCCACCCTGACTAGCAACATTCTAAAATTTTCTGGCCAAAACTTTCCTAGCTCATCCTAGAGAAATTGAACTAAAATGTGAGACCATCCCATGCCAAGAGGAGCCAAAGTCCTTCCTACCACATTAGAATTAGAATATTATGTGGAAATACAACAACCTGTATGTGTCAACACAAAGGAAATCTACATCCTGTCTTTATAGACAAGATGATTGGTGACACTAATATCCCTACTCCAATTTTCTAGAGAGAGGAAATCGAATCCAGCACATTCAATGTTGCAATTGTTGTCTTCTTATACTGTATATGGAGATTTCTGGACTTAGGATCTTTTTTCGGTGGCGCCAGCTGAGTTTTAGGGTTCACTCACGGAGGCCGATGGCTCCCGTCACTCCACGGATAACTACTTCAGGAGTGTCTCTGTGGCTAAAGTGCTGCAACTGCTGAAAAATATCAATAGCAAACAATGGCAGGCTCCCCGTATTTCCATAAGATGGGTTGAGCAGCCAAAAAAGGGCTCCCTCCCCCCAAAAAAAATGACGAGGAAGGGTGAAAACTATGACGGAACGGGGTGTGGGGAGACCACTGCTGGGATGCAGCAATCCATAACATCTTTGGCGGCACGTGTGGCAAGGTCCATAGTAGTTCCAACGTGACCCCAAACAAAGCATTTGTTTTGTGCATGGCAAAGGAATAAGATACTGATATTCCTGACACTCCTTCCTTAAAATGAAGTATGATGAGTGAAGTTTACTACCCAGGTGTCCACACTTACCTTTATAATTGGAAGATCAAAGACCTCACGGGATTCACTCACATCTGGATTGTCTCCATCTTCTGCAATGATGTGTGATGCCAGTGCGTTGTAAGAAACTTCCTTTCCTTTGCCATCTTTCAGAAATTGAATAACCTGAAAGACAACAATAGTTTTTCTTTTCATTCTTTTGCAATGAGCAGACACAGAATAAAGTGATAGAAACTGAACGAAAGAAACAGAATGACATAATGGACTAGTTGAATTTCCTTTCCGCCATTCCTAACATGACTCTAAACTGTCATAAGGAAAATCTAGTGTTTTACGCTACTACAACAACAATAATAATCAATATTTATACGCTGCTTTTCTCCCACAATGGGGACCCAAAGCAGCTTCCAACATTTTAAAATACAATACAAAATCAACCACTGTCAACGTATAAACAAATACTGTAAACAACCACATAGTACATAAACATTGAAACAATATAAATTAATTGTGTTATCCTGTTATATCTTATTGCACTCTGCCCCCCCCCCCCCCCTACCTTAAGCCTTCTCTTCTGAGATTTAATCGTGGAAGGCTTGCTTGAACAAGAAAGTTTTTAGCTGTTGCTTGAATGATAGAAGAGGGGGGGGGGGTGTCATTTTGATTTCCCTAGAAAGGGTGTTCCAGAGCTGCAAACTGGTCACTGAGAAGGACCTCTCTCTTGTCCCCGCCAACTATACTTGGGATGGTGGTGGAAGAGATAGTAGTAGCTCTTCTGATGTTCTCAAGTAGTTTGGTATGAAGTGATACGGTCAGATAAGTAAGTAGGGCATAAACCGTTTAGGGCTTTAAAAGTCAAAACCAGCACCTTGAATCGGGCTTGGAAACAAACTGGCAGCCAGTGGAGGTGCTGTAGCAGCAGAGTAGTGCATTCCCCATGTCCAGCACCTGTAAGCAGTCTGACTGCAGCTCCTTGAACCAGTTGAAGTTTCCTAGCATTCAGGGGCAGCCCCACATAGAGCACGTTACAATAGTCTAAGTGGGATGTAACCAATCGTCGTCGTCGTCGTCGTCATCATCATCGTCACCTTTATTTTTAACCCACCCTCTCTCTCTCTGAAGGGACTCAGGGTGGCTTCCAAAAACAAAAACATTCAATGCTGAATACAATCATCCTCCTCTCCATAAGTCAGCACACAGAAATAGGTTTTTAAGGAGTTTTTAAGGAAAGGATTGAGGGAGCTGTTCTAAGTTCATTTGGGAGGGTGTTCCAGAAGGATGGCGTGACCACGGAGAAGACCCCTTCTATCGTTCCCACCAGCCACACTTGAGATGGGGGTGGGACCGAGAGGAGGGTCCCCTCCGACGACCACAGTCTGAACGGGTTTGTAAACATTGATGCAGGTTGTCAAATAGTCTGGGCCCAAATCGTTTAGGGCCCAGACATGGACTACCGTGGCCAGATCTGGTTTCGTAAGAGAAGGGCACAGCTGGCACACAAGTTTTAATTGTGCAAAGGCCCTCCTGGCCACAGCTGATACCTGGGCCTCCTGGTTTGGCTATGAGTCCAGGTGGACCCCCAAACAGCAAACCTGTAATTTCAGAGAAAGTGTGACCCTCATCTAGCACAGGATGCCACCCTATACCCTGATCTGCCTTGCGACTGACCAGTAGGGCCTCTGTCTTGTCTGGATTAAATTTCAATTTGTTTGTCCTCATCTGGTCCATTATTGCTGAGAAGCTCCGGTTCATGGTCTGAGCCACTTCTTTGGCTTTTGGTGGAAAGGAGTAGTAGAGTTTGGTGTCCTCTGCATACAGGTGGGACTAAACTCCAAAATCAGAATGTTAATACTGGGAGCTGTCCGTATATAGATTAAGCCTGGGCCAACTTGGGCCCTTCAGTTGTTTTGAACTTCAACTCTCACAGTTCCTAGAAGCTGGTAGACTCTTATTTGTTTATCCCAGGGTTTCTCAACCTGAGGGTCAAGACCCCTGGGAAGATCATGAGGGGTTGTCAGAGGGGTCACCAAAGACCATCAGAAAACACAGTATTTTATGTTGGTTATGGGGGTTGTGTAGGAAGTTTGGCCCAATTCTTTTGTTGGTGTTCAGAATGCTCTTTGATTGTAGGTGAACTACAAATCCCAGCAACTTCAACTTCCAAATGTCAAGGTCTATTTTCCCCAAACTCTGCCAGTGTTCACATTTGGGCGTATCATGTATTTGTGCAAATATGGCCCAGTGAATGAAAATACATCCTACATATCAAATATTTACATTAAGATTCATAACGGTAGCAAAATTACAGTTATGAAGTAGCAATGAAAATAATTTCATGGTTGGGGGATTACATGAGGAACTGTATTAAGGGGTCGCCGCATTAGGAAGGTTGAGAAACACTGATTTATCGTATCAGAAGTAAAACGAGGGTACAGTTGTAAATGTATTTTTTTAAAGTTTGGCATTATACTAAATGTCCTTTGACCAGTAGCTGGCCACTTGGAGTGCCTCTGGTATTGCGATAAGGAGGTCCTCCAGTGTGGCAGGGCTCAGGCTGCATTGCAATAGGTGGCCTGTGGTTTGCTCTTCTCCACACTCGCATGTCGTGGACTCCACTTTGTGGCCCCATTTCTTAAGGTTGGCTCTCCATCTCATGGTGCCACAGTGCTGTCTGCTGACGCCTTCCAAGTTGCCCAGTAAGTGATAGTATGATAGCTGGGTCTGGAAGCTCTGGGCATTTCGCACATTCCACAATGGTGGTTGTGAATAAGGGAAGGGGAGAGCTGAGGACAGGAATATACTTCGTAGTTGAATTTGGTGGAAGGATAGAAAGGAGGGGAGGGTTAGGATAAGGTTTAGGGTAAGGGTTAGACTTAGGGTAAGAGTTTTACCATTAAAGAACTCTTACATTCCTTCCATATCTGTGTTCCGTTCTGTGTTACGCAAACAGCGCTCCCGAAGGAGCGAAGCAGAAATAGCATAACACTCAGAGCTTCCAGACCCAGCTTTCATACTATTACCGCCCAGTCTTCTGCATACTCAGGAGTGAGTCTCTCATTTGTTACCAGCCATGGGTTGAGGTTCCAGATTTTTGCCTGCCACTTTTGGACTCTAGCTTGCTTAGACCTTAGAAGCAACTTCCAACATGGTAGACTGTTAGGAATTGTGGGAGGCGAAGTTCAAAATACCTGGAGGGCACGGTAATAGTAACCCTAACTCTAGCCCTAATCCAAACCATAAACCTTACCCTAACCATAACCTAATCCTAACCCTTATCCTATCTCTCTCCTCCTTTCTATCCTTCCACCAAATGCAACTATGAAGTATATTCCCACATGATGGACTGTTTTTACTCCTCTTTTCACGAACCTCTCCTACAAATATATAGGTTTTTAATTTTATCTCATCCTTAGTTTTTAAAATTGTATCTTTCACATGTGGCCCGCTCATTGTGATTGTGTTCGTTTTTTTCTATTGTATTACTTTGCACTGTTTATTATATTTTGCGTTTGGTTTTTTATTTTTTAATTATTATTTTACTGTAACGTTGCTTTATGTCTTTTATGTTACTGTATTGAAATGCACTTCTGGGCTTGGCTTCATGTAAGCCGTCCCGAGTCCCTTTTGGGGAGATGGTGGCGGGGTATAAATAAAGATTATTATTATTATTTATTCCTGCCCTCAGTGTGCCGCTCTCCCCCAGGTAGCCCAGTCTTCTGTGGGCCTAGGGCAGGGGTCAGGAACCTTTTTGACTCAGAGAGCCATGAAAGCAAAATATTTGGAAATTTATTTCATTGAGAGCCATATAATATATTATATATTTTAAGACTGAATTCAACTGAATTCAACTAAAAGAGGAAATAAAAGAGGGAGGGAGAGAGGAAGAAAGAAAATAAGTACGAACTATGGAAAAGAAAAAAAAGAAAAGCAGGAGAGAGACAAGGAGGGGAAAAGAAAGAAGGAAATTGGAAGGGAGGAAAGGAAAGGGTGGGGGAAAGTAAGGAAAGGGAGTGAGGAAAAAGTAAAATAATGAAGGGAAAAGAAAGAAGGGGAGAGAGGGAAGTTAAAAGAAAGGAGAAGGAAAGGAAGACTTGGGGGAAAAGAAAAGAAGAGGAAGGAGGGAAGAGAGAGGGAGAATGGAGGAAAGAAGGAAGGGGAGAGAGGGAGGGAAAGGAAGGCATGGAAGCGGCAGTCGCGGCGCATTTGCGTCACTCCTCCCCGCTGCATGCTGGGAAACCGAGGCCCGGGCTGCTCTGGAGAGCCAAATGCAATCATGAAAAGAGCCACACCTGGCTCCCGAGCCATAGGTTCCCTGACCCTGGCCTAGGGGGCCTCTCATGTGGTACCAGCCATGGGTTTATTATTTATTTATTTATTATTTGGACTTGTACGCCGCCACTCCCTGAGGGCTCCGAGCGGCTTGCAAACATATAAGAGCATCACAGGAGTAAAAACATATTAAACTAGACGAATAAAGATTTTCCAGCTTAGCGATCAAAGGCTAGCCGGAAAAGTTGGGTCTTGCAGGTCTTGCGGAAAGAGAGTAGATCGTGCAAGGCCCACACATCACTTGGAAGGGTGTTCCAGATTGACGGCGCTACTACAGAAAAGGCTCTGCGCCGGGTCGATGTGAGGCGAATTGCTTTAAAAATTGGTACTTCCAGGAGATTAATTGGTTCGGATCGAAGTGACCTCTGGGGTTGGTAGGGGAAGAGACGGTCCCTCAGATACAGCGGCCCCAGACCATGCAAGGCCTTGAAGGTTAACACCATCACCTTGAAGGTGATCTGGTGCTCGACCGGAAGCCAATGGAGCTGCTGAAGGATGGGTGTTATGTGACATCTCACTGGGGTCTCAGTGAGAAGTCGGGCAGCGGCATTCTGGACGAGCTTTCGTTTCCGGATCACTGACAAGGGCAGGCCAATGTAAAGGGCGTTACAGTAGTCCAGTCTCGAGATGACCGTGGCTTGGAGCACCGCGGCCAGGTCATAAGAACATAAGAAGAGCCATGCTGAATCGGACCTCAGCCCATCTAGTCCAGCATTCTGTATCACACAGTGGCCCACCAGTTGTACACGGGGATCTCGAGCAGAAGGGAGGGCAAAACCCTGACCTGCTCCCGACCCCCCACAGCCAGTACCGAGGGAAATCCTGCCTACCTCAACCAACTCCGAGGTGGCACTTGAATGTCCTTTTCAGTAACTACCGATACACTTGGTATCCATGAATCTGTCTAATCCTGCCTTGAAGTTGTTCAGGCTGACAGCTGTCACAACCTCTTCTGGAAGTGAGTTCCATAACCCAATGACCCTCTGGGTGAAGAAATATTTCCCTTTATTAGTCCTAATTTTCCTACCTTGGAGCTTCAGGGAGTGCCCTCTAGTCCTAGTGTTTTGTGACAAAGAAAACAGTTTTTCTTTATTCACCTTTTCTATCCCATGCATGATTTTATACACTTCGATCAAGTCACCTCTTAGACACCGTCTTTCAAGGCTGAAAAGACCAAGGCGTTGCAACCTGGTTTCATAAGGGAGCCGCTCCATCCCTTGGATCATTCTTGTTGCCCTTTTCTGTACCTTTTCCAGTTCCGTCATATCCTTCTTAAGGTGCGGAGACCAGAATTGTACACAGTACTCCAAATGTGGCCTTACCATAGATTTGTAGAGAGGTAATACAACATTTGCTGACCTATTTTCGATTCCCTTTCTGATCATGCCAAGCATAGAATTTGCTTTTTTCACTGCTGCTGCGCACTGGGTTGACATCTTCATTGAGCTGTCCACCAAGACCCCAAGATCCCTTTCCTGGTTTGTCTCGGAAAGCTTTGACCCCATCAATTTGTAGGTGTAGTTGGGGTTCTTTGCCCCGATGTGCATGACTTTACATTAGGTCGTCTCCGGATAAGTAGGGGGCCTGGCGCCTAGCTTGCCGCAGATGGAAGAAAGCGGTTTTGCTGACGGTGGAGACCTGGGCTTCCATCGACAGCAACAGGTCTAACGGGTTGAGGCTTTCTCCTGCCACTTTTGGACTCTGGTTTGCTTAGATTTTAGAAGCGACTTGCAACATGGTACACCTGGGCCAAGTTGGGCCGTCCAGGTGTTTTGGACTTCAACTCCCACAATTCCTAACAGCCTACCGGCTGTTAGGAATTGTGGGAGTTGAAGTCCAAAACACCTGGACGGCCCAACTTGGCCCAGGCCTGATCTGTATTGTGTAATGAATGCAAACCAGAAACTGAGGAACACTGGGCCAGCATTGGTTACCCTTGTGGCCAATCCCAGGCGAGGGAACGTCTCCCATTGTATGGATAGGGGGCGAAAGCCAGAGAGGCCTACTACTAGTGAAGGGCCACAAACAGGGAAGCGAACCGCGCATGCGCGGAGGCGCCTGAAAGGGGCGAAACCGGGCTTGTCAACCCAATCAGAGCAGAGGGGGGGGGGAGAGACCCATCATGCCCTTTTCCCCCGTCACACTTGTCATGTTTCCGCCTCTTTTTGTTTTCTCCATCTCCCTCTGCTGCAACGAGTACACAAATTATTAAAATAATAATAACAAACACAAGCCAATTGAGCGGAATAATAATAAAAAACACAAGCCAGTTCTCCCCCTTTTTTAAAAAAGGACAATGGAAGCGTCCGCCTCGGGTTCGAACGCTCAAGCCCCCTCCTCCCCCCTCCCTTCAGGAAAAGAGAGAAGGCGCGAGGCGCTGAGAGCGGCAGAACGTGGGGGGAGGGGAGAGAAGGAATCAAGTGGAACAGTCCATTGAGGTCTAAGCAAAAGGGGGGGTAGAGAAAGATTACTAAAACGAGAGTACCTTGGGGTCTATGTCCCCCACGATGAAGAACTTGACATCTTTAAACATCTCTTCGGGAACCTTCAGTTCTTCCTCCTCCTCCTTCTCTTCCTCTTCCTCCTCTTCTTCATTAGTCTTCTCCTCCTCCTCTCCCTCCCCCTCCTCTTTCGCCATGGTTCCGTCCACTACTTGCTTCAATCTCTTTTTAGCCTCTTCTCCCAAGGCAGGCAGCTCAAAGACCTCTCTCGCGCTCCCCCCCCTCCCCCGCCAGGCACTTATTCCATTCCAAACCGCGGGAGTAGGGCGCGCGCTGCGGGTTGAACCATCAGGGGAGGGGAAAAAAAGGGGGGGGGAGAATCAAACTGACAAGTTTCAAAATTTTCTCAATGTCCGGTTGGACACTCTCAGACTATAGTAAAAAAAAAGAGGATAATTTCTAATAGCAGCCGCTTTCTTGGTGAACGATCTCTCAGTTTAAAAACAAAAAGAGGAGGGAATGTCTAATTCCTTCTCCCCCCCCCTTCCTGTTAAAATGGACTCTTCGAATTCCCGCCTCTTTAGGAATAACAACCGGTAGTGAGGCCCGAGCCGTAAGCTCCGCCCACTATTTTCAACTCCACCTCCTCTGGTTATTTTCTTTGCGGAATGAACCATTTCTTCCAAAGATGGGGGGGAGTGAGATAGATTTTTTTTGAAAAAAATGTCAATTTCTACGACTATTTTTCCAATATTACTGCAAAAATATACTAGAAATGAAACATTTCTAATTGAATACGCTTTCTTGAGGAATGAACACGCGTTTTTTTAAAAAAAAAATAAGAGGAAAGTTTGGTATACCCCCCCCTTTCCAGGCATAATGCACTCTTCCAAATCCCACCTCCTTAAGGTAGTGATGCCGAGTCGTAAGCCCCGCCCACATGATTTGGCTCCGCCCCCTACGATCTCCCGCCTCAGGAGAGTCGTCTCTCGCGTCTGTTTTGGACTCCAACTCCCAGAGGCCTTAGCAAGCTTGGGAAACAGCCAGGAACTCTGGGAAACGGAGTCCCAAACTCCCGGGGCGGCGGAATAGAGGCGATAGTGCGCTGTCAACCGCTCTCGAAGGGTATCACGGGAAGGGTAGTTCTGAAAGAGAGTCAAAGGCTTCTTGTTAAGGCAAGAGATAGCTTTGCCGAACTACATCTCCCAGGAACCCTTGGAAAGAGCGCAAAAGGGGTAGGAATGGAAGGGAAAGCAACTTTAGCTGCCAGGAAGGTGCTTTGGTGTTAAGAGGTTTCTCAAAAGACAAGCCAGACGGAGGTGTGAGCTTTATGGCCAGTTCAAAGGCTGGATGCCCCTGCAATTCAGGGCTTAATTGGCCCTGGGATCATAAACCCAGCATTTCAGACAGACCAGCTTTTATGGATTGTCTGGCAGGATGTCTCTGCTTTTTGTTCCTGGGTTATAAATGCCAGTTCCTCATTGGTTCTGTCAGGAAAACATGGGGAAAGTTTGTTAAACTACCAAAACTTTCTTTGTGCAGGAGAGGCATCATCCTGCAGCACATTTGGCTCTAGCTTTGCAATGAATACATCGTGACATCAGAGCAGGGGTGGGCAATTATTTTTTCCAAGGGGCCACATGAGAGCCAATAAATATTATGGAGGGCCGCACCTAAAGGCCGAACTACATTCTAATCTACATTATTTATTTATTTACTATATTTACTATATATTACACATCATTATTACACATAACATTTCAAGAAATATTCTTATTAGTATTAATATTATCTTTTATATAAATGGGTTCACGTCATGTGATGTATACCTCAAACAAAGAAACCTTACAACGCAGAAACACAATACTTGCCAACAGAAATAGGCCTCAAGCAAGGTACGTTTGTAGCAAAGAAACTTCCCCCCCAAAACCTAAAAGGCCCCCAAAACAACGAGTAAAAATAAAACTACATTTACCAGCATCCTCCGGGGCAGCCAAAGACTCACCCAGCCTCTACATTCTGAACAACATGATTGGCTGCCAATAAGGGCGGATTTGCATAACAGCTGCACTGGCCAGCCAACATGAAAATTCCGATCCATATTAAACTGCCAAAACAGAATAAGGAAAAGGCCTGAGCCAATCCCCAACACAAACACTAAAATCACTTGCAACCGAAAATTTACCCAAAAAATCACAGACCAAAAAAATGACAGTAAGGCTTCATTAACTTGATTTCCCTAACTAGCCCTCACTTACTGGGAAGCTGTTTACGCTCTAAATTGACAGTAAGACTTCATTAACTTGATTTCCCTAACTAGCCCTCACTTACTGGGAAGCTGTTTACGCTCTGAATTGACAGTAACACTTCATTAACTTGATTCTCCCGACTAGGCCTCAGCTCATTGGACATTGTGTATGGCCAGAATTGACAGTAAGGCTTCATTAACTTGCTGTTCCTAACTAGGCCTCAGCTCATGGGACATTGTGTATGGCCTGAATTTACAGTAACCTACCTTGGCACACAGAGCCCCAACCATGCATGATGGGACTTGAAGTACCACCACGGAAAATGGGATTTGTAGTACTTCAAAACCCATCATTCCCCACAGACCACTGTGTCCAAGAACCAAGATCGATAAAGACCCAACTTGGCACACCATGCCCCCCATGACCCACACTCCATCCAACTGCAGTTTAGAGGAGGGCACAACGTGGATGTGTAGCAGCAAATCTGGAGTCCCAAAACTCCCTAGGTTTTACCTTTTTACTCCCAGGTTGCGGGGACGTGCGGGCACAGGAACGAGAGAAGACGCAACAACCGTATTGCATTAAAAATGAAGCCAAAGGTTTATTGCACAATGTCAGCTGACGGGACCTGCCAACAGAACGAGCTGTCTCAGGGCAAGAACCCCCAACATTGTCTTACTATCCCTTATATACACACTATGGCGGCAGGTCCCGTCTTCATCATATTTCATTGGTTCACATCATTAACACATCATCAACACATTTCTATTATCCAATTACACATCACATTATTTGGCAGTTCACTCTACTTGCGTTCCCATTTGTTAAACAGCACTACGCAGTTATTAATTCTTCATTCCCACAATGAGTTATCTGCTGTATGAGCGTCCTGTCCTGAATTTGCAACATTTCCGCGTCCTCGGTGCCAATGGGGAGGAACGGTTTCATCTGCCATGCGCTGTTTTCTACCAATCGGCTACAATGTAAACAAACGCACGTTAAGCTAGCTAGGCCAATCAGGGCCAGTGTTATCAGGAAAGGCACATGATGTACTTTCACAAATCACAGCCTGTGCCTGACCTACCAATCAAAGTGCATTATTCTCGTAATGGCATTTAGCATAATTTTTGGCAAGCTACTCTGCTATACTAAGTACTATGCTTGTGCATCACTCTCTCCTGACTGTACTTCTGCTAAAGGCACCAATTCTGCTTTAGATGATTGGACTTTCTCGCATCTCCTAAAAAGGGCACAGCAACGCGTGCCGGGTACAGCTAGTAGTATATATATACATATATACATTATAACATATTGAAATTATAATATAACATATTTTTTATTATTATTATTTATTTTTATTATTATTTTACCCCGCTCATCTTAACCCCCGAGAGGGGACTCAGAGCGGCTTCCAAAAAGGCACAATTCGATGCCAACACAGTAAAACACATAAAACCCAGTATAAAACCCCCCAAAACATTACACATTAAAATACAATTACATCAACATATCATACACATTCATTTAGGTAAAAAAAATTTTTTTTAAGGTGCTGCCTTGTGCTAGTGTGCAAACGCCTGGTCCCATAGCCAGGCTTTTACTTTTTTCCTGAATGTCAGGAGGGATGGAATTGATCGTATGTCACTAGGAAGCGCATTCCACAGATGGGGAGCCACCACCGAGAAGGCCGTCTCCCTCGTCCCCACCAGCCGCATTTGAGAAGTCGGCGGGAGCGAGAGCAGGGCCTCCCCGGATGATCTTAAATTACGAGGTGGGATGTAGCGGCAGATGCGTTCGGACAAGTAAGATGGGCCAGAACCGTATAGAGCTTTAAAGGTCAAGACCAGCACTTTGAATTATTATTATAAAATAATAATAATAACCACTAAAATGAAATGAAATTCAAAAAGACAAGGTGCGAACCAATATGGAGGCTGACATCCTCAAGAGAGGAAGGATCTTAGAAGTAGGCCAGAATAGGAAGTACATCTGATGTTTGTTTAAGTGTGGTATGTCGTTTTAGTTAAGTTTGACTTATGTTTCTATGTGTATTTGTGATAATAAGAAACTCAATAAACTTTGTTTAAAAAAAAAAAAAAGAGAGGAAGGATCCCAAGATGGAATGGCCTAATGGACCCAGCCCAGAGGATGACAAAGCAGACCCAGCTGCCGCCACAGCAGAGCAGAGCAGCAGACGATCGGAGGCTGCAGGCCTCTGCCTGCTATCGCCCCCAGCCGTTCCATCAGAGGCGTTCCTGATTGGCTGATCGCCCTGCCATGGAGTGCCTGCCATCCTGGCTTTGGAGTGCCTGCAATCCCGGGAGGCGATCCTGGCCTGCACGGTAGCAGTCGGCGGATCGGCGGCTGATCGCCCTGGCGACCCGGAAGGCGATCAAGTCTTCCGGTCGCTAGGGCAATCAGCCGCCGCAGGTCGCCGCCTGCTCCCGCTGCTGGACGGGATCGGTGCCTGGGAGGGCAGGCACTCCAAAGCCACCGCTCCTCCGATCATTCTTCGGAGTGGCGGGCTGTCTGCCAACACAGGCCCCACAGCCCATGATGGGATGGCGGCAGCCCTTCCTCTTGCAGAAATGGCCCCACCCCTGACGCCCTTCTCCCCAGGCCGGTCAGAATAGGCCGGCGGCCTGCATCTGGCCCGCGGGCCATAAGATGCCCAGGTCTGCATCAGAGTCTCAACCAATTCAATGTAGTTGTGGCTACAAAAACAAAGTTTCCCAAATATAACAACTTCCAAAGTAACCATCGTTCTCTCAGCATTACTTCACGAACAAAGATTCTTAGGAAGGACTCATCCCACGCTTTTTACAAACGTGTTGATGACTAAAAAGGCCAATCTGAGATAGGCAAGTTCGGTTGCAGAAAACACAGCAAAAAGTCTCCTTGGATGATGTTGTTTCCAAGTTGCGGTTCTTTCTGCGTTGTCGTTTCTCTTTGAGACCCGTTCGGCGTGACTTCTCGAAAGAGACCGCAGCATTTATTTATTTATTTATTTATTTATTGTTTCGGCTTCTAGACCGCTCCCTCTAGAAAGCTCGGAGCGGTTTACAGCAGCGTAAGCAAGCAATATGAAACATACAGTATAAAAACAAGCAACTAGACACCAACTAATCTAAAAATTGTTACAATACTAAAATATTCCTACGCTAGACTAGGCAATAAGCAAAGCAATTACTCGACTGGGAAAGCCAAGCGAAAAAGAGCCGTCTTGCAGGCTCGACGAAAAGAAGACAGTTCTCCGATTCCTCTGACTTCCTCAGGTAGGGCATTCCACATTGTGGATAGTGTGTCTCCACGCCTCCCAATGTGAGGCCAGGGTGGACCATTGTTGGTGATCAATCTGGCCGAGCCTTATATGTTTCAGGGAGTCCTTATACCTCTTTTTGGGGGCGCCTCTCTTGCACTGACCTGTGGCAAGTTCACCATAGAGTAGTATCTTAGGGAGGCGGTGGTCCTCCATCCTAGAGATGTGCCCTGCCCAGCGCAGCTGTGTTCTCAATAGCATGGCCTCAATGCTGATGATCCCTGCTTGCTCAAGGACAGCAACATTAGTCACATAGTCGGTCCAGTGTATATTTAGGATTGTGCGAAGACAGCGCTGATGAAAGCGTTCGAGGAGTCGTAGGTGTTGGCGATAGGTGACCCATGTTTCAGACCCATAAAGGAGGATAGACAGTATGATAGCTCTGTACACACTGATTTTGGTACTTTGCCTCAGGTATTTGTTACTCCAGACTCTTTTGTGAAGCCTTCCGAATGCACTATATGCCTTTGCTAATCTGTGATCTAGCTCTTTATCAATCTTGGCATCTGAAGAGATTATGCTTCCCAGGTAGGTGAACGGCTGAACGGACTTAAGCACAGATTTGCCTATGCTGACATGGGGATGATGGTGTTCTTCCTGTGGTGCGGGCTGGTAGAGAACTTCCATTTTCTTCAGGCTGACTTCCAGCCCAAACAGCTCTGCAGCTGTTGCAAAGCAAGATGTTAGGCGCTGCAGGGTTGCTTCTGAATGGGCAACAAGGGCAGCAGCAGCAGCAAAAAGCAGCTCACGGACTATATAGTTTAGAGTTTTAGTGCGAGCCCTCAGGCGGCTTAAGTTGAACAAGCTACCATCAGTACGGTAGCATATATATATGCCGTCTTCTTCTTCAAGGTCTGCCGTAGCCCTTTGGAGCATCATGCTGAAGAAGATTGTAAATAGGGTTGGTGCAAGAACACAACGTTGCTTCACTCCATATATACACAATACATACAATGTATAAAAACGAGGGATTGGGCTTGCAACACTGCCTCGTTTGGAAGAAGCCGGCAATGCCATCAGCCAAACAAAATAATAATAAAGCCAGCAAACCTGATGGGATTCTTGCTGAAATCTTTAGAGAGGGAGGACCTAAGCTGACACTAGGGCTGCCACCTGTCCCGTATTATACGGGACGTCTCGTATTTTTACTCTGAATTTCGTGTCCCAAATTTTCAGCTCCTGTCCCGTATATGTCCTCATCCAATCCTCTTTCTACTTCCACCTTTCTCCGCGCTCTTTCCTTCCGCCCTTCCCTTGGCTTCTGTATTTGTAGCTTTTCTCAGTTCCGGTCTCTGTTCCTCCTTTAAATCTCATCGTCTCTTCTCGCATTTATCTCATTGAATTGTGTGACTTCCTTTAAATTTCCGCCCTTCTTACTTATGCCTCTTTGCCCTTCCTTGTGTCACTTCTTGGATCTCTCCGTCTCTGCCGCTTCTTATTGTTGATATTGTCGCTAGCCACAAAAATGGCAAACAGTAAGTGCTTTATTGTAAAATTTACTGGTATATTGGATCCCATCCTCTACTGTAATGTAGTCCCTGCGAACTTCTCCAAAATTGAAACTGGGCCTCTGCATGTTTCTTCTGCATGTTTTGTCATACCTAATGCATTGTACTGCTATTATAAAGCTATTAGTAGTAGTAATAGTAGTAGTACTGTATGTAGTACATACAGTACAATGCATTAGGTATGACAAAACATGCAGAAACATACTATGTACTTTTAAGAGGGTGTAAGTCAGTTTCTTTTATGAATTTCAATCATTATCTTATTCTGTTATAAATAAATATAAAACTATTTATACCTAACATTTGATTTTCAAGTTTTTATGAAGCATCTCTTATTTTTGTGAAAAATCCCATATTTTTAGGTAAATGTCCCTTATTTCTTATATCAAAAAGTGGCAACCCTACCTGACACAACAACTCCACCAACTCATTGGAAAGGTGTGGGCGGCCGAGAAGATTTCAGAGATGCCACCATCATCACCCTTTTCAAAAAAAAATGGGGGGAGAGAACAGACTGCAGAAACTATCGAGGTATCTCCCTTCTAACCTCTGCTGGGAAAATCCTTTCAAGAATCCTTGCAAGCCGCCTTCTACCTCTTTCAGAAGACATGCTCCCAGGCCTCACAACTTCTGAGGATGCTTGCCATAGATGCAGGCGAAACATCAGGAGAGAATGCTTCTAGAACATGGCCATATAGCCCGAAAAACCTACAACAACCCAGTGATTCCAGCCATGAAAGCCTTCGACAATACATTCTCCCAGAACCCCTCATTGCAGGATAACATGCAGGTCAAGAATAGGGCTCCACAGTCACTTACGCACCCACCACCAGGACACTGCTCTTGGGGGACCATCATCCTCGGACTACGAGGGATCGCCTAAGTAAGTATGGAAGTAAGTAATAATATATAGAAATAATAACATCATGAGAAGACAGGAAAGCTTATAGAAGACAATGATGCTGGGGAAAATGGAAGGAAAAAGGAAGAGGGGCCAACCAAGGGCAAAATGGATGTTTGGCATCCTTGAAGTGACTGGCTTGACCTTTAAGGAGCTGGGGATGGTGATGGCCGACAGGGAGCTCTGGCGTGGGCTGGTTCATGAGGTCACAAAGAGTTGGAAGCGACTGAACGAATGAACAACAAACAACATAATGTATATTATATAATTATATTATAAAATAATATAACCCGGTGGTGAAGTGTGTTAAACTGCTGAGCTGTTGAACTTGCTGACCAAAAGGTTGGTGGTTCAAATCCGGGGTTAAACATCAAAAGAACCAAGATTATGGCAACCAGACTGATTGATAACTGGCAATATAGAGGAAGAAAACGTGGAGGCAGTGACAGGCTTTGTATTTCTAGGTGCAAAGATTCCTGCAGACGCAGACTGCAGCCAGGAAATCAGACTACAACTCCCATGATTCCAAAGCATTGAGCCATGAGTTAAAGTGGTGTCAAACTGCATTAATTCTACAGTGTAGATGCACCCTCAATCAAAGATGCATGACGCAATTGTCTGAAAGTAATATTATGTTTTCCCTCCCTTGTAAAAAAAATCAATATTTATTTTTCCGATGGTTAATACTTTTGCATGAGCAAAAAAAATAATTAAAATTAACCTGATAAGTCCAACGACAGTATTGGAATAAAGCCCTTTTGTCTCCCAGTATTTATTCAGCATGACAAATCAAGGGAAATAAGAGATCCAATTGATATTTAAAATCCCATCAACCTGACAAGCCTCTTTAAAGCATTAGGCAGGTCAGGGCGCTGCGGATGTATAAATCATGGAGGAAAATTCCATTAATAAAGTGTCAATCTGAGCCAAAACTTCACTTCTTGGCCAATTATGATAGAAATCTCAGAACAAAGTTTAATTCCATCAGGAGGAATGAATATTTAATAAGATGAGAACAAAGAAAAGGGGCAGAAAAACCAACAAATAGAAGTCAAGAGTTACTGTATAATGAGCGATGAAAAAGAAAAGTCCTTATATTTTTAATAAGTGAGACATGAAGACCAACTTATAACTTTTGCTATTCTTTGAGCTGAACTCCTTTTCTTTTGGATCTATATATTATGACAAATTTCCCTAGGAACAGGGGCGTATCTTAATGGAGGCAAATTAAGCGGCCACCTCAGGGTGCCACGTGGCCAAAGGGCGCATCCAGGGCCGGGTGCCACGCCCCCAGGGGTGCCGGCAGGGTGGGAGGAAGGCTTGCGCAGGGCGAGAGATGAAGAGGCAGAGGTGTGCGCCTTTCCCTTCTCCCTGCCTCGCCCTGCGCGCGCCTCATCTCTCACCCTGCGCACCCTCCCCCCCTCGCCGAGGATGCCTTGAGTATGGCGAGAGAGAAGGGGACAGAGGCGCCCGCCTTTCCTGTCTCCCTTGCCCCCCGCCCTTCTCCCTCTGTTGCCGCTGCTGCTACTGGTGCACGAGGGCGAAGGAGGAGGCCACGTGGGCGCCCTTACCTGGGGGTCGGGAGCAGGACTGAGTGGTCTGATGAGCCTGCCAGCCAGAGGGCACCTAGCCCAACCCCCGGGCCCTTGCTCCCGAAATTAGCCTAGACCTGATACAGATACGCACACATATATACATACACACAAAAAGAGAAAAGGAAGAGTGGAGGGAAAGGGGTGAGAAGGGAGGAAGGGGAAGGTAAGAAGGGGAAAGAAAATAGGAAGGGGGCAAGGAAAAGGGTACAGATGTGTAGAGGAGGAAGGAAGGATGGGGAATGTACAGACCCACACAAAGAATAGGAAGAGGGGAGAGAAAAGGGTGAGGGCCTTCCACACAGTCCTATATCCCACAATATCTGCTTTGAATATCTGAGTCCACACTCAGATAATGTGGGATTTTCTGCCTTGATATTCTGGGGTATAGGGCTGAGAAGGAAGGAAGGGGAATAGATATAGATACACACACACACACACACACACACACACTCAAAAGATAATAGGAATAGAGCAGGGAAAATGGTGGGAAGGAAGGAATATATATATGGCATGGGCCAACTTCAGCCCTCCATGTGTTTTGACTTTAACTCCCACAATTCCAAACAGCCAGTAGGAAGTCCAAATACTGTTCGCTTACCATTTAAAATTACCTAGGTCCGGCCCTGCCTAGGAAACATTTGCATTGAAAATTTTTTTAAAAGTCACGCTTTAGTTGTAGAATATGATAAATAGTAGGAGACTCATTCAGTAACTGATACGCTTTCTGCTTGTATCAAAAGTAGAAGATGTGGGAGACGACAACATCAAAAGTTCCATGTATTTTAGCTCATTTCTTATTGCAGCACTCAGTTTTCTGTGTTTTTTGAACACATATGTATATAAATCCATTTGAAAATTGCTACACATCTTAAAAACCTTTCTGCAATTATTTTTTCCAAACAGGAAAAAGCTTTTGTTGTGCACAGAATTTGTAATTTCCTCTTACTAAAGTCAATGGCAGTTGGGTTAACTTTTATCCCGTTGTGGTGGTGCAACGGGTTAAACCATTGAACTGTTGAATTTGCTGACCTCTTTTGGCAGTTCAAAGCCACGGATCAAGGTAAGCTCCCGCTGTTAGCCCTAGCTGCTGCCAACCTAGTAGTTCAAAATCATACAAATATGAGTAGATCAATAGGTACTGCTTTGGCAGGAAGGTAATAAAGGCGCCCATGCAGCCATGCCGGCAACTCAACCAGGAGGTGTCTAGGGGGAACAGGTTCCTCGGATTGGAAGTGGAAGAAGAGCACCTCCCCATGGGCAGAGTTGAGCACCGCCTCCAAAAGCCAGAGATTAAAGGGGAAGCCTTTACCTTTGTTCTGTATATGTGTATGTCATTGTTATTCCACTGTTATTCCACTGGGGGAAAGGCGCTCAAACCCGCCTTTCCCCCAGTTCTCATGCAGAGGGATGTTATCCTGCGTCCAATCTGCAGCCAATGAGGGGAATCCAAGGGCGGAAATCAGATCCGAGCCCTTTTTGAAAATAGCAGCCACGGCTTCGAATTTGCAAAAACATCTCCGAGTTGCTTAAATCACTTCAAAAGTAAATTAGATCCGAATTTATAACGACTTTCATAGTGATCCGAAAAACCTAACCAGGCTTACTAAAGAACATGTAAAACTACATCTCCCAGTGTTCCATCCCATTTAGCCATTGCAGTTAACGTGGTGCCAAACTGGATTAATTTTACAGTATAGATCAGGCATGAGCAAGCAAATGAAGGGGGAAAGGAAAGGGCCTAAGGCTGTTAGGAATTATGGGGGTTGTAGTCCAAAACACCTGAAGGGCTGAGGTTTGCCCATACCTGGTGTAGATGCACCTCTAGATGACTCTCATTCATAGAGTGCCCATAGGATGAAGTCAGTTTGATGGTGAAAGGAAAGAAGAGAAGAAGGAAGAGGAAGAAGAAGAAGAAGTGGGGAATCGCCCAACTACACGATCCACTTTGCATTTAGTTGCTTGAGTCATCTCAAAATATTATATTGTTCCGTCATTTGGGAATTGTTGTCACAAATGTCATGCAAAGTTTGTTTCCGCCAAAGGATGATCAGGGATACCAATCTGCATCGTATCCAATTTCAATATATTAGCTGGTGTCCTTTGCCCTCAAAGCTATTCTAAATAAATTCCAAACACAAATTTCCTCGTTGTGCTCCGTTGATCATAAGCCTCTGATGAGTCTGTGTCAATAATACACAATCTTGTAGCAACAGCTGGCTTCTTTGACAGCATTTTGCTGGTGATATTCCCCTATACAACAACATAGATATATTTTATTTTGAAAATATATTTTTTATTTTGAAATAGATATATGCTATTTTAAAATGCGAGTTGGGTTTCAGGCCCTTTGTCAAACAGTTGGGTTGACATTGAAGACAGTGACTTTGGGATACTCTTTGTTAAAAGTGAAAATACTGTATTTATTTCAATGCACTTTATTGTTCAGAATACAAACCCAACTCCGTTACATGAAGATGTATTGGCCAAATATATATTTATGTTCATTAGCGTCAGCCAACACAAGCACACCATGTTTTACTCTAATTCTATCAGTTTCTCTGGCGTCATGAAATATGACGTCCTCCGCTGTAAATTTGATTTTACATTTTCCCCTAGAAACCAAACAATGAAATATTACTGTTGTGGCTAAAAAGGCAAAAAATGTTCCCATGTCATAAATTTTAATTGATTCTGAGCAAACTGGTATCGACACTGTAGAATTTATAGTTTTAATTTATGCTAAAACCTTGTGACTCCATAGCATTAATCCATGGCAATTAAAGTGGTGTCAAACCACATTAATTCTACAACACAGCTGCCTTATTATTTATTTACTTACTTACTAGCTAAACCCGACCATGCTTTACTGTGGCTCAAACTGATATGAAATGAATGAGATAGTAAATAAAAGCATTGATTCGCAGAGAAAACACGTCATTCAATTCAATATCCTGCCTTGTGTTGCTGTGTCTGTCTCTATATACATAAAAATGTAATGTTTGTTTGTGGGATTAACATAACTCAAAAACCACTGGACAAATTGACACCAAATTTGAACACATTACACCTTTCAAGCCAACAAGTGACTATCACTCATAAAAACACTGAAAAGCACAGCAGAAGAGACTTAAAAGTCAACTCCCCCCCCAAAAAACCATTATAATGCATGCGCAAAACCACAAATATACATAAACACACATATTGTATATACACAAATATATATAGCAAATATACAGGGGACGGCTAGTGTGGAAGGAAAGGAAAGGAAAGGGGGTTGACATTGAAGACAGTGACTTTGGGATACTCTTTGTTAAAAGTGAAAATACTGTATTTATTTCAATGGACTTTCTTGGAAAGAATACAAACCCAATTGATAGTTATAGTGAACGCAAGGCGTATTGGAAATTGAAGTCGACCGTACTCGAACGCTGTGGGATTAAATATAAATAGTTTTTTTTTATTTAAAAAATCCCAGCCAAATGGCATGGAAGTGCTGGCATTGTTAATTGTTTCATCTTCAAGGTGACTAATAATGCATGCACTGCAAAAAAAAAATTAAATAAACTATACAATGTTGTTTAGTTTTATCTTTTCTCATTCTGATTTTTGCATGGCTCATCTAAGTGCACTAGTGCCCTCTTCTGGACAAAAGTATCAGACTAGCAAGGAGATAGATTAATGTAGAATTGTGAATTTCATTTAAACACACCATGAATTTAACACCAAGTGAATCTGAATTTTTCCCTCTCTTCCCAATCTGGCTGTTATAACAGCTTACTTGGATATCAGATATGGATATCAGAAAGGTTTGCACATTTTTATGTTTTAAGATTAATAAAAGTATTACATTAATACATAGGTCCCTTCCACACAACTGAATAAAAAACCCCATTATCTGCTTTGAACTGGAATATATGGCAGTATGGACTCAGATAAACCAATTCAAAGCAGAGATTTTGGGATTTTCTGCCTTGACATTCTGGGTTATATGACTGCGGAACGACCCTGATTCTCTTTTTTCCCCATTAGAGTGATGATTTCTGCCTCTAGTTTTAGGAAAATGACTCTATTGAACTAACAATCTGAAACACCTGAGATATAGGCAGCATCTACACTGGAGAATTAATTCAGGATGGATCTACACTGCCATATAATCCAGAGTACCCAATCAGATAGTCCATATGATCAGCTTTGAACTGGACTATATGAGTCAACATTGCTATATAATCCAGTTCAAAGCAGATAATCTGGATTTTATATGGCAGTATAGATGGGTCCGCGTGGGAGCTGTAATTTTGCAATGTGCTTAAACCTTCTCCGACAAATAGTGCTGGCACTTCACCAAACTACAACTAGCCATTGAGCCATGGCAGTTAAAGTGGGGTCAAACTACAGTAATTCTCTAGTGTAGATGCACCTGTATGGCCCGTTTATTCCACACCATTTGATTATACTTTGGCCCCATCTACACTCTTCCAGTTTTTGATTCTATGATTTCATTCTATGGTTCTTGAAGCTCTAGGGCAGTGTTTCCCAACCTTTTTTGAGCCGCGGCACACTTTTAACATTAAAAAAATCCGGGGGCACACCACCAACCAAAATGACACAAAATGACACTCTAACACAGTAAAGAACGGCTGGGGATGGTGGCCTGCTGGGAGCAGCTGCTGGGAGTGCCGAAGCCGGGGAGGGGGCGGAGCTAGGCTGCACCATGCCCCCCCCCCTACCCCGGGCTTCACCTCTCCCAGCAGCTGCTCCAGCCTTGAGGGGGCAGTGCCAAGCCAGCGGTGCCAGAGCCAGCACAATGCTGGCTTGGCACTGTCCCCTCAAGGCTGGAGCAGCTGCGGGGAGTGCCGAAGCCGGGGGAGGGGGCAGAGCCAGGCTGCGCCATGCCCCGCCCCTCCCCCCAGCTTCAGCTCTCCTACAGGCTGCACCATGCCCGCCCCCTCCCCCCAGCTTCAGCTCTCCTACAGAGGAGGAGCATGAGCGGTGGACGGGCTTCAGTGGGCGGGGCTCCTCCTCCACGCGGCTTCAGCGAGCGAGGGGCGAGAGTCATGGTGGGAGTCATGGCGGATTGGAGGCTGGCTGGGGAAATGGCTGAAGGAGGCGGCACCCCGGTCCCTTCTTCTTTTCTTCGGCACTGCCCAGCCCTTCCTCCTCCCCCAAGCAGCAGGAGTTCAACAGGGGGGGAGGAAGGGGGGCAGAGAGCTTTTCTCGCGGCACAGCAGGAGGTCCATCACGGCACACTACTGTGCCACGGCACACTGGTTGAGAAAGACTGCTCTAGGGGGAAAGCTCTTTGGATATATTTATTGGTTTGGATAAGCTATGGTCTTATGTGTACTTACTTTGGAGGTAATGAGACTCCCTTTTAAGTAAACTTGTCTATATTGTGGCGCAGCTGGTTGGGAATCAGCTGCATTACAATCACTACTGACCGAAAGGTCATGAGTTTGAGGCCAGCCTGGGTCGGAATAAGCTCCTGGCCATTTGTCTAGCTTACTGTCAACCTTTGCAGCCCAAAAGACAGTTGCATATGTCAAGTAGGAAATGTAGGTGCCGCTTATGTGGCGGGGGGGCTAATGTAACTAATTTCTGATGCCATAAAAATCTCCAGCAGCATGCAAAAGAAGTACTCTATCAGTGTACAGTGAAGATAATTTGAACATATCCTCATGAAGCTGGAATGTTAAATAGCCTCTGTGTGTCTATATATGTTGTGTGTCTATGGCATTGAATGTTTGCCATGTGTATGTGCATTATGATATGCCCTGAGTCCCTTGCAGGGTGAAAAGGGCGGAATATAAATACTATAAATAAATAAATAAATATTATACTATTTATTTTATTTATCATGTCAGAAGCAAATGGAGAATACAATTATAATGTATAGAAAAACCACAAACAAAGTTTATACTAAATGTCCTTTGACCAGTAGCTGGCTACTTGGTGTGTCTCTGGTGTTGCTATAAGAAGGTCCTTCTCCACACTCGCATGTCGTGGACTCCACTTTGTAGCCCATTTCTTAAGGTTAGCTCTGCATCTCATGGTACCAGAGTGCAGTATATTATTTATTTATTTGTTTGTTTGTTTGTTTGTTTTTAATTAAAAGTTTTGCTTTATTAAAAAGATATATGTAAACAAAAGTCACATAAACACACATACCCCATAAACACAGACATATAACAGTAAATAAAAACTGGTCAGCGGCACTCTGCTGACTACATTCCACTCATTTGCATACCTACACATAAAAGTTGACTTACACATCTCAATGTAAAGAGCCTAGAAATAAACATATCGATTTGTAGTTGCAGGGAAAAGGTTATACCTTAAAGCCCTTTAAAAGAGAACCTTTTTTCTCTTTTATATAGTTTATAAACGGGAGCCAAGTCCTTTCAAATATTTTTTGATGGTTTATCCCGCAATAAAAAAGTGAGTTTGTCGTTTTCGGCTATTTCAAGTACTTTTGTCAGCCACTCATTTTCCTCTGGAGTTTCTGAGGTTTTCTAGTACCTCGCCAATGTAATCCTGGCCGCCGTTGTTAAGAAGAAAAGTATCTTTCAGTGTCTTTATTTATTTATTTATTTATTTACATCATTTATATTCTCACAACGCAGGGGACTCAGGGAGGATTACAATGTACATATACAGGCAAACATTCAATGCCATTAGACACACAACATATATATACAGACACTCAGTGGCTATTTAACATTCCAGCTTCTGGCCACCAGGGGAGCTGTCACATTCCTTCATTCTTTGCATGCTTCCTGGATATTTTATTTATTTATTTATTTATTACTTCAAACTTGTATACCGCCACTCCCTGGAGGCTCGGAGCGGTTTACAACAGGTTGAGTCACACACAATAATACATCAATACAACAAACTAGGATGGGGGAGGGGGGAGTAGGGCAAGAGAGGGTACAGGGTGGGAAGGAGCACAGGGTAGGAGTAAAGAGCCAAGAGCGGCTATAGTCCTACTAAGGCATCATCTTGCCATCGAAGGAGGGAGGATTAGGACGCCCTAACGGGATCACTGGTGACCAGTTGCAGGTACAAGGTAAGACCTGCGTTCTTCTATATGGCAGTCTTCTATATGACGTGCCCGAGGAGTGTCCTTGTAGTCCTTCTTGGGACCAGAACGTATCCCACGGGGCTCCAGCTGCTTGTAGCGCGAGCTCCAGAGCGTCCTAGATGTAAATGACCTCTGGATCCTGAACTCCATGGACATGGACCTCTTCACCTCCAACTGAAGGGGAAGAGGCAAACAGGGTGCCAATGGGGGGGGGGAGGGAGGATACGCCAACTCCTCCTCCGACTGCACCTCCAGCCCCTCCTCTGGCAACGCCTCCGCTCGCCCGGAGAGACAGGTGGAATCGCCCTCTGCGCAGGGCCAAAGGAAGGAGACGGAGGGGGCAGAAATCCCTCCTCCACCACGGCATCTCTGGGGGCCGGCGCCATCCCGCCAGACTCACCCCAACCCCCCCCAAACTGGGTGCAGGTCCCCCGGGACCCTTAAGGGTCATCCGCGGCCCCGGGTGTGCTCCCAGTGCTCTCGGGGAGTGTCACACGGGCGCATCGGATGCCCAAGCGGGACCAAAGGCAACCACCTAGCCCGGCGAAGGGGCAGTCGTCGCCGAGCGTGCACGGCGTCTCTTCCAAAGGGCCCCCCTTTCGAGGGGACTTAAGGGGACAACTCCACCTCAGGGCTCTATGGTGGCTGGTAAGCGTCCATGCTCCTCGCCGGCTGTCTGAATTGTCTGAACCAGAGTTGTTCTAGGCCCCTCCACCACAGCAGAGTCAGGGGTTGAGGGAAGGCATTGTACCTCACTGGGCTTCCCACTTGTTCCAGCTTTGGGCTTTGCCACAGATGTTATGGTCTCGTAAATCAGTTAAATTAGCCTCCACATGAAATGATACCTACATTTCCTACTTGACAGTTGCAACTGTCTTTCAGGTTGCAAAGGTTGACAACAAGCTACACAATTTGGTTGAGAGCTCACCCCGACCCGGGCTGGCTTCGACCTCATGACCTTCTGGTCAGTAGTGATCTTAATGCAGCTGACTCCCAGCCACCTGCACCACAGTCCCGGTGCTATTATGCTGTTATTAGAGTTCCTTAGTAGCCCCAAAAGAACAATGGAAATCCACTCCGAGTTCACTAGTGCTAGCAGAAGGATTAAAAGCAATGCTCCGAAAACAGTTGCAGATGCTTGCTAAATCAGTAAACTCATTGTTCCTAACAAGGCAGCAATCCTTGCGTTAGCAATGCCAAAAAACAAAGATGGATTAATTTAAAACAGATCCATCATTTTATTCTTCTGCAAGTAGAATACATTATTTAGTCCTCTGCTGAACACTTTTAGCCCCAAATTATGTGCAACTTTTCTCATACAAATTAGAACCATTGATTCAGCATCATTTTTGTATTCCTTTCCACTGTTTTGCAGTAATCAAGAGCCAAGAAAGGCCCAAATTGTGAGATTTCATTTATTTTATATTTATTTATTATTTCGATTTGTATACCGTCCTTTCCACATTGGCTCAGGACGGTTTACAGCATATCGAACTATAACAAAAAGCATAAAACAGTAAAACAGTAAAAAAAATTAGACAATAGGTCAATATTCCGTTAAAACCAACAGGTTAAAGGCTAAATGCCTGCCGGAACAACACCGTTTTGCAAGCTCTCCGGAAAGCCGGCAGCTCGCTGATTTCACGTACTTCAGGTGGTAAATTATGCCATAGATATGGTGCTGCCTGGTTGACGACAAGTGGATGGTTTGCAGGGAGAGGATCTGCAGGAGGTTGAGATCCTCAGAGCGAAGAGATCTCTGGGGGACATATGGGAGTAGACAGTCCCTCAAGTACACCGGCCCCAGACCATACAAGGCCTTAAAGGTCAAGACCAACACTTTGAAGATGATCCGGTGCTCGATTGGTAACCAGTGCAGCCGCTGCAGAGTTGGAGTAATATGAGCTCTGGCCGGCACTCCAGCCAAGAGTCTCGCTGCCACGTTCTGCACCAGTTTGAGCTTCCGGATGACTGACAAAGGCAGACCAATGTAAAGGGCGTTACAGTAGTCTAACCTCGAGATGACAGTCGCTTGGATTACCGTGGCTAGGTCATTTCCGGAGAGATAGGGTGCTAGCCACCTAGCCTGCTGCAGATGGTAGAAAGCGGATCTGCTTACAGCGGAGACCTGAGCCTCCATTGTCAGCAGCAGGTCCAACTGGACCCCCAGACTCTTTACTAAAGGCAACGGGTGTAATGCCTCGTGGTAAAAGGCAAACCTTTTTGCAAAGAGTATATACAGCAGAGTAGGCAGCTGGAGCTCACACCCGCCTGGTTGACCCAGCCAAAGGATCTCCATCTTCGATGGATTCACTCTCAACCGACTGGCTTGTAGCCAACCAGTCACAGTTTCGAGGCATTGTTGGAAACAATCGGGTACAGAGTCTGGTCGGCCGTCCATCCTCAGCACCAGCTGGGTGTCATCAGTGTACTGGTGACACTCCAGACCAAAACTCCGCACCAACTTGGCAAGGGGTCATATGTAGATGTTAAACAATAAAGGGGAGAGAATGGCTCCCTGAGGCACCCCACAACTTAAGGGGAGCCTCTCAGAAACCATACCTCGCCTCTCCACTCGCTGTCCCCGGTCCAGGAGAAAAGAGGACACCCATTTCAAGGCCGTCCCCCTCACTCCCGTCATGGCTAGGCAGTGGGTTAGCAATGTGTGGTCTACTGTATCAAAAGTTGCCATGAGGTCCAATAACACGAGCAGCGCTGATCCCCCTTGATCCAGTTGGCAGCGGAGCTGGTCCGTGATGGCGACCAGCACAGTCTCTGTCCCATGCCCAATACGGAAACCGGACTGGTAGGAATCTAATCCGGCTGTTACATTTGTTGGTTGTATATATTGGGTAGGGCTGAATCCCATTTGTTTAATAGCAGAATGAGCAGTTTCCAGAGGCCGGGTAGTTGCGTCAGGGCAGAGATCTGTCTTGGTTTTCATGTCATGTAAAATGGTATGCAAAAAATGGTACATATGTGTTTGTGTTTATGTAAAGCAGTGTGATCAAAAGCAATGGAGCAACATATGCTGAATAGCTTGCTGGAGGAACCAGAAAAGCAAAAGCGGGAGTCATAGATGAGTTACGCTATGCAGGAACTGAGCCTTTGATAATATGGATCTGCCTAGTTTTATGCCAGAAACAGCCTTAGACAAAAGTGCAAGTTCAGTAGAGTCTCGCTTATCCAACCCTCGCTCATCCAACGTTCTGTATTATCGAACACAATCTGCCTTCCGCCTGAATCCACAGCTGTTTAAATACATTGTGATGGCTTCAAAGCCTGCTGGAGGGAATCCCTTGTTTGGATGTGTTAGCTGGTCCTGATTGTTACTTTTCTAGTTACAGGGGTATGGCTCTATACTTTGGAATTCACTTAGTTACTTTCCTAATTACAGGGTGTAGCTCCATTAAATTGAGGAAAGATATAACATGCTTCTAGGATTACATTCTGCAGCATCTCATGCTCATCATTTTATTTCCAGTTACTTTGGAAGTAACTTAGTTATTTTTCTAGTTATGGGGTATAACTCCATTAAATTGAAGAAAGATATAACATGCTTCTAGAATTACATTCTCGGGCATCTCACACTCATCCGATTTTATTTCCAGTTACTTTGGAAGTAACTTAGTTACTTTTCTAATTACAGAGGTATGGCTCTAGTGAATGGTAGAGGGAAGATATAGCATGCTTCTAGGATTACATTCTGCAGCATCTCACACTAATCAGATGGTTAAAAGGTGGGCAAAGGAAGACCATGTATTGTAAATAGCAGGCATGGGTAGGCTGTTAGGAAATGTGGGAGTTGAAGTCCACCTGGAGGGCCCAAGTTTGCCCATGCCTGCTATATAGGCTGATAGCATTTCAATGTTTGAAAAGAAGTAATTGAAAGGGTAAGTTACTTTTGAAGAATAGCAGTTATATTCCATCTCAAGCAAGCCAACAAAGAGCTTGCTGCATCCTAAAGGTTAATAAAATGTGTAGTCTTTAAGGTGCCACAAGTTGTATTTTTTAAATTTCAGTTGTATACAATTGGATTCTTTGAGGATAAGCTGGTATATAATGGCCTTCGGTCCTTAAAACCTAAAGATGAAACGCGCTCTGGATCATCAGATGCTTGATAGGAAAGGCTAGACTCGAGCATCAGATTCCTTTTTTTTACCTGCTTTGTTACATAAACACTGGATTTTGCTCTCTATACAAACAAAGCAGGGAGAAATCACCTGTGTTTTACATCAATGCTTCCAGCAGCTCACTGTGAAAACCTTGCCTTTGCTCATTGCCGATCTGACCTGATTTAAAGATTCAATGTTAAATTAGGACTGGGCAGACACAAAGACAAAGGAGACTGATCGTGTAGTGCAGTGGTTTGAGTGTTGGACCCTGGCCGCTTCCAAGAAGCTGTACAAAATTCACATTGAATTGGATTATATGGCAGTGTGGACTCAGATAATCCAGTTCAAAGCAGACATTGTGGATTATCTGCCTTTTTTTCCTTTCTGTGTCAGAAAACACTTGGGAAACTGCATGTGAGAAAATTGGCCGTCTGCAAGGACATTGCCCAGGCGACGTCCAGTGTTTTGATGTTTTATATTTGTGCATGCGGCCTGCCTTGTCATTTGTGATTTTAGATAGCTATTTAGATTGTATATTGTTTTTTTATTGATATGTATGTATTTTTATTGTGTTTATTGTTGATATTTTGATTTTATTGTATTGTAATTTGTTGTTTGGGCTTGGCTTCATGTGAGCCGCCCAGAGTGCCCATCGGGGAGATGGTGGCAGGGTACAAATAAAGATTATTTATTTATTTATTTATTATTTCGATTTGTATACCGTTCTTTCCACATTGGCTCAGAACGGTATTATTATTATTATTATTATGCCATCCTTGTGGGAGTTTTCTCTCATGTCTCCGCATGGGAAGCTGGAACTGACAGAGGGAGCTCATCCGCACTCTCCCTGGATTTGAACCTCCAACCTGTCAGTCATCAGTTCTGCCAGATTTAACCCATTGCGCCACTGGGTCCGGCGGCTCAATATCTGACTGACTGACTGACTTTATTATTTCTGAGTCGCCCTCCACGTTAGTGCTCCGGGCGACTTACACACAACAAATTCCACAATTAAAATAGAGTATTTAAAACTAGGTTAAAATATTCAGTGGTTAAATGCAGGGGCCAGGCTCGGTATTTGAGTTCCTGGTTCTGCATTAACCATGGGCTTTCCTAAATAGCCAGGTCTTCAGAGCAGTCAGAAACTGGGGCAGGTCGAGGGAGGCTCTCTGGTCCGGTGGCATCGAGTTCCAAAGAACGGGGGCCACAACGGAGAACGATCTCCGTCTCGTGGTCTCCAGGTGGGCCTCTTTCAAGCCTGGTACGTGAAGAAGGTTCTTGTTTGCTGGCCGCGGGGTCCTTGAGTAAGCAGGCATCAACAAGCGGTCTTTTAGGTATGTTGGGCCCCGGCCCCGTAGGGCTTTGAAAGCCAAGGTCAAGGTCTTGTGTAAGGCTCTGTACTCAACGGGCAGCCAGTGCAGGCGCTGCAGAGATGGTGTAATGTGGCATCTCATCGATGTTCCTGTGAGAAGCCTGGCGGCCGCGTTCTCCACAATCTGGAGCCTGCGGGTTAGTGACCGGGGTAGACCTACATACAAAGCGTTACAGTAATCAATCTGCCTTGATATTCTGTGTTATATGGCCCTATGATTCTGGAGACTAGGATTTGGATCCCCACTCAATCATGGAAACGCTTTGGGTGACCTTGGGCAAGTCATATTCTCTCAGCCTCAGAAAATAGTAATGCATCTACAGTGCAGAATTAATGACATCTGACACCACTTTATACTTTATTGGTCACGGCTCAGTGCTATAGAACAGGTTTCCCAACCACTGTACCACGGCACACTAGTGTTCTGCGGCCAATCCTCAGGTGTTCCGTGGGAGAAAGAGGAGGCTGCTATGGCTGCTGCTGCTCTTGTCCCATCCTTCCCCTCAAAGTCCCATCCTTCCCCTCAGAGCAGCGGTGGCGGTGGAGGCTGCTTCCTCATCACCCCAGCCCGCTCTTTCCCTCACGCTCACTCAAGTGTGAGGCGAGGGGGCGGCTCCTCTGCGCAGCCGCACCTTCCCCCCCCCTCTCTCTCTGTCTACTGCTGTAGGCCAAAACATCATGGAGGAGGGGAAAGGGCTGGGACTGTTTTGAGCGCTGTCGGCCCTGCCCACTTTCCTCAAACTCCCTCCCTCTCTCTAAGCCTAGGTAGCCATGCCCACCCCCGACCCCTCTTAGAGGGCCAATGGACGCTGCTGCTTGCGGGGGGAGGAGGAGGAGGAAGGGCCAGCAGAGAGGCTGAGTTAAGCGGAGGGAGGGCCAGAAAGGGAAGGGGTGGAGTGTCCCCCTCCCCATGAGGAAGAGGCCCACTCATCATTATTTCAGTCCACAGTGCTCTCTGGGTGTAGGTGAACTACAACTTCCAAATTCAAAGGTCAATTCCCAAGCAAACCCTTTCAGTACTTTCTGTTGGTAATGAGAGTTCAATATGCCAAGTTTCGTTCAATTCCATTGTTGCAAGAGTTCAGGATACTCTTTGTTTGTGTGTTAACTATAAATCCCAGAAACTGTAACTCCCAAATGTCAAGGTCTATTTTCCCCAAACTCCATCTGTATTCACATTTGGGCATATTGAGTATTCATGCCAAGTTTGGTCCTGATCCAACATTGTTTCAGTCCACAGTGCTCTCTGGATATAGGTAAACTACAACTCCAAAACTCAAGGTCAATGCCCACCAAACTCTTATAGCATTTTCTCTTGGTTATGAGAGTTCTGTGTGGGAAGTTTGTGTCTTTTTGCCATTCCTGCCAGGATATCTATGTTGTGTTCATCGAAACAGGCCCAGGTTTCACACTGAGTGTATAAATACATTTAAAACATATTAACTATATGTATTACTATGTTAGTGTCATTTTGTGTCATTTTGGTTGGTGGTGTGCCCCAGGATTTTGTAAATGTAAAAAATGTGCCACGGCTCAAAAAAGGTTGGGAAACACTGGTATAGAATCATAAGAGTTGTAGTTTTGTAAGATCTATAGCCTTCTCCACCAAAGGATTTTACACCAAAACTAGAAATCCTACGATACCATAGCATTGAGCCACAACAATTAAATTGTGTTAATTATACAGTGTGTAGATACTACAGGACTAGCAACTATAATAATAACAACAACAATAACAATAATAATAATATAGCCACCGCCTACAATTATAATTTCAGAGTGCTATATTTTCTTGAAGGGGCTGTGGTGGTGCAATTCTTGTGCTGCTGAACTGCTGACCTAGTCCTAGAAGCATGTTATACCTTTCCTCAATTTAATGGAGTTACACCCTGTAATTAGAAAAATAACTTAGTTACTTCCAAAGAAACTAGAAATAAAATCTGATGAGTGTGAGATGCTGCAGAATGTAATCCTAGAAGCATGTTATATCTTTCCTCAATTTAATGGAGTTATACCCCTTAACTAGAAAAGTAACAAAGTTACTTCCAAAGTAACTGGAAATAAAATCTGATGAGTGTGAGATGCTGCAGAATGTAAACCTAGAAGCATGTTGTCTTTCCTCTACCATTTAATAGACCCACACTCCTGTAACTAGAAAAGTAGCCTAGTTACTTCCAAAGTAACTAGAAATAAAATCTGATGAGTGTGAGATGCTGCAGAATGTAATCCTAGAAGCATGTTACATCTTTCCTCAATTTAATAGAGTTAAACCCTGTAATTAGGAAGGTAATTAAGTGACTTCCAAACTAGAAATCAAATCGGATGAGTGTGAGATGCCAGAGAATGTAATCCTAGAAGCATGTTACATCTTTCCTCAATTTAATGGAGTTATACCCCATAACTAGAAAAATAACTAAGTTACTTCCAAAGTAACTGGAAATAAAATCTGATGAGCGTGAGATGCTGCAGAATGCAATCCTAGAAGCATGTTATATCTTTCCTCCACCGTTTGATAGATCCATACCCCTGTAACTAGGAAAATAACAGTTACTTCCAAAGTAACTGGAAATAAAATCTGATGAGTGTGAGATGCTGCAGAATGTAATCCTAGAAGCATGTTATGTCTTTCCTCCATTTAAGGGAGTTACACCCTGTAATTAGGAAAGTAACTTCCAAAGTAACTAGAAATCGGATCAGATGTGTGTGAGATGCCAGAGAATGTAATCCTAGAAGCATGTTATATCTTTCCACAATTTAATAGAGTTATACCCCATAACTAGAAAAGTAACTACGTTACTTCCAAAGTAACTGGAAATAAAAGCTGATGAGTGTGAGATGCTGCAGAATGTAATCCTAGAAGCATGTTATATCTTTCCTCAATTTAAGAGAGTTACACCCTGTAATTAGGAAAGTAACTTCCAAAGTAACTAGAAATCGGATCAGATGAGTGTGAGATGCCAGAGAATGTAATCCTAGATGCATGTTATATCTTTCCACAATTTAATGGAGTTATACCCCATAACTAGAAAAGTAACTAAGTTACTTCCAAAGTAACTGGAAATAAAAGCTGATGAGTGTGAGATGCTGCAGAATGTAATCCTAGAAGCATGTTATATCTTTCCTCAATTTAAGAGAGTTACACCCTGTAATTAGGAAAGTAACTTCCAAAGTAACTAGAAATCGGATCAGATGTGTGTGAGATGCCAGAGAATGTAATCCTAGAAGCATGTTATATCTTTCCACAATTTAATAGAGTTATACCCCATAACTAGAAAAGTAACTACGTTACTTCCAAAGTAACTGGAAATAAAAGCTGATGAGTGTGAGATGCTGCAGAATGTAATCCTAGAAGCATGTTATATCTTTCCTCAATTTAAGAGAGTTACACCCTGTAATTAGGAAAGTAACTTCCAAAGTAACTAGAAATCGGATCAGATGAGTGTGAGATGCCAGAGAATGTAATCCTAGATGCATGTTATATCTTTCCACAATTTAATGGAGTTATACCCCATAACTAGAAAAGTAACTAAGTTACTTCCAAAGTAACTGGAAATAAAAGCTGATGAGTGTGAGATGCTGCAGAATGTAATCCTAGAAGCATGTTATATCTTTCCTCAATTTAAGAGAGTTACACCCTGTAATTAGGAAAGTAACTTCCAAAGTAACTAGAAATCGGATCAGATGTGTGTGAGATGCCAGAGAATGTAATCCTAGAAGCATGTTATATCTTTCCTCAATTTAAGAGAGTTACACCCTGTAATTAGGAAAGTAACTTCCAAAGTAACTAGAAATCAGATCAGATGAGTGTGAGATGCCAGAGAATGTAATCCTAGAAGCATGTTATATCTTTCCACAATTTAATAGAGTTATACCCCATAACTAGAAAAGTAACTAAGTTACTTCCAAAGTAACTGGAAATAAAAGCTGATGAGTGTGAGATGCTGCAGAATGTAATCCTAGAAGCATGTTATATCTTTCCTCAATTTAAGAGAGTTACACCCTGTAATTAGGAAAGTAACTTCCAAAGTAACTAGAAATCAGATCAGATGAGCGTGAGATGCCACAGAATGTAATCCTAGAAGCATGTGATATCTTTCCTCAATTTAATGGAGTTATACCCCATAACTAGAAAAGTACAGTGTAAATCAGGCAGGGGCAAACTTCGCCCCTCCAGGTGTTTTGGACTTCAACTCCCACAATTCTTAAGAGAAGTCCGAAACACCTGGGGGGCCTGAGTTTGCCCCTGCTGCCCTGGAGAGATGCATGCTTGGAAGCATCTGAGGAAAAAAAAAATCCAGACAAACGAGAAGGTAAAAGGAGGCGAGGAGGAAAAGCAAGGGAGGAGGAACGCCTCTGAGTCTGGCTCTGCCGGGATCAAACCGGGACACGTCTGGAAGTCGCAGAGCACAACAGAACCCTTCCGAAGACCCCCCAGAAGAAGGAGGAAAGGGTCGTTGGGTCCTTTGGGGAGGGATCTCTCCCGCCTTTGCATTGCCTCGCCTTCTTCCCCACCCTCCTCTTCCTCCCAAAGCCTTCTTCACCGCGTCGGAGGGAGAAAGGAGCCGCGCCCGACTCAGAGGAAAACAGGCAGCCCCCCTTTTGCCTTTCCGCCTGGAACCGAAAAAGACCTGCGGATACTGAGGTCTCCATTGAGCCGACATTGCTTCCCTAGGGAACGCGTTCCAGCTCCAATCTCGTTCCTTCGGGAGGAAAGCAAAGCTGTGTCGGGACTGATCCGAGGGAATGATCCCGGGGAGGAAGAAGTCTTGAGATCCAGCTCTTTGTGCCAACTTGATGCCAACCAAGCCATCAGATCCCTGGTATCCGCGGGTGGATACCCAGGGCTGTCTCTGCCTTTCTATTCCATTTTTAATGTCGGCTTTCCGCATGTTTTAAACTCGTATTGCCATCATTTGGACGCGAGGTGGAAAAGGTAGGGTATCAATTAAGTCTTAAGGGTCAAATGGGGACCACAAAGGTCATCTAGTCCAACCCTTGACTACATAGCATCCCATGTTAAAAGAGAGCTTGGGTTGGCACCCTTCAAGGTCTTGACTTGGGGACTGGCTGAGGCCAAAGTATTGTTGCTTGACTCGCTTTGGGACTGCTTTCTTTCTGTCTTTCCACGCATGGATCTCCACGAAGGAATTAAGAGTCAAAGGGGGCCCTAAAGGCCATCTAGTCCAACCCTTTACTACAGAGGAACGCATTACTAAAGCATCCCATGCAACCTCTGTTGAAAGAGAGCTTGGGTTGACTTGGGGTCTGAGGCCAAAGTGTTGTTGCTTGACTCGCTTTGGGGCTTCTTTCTATCCACGCGTGGATCTCCACGAAGGGAGATTGGGGAGCCTGAGGGGGAAACCCGAAAAGCTTTTGCTTCGGATCTCATTTGCTACGAAAGCTCCCATCAGCCTACAGGTGAGTGACTATTTGCACACAGAAAACTCTTCATTGACAGTGGCTGGAGCATTGAACGCTCAGTGTAGACCTATTGAATTAAGTTTGAACTGCATTGACCATCATGATATGGGTCAGCAACACTGGCCATATACTGTAATGCAAGCTGCAGTGTAGATCAAGTCACAGAAAGACAAGAGTGGGAAGCTGCATTCATTCTGGGTTGTTGTGAGTTTTCAGAGCTGTATAGCCATGTTCCAGAAGCATTCTCTCCTGACGTTTCGCGTGCATCAATGGCAGACACCCCCAGAGCAGGGCCGTAGCCAGGATTTTGATTCGGGGGGGGGCTGAGTTTGGTTCGGGGGGGGCTGAGACTGGGTGGAAGAGGGTCTACCCTAGCAAACCTTTTGTATTGTTATCCCAATAACCCCATTAATGTGGGATATAATGAGTATGGTGATCAGATCATGATATAAATAAACATACCAGTTTAAATAATGTACCAGTAAGGCCTTTTCATGGACCACCCTGAAGCCCCCATAGCCCCCCGCTACATGCCTGCCCCAGAGGTTGTCAGGTCTGTTGGAAACTAGGAAAATGGGGTTCATATATATATATCTGTGGAATAATGTCCAGGGTGGGAGAAAGAACTGTCTGTTTGAGGTAGGTGTGAATGTTGCAATTGGCCACTTTGATTAGCATTTAATGGCTTTGCAGTTTCAAGGTCTGGCTTCTTACTGCCGGGGGGATCCTTTGTTGAGAGGTGATTAGCTGTTCTTGATTGTTTCTTGTCTGGAGTTCCCCTGTGTTTGAGTGTTGTTCTTTATTTACTGTCCTGACCACCTCGATTAGCATTTAATAGCCTAGCAGTTTCAAGGTCTGGCTTCTTATTGCCGGGGGGAACCCTTTGTTGTGAGGTGATTAGCTGTCCCTGATTATTTCTTGTCTGGAGTTCCCCTGTTTTTGAGTGTTGTTCTTTATTTACTGTCCTGACCACCTCAATTAGCATTTAATAGCCTAGCAGTTTCAAGGTCTGGCTTCTTTCTGCCGGGGGGACTCCTTTGTTGAGAGGTGATTAGCTGTCCCTGATTGATTCTTGTCTGGGGTTCCCCTGATTTTTTTTGTGTTGCTTTTTTATTTAGGATTTTAGAGGGGTTTTTTTTTAAAAAAAAATACTGGTAGCCAGATTTTGTTAATTGTCATGGTTTCCGCCTCTCTGTTGTTATTGTCCACATGCTTGTGGATTTCACTGGCTTCTCTGTGTAGTCTGACAGGGTAGTTGTTAGAGTGGTCCAGCATTTCCATGTGTCCAGGTTGGTTCATCAAGTGCTCTGCTACCTCACAACCTCTGAGGGTGCATGCCATAGGTGCAGGTGAAATGTCAGAAGAGAATGCTTCTGGAACATGGCCATACAGCCTGGAAAAGTTGCAACCACCCAGTGATTCTGGCCATGAAAACCTTTGAGAATGCACTAATATTACTGTGTGGAGCAGGCATGGGCAAACTTTCGCCCTCCAGGTGTTTTGGACTTCAACTCCCACAATTCCTGGCCTCAGGTCTTTCCCCCCTCAGCCGCTTAAGCTTAAGCGGCTGAGGGGGAAAAGGAAAGGGCCTGAAGCCAGGAATTGTGGGAGTTGAAGTCCAAAACACCTGGAGGGCCAAAGTTTGCCCTTGTCTGGTGTAGATGCATCCTCAATTCAGTGCACAGTTTCCGCACACTGCATGATAAAGGAACCCCTAAGGGTTGTTATACTATACTGTATAACCGAGCAATTGCTTCGATCACTTTGCAGTGGATAAAAGAACCAAAATATATTTTTAAAATCCTCATAATCTTGTACATTGGTCAAAACAGCCAATTTGCATTACAGATGCCTGGCTGTAATGCAAACACAGTTGGGTTTGCATTGTAGTGTAACTGATAAGGTGTCCATTATATATTTTTGAAATGGATTTTTTTTAAAAAAAAACACTTTTGTTCTTGCAATGCAACCAAAAGAGAAGAGGGTGCATTTATTTATTTACAGTATTTATTTATTTACAGTATTTATATTCCACCCTTCTATCCCCGAAGGGGATTCAGAGCAGATCACAGGACACATATATGGCAAACACTGACAAGACAGACAACTGTACATAGATAGAGGAGGTGTGTATATATTTATTTTATTTTTATTATTTATTAACTTCACTTATACCCTGCAACCATCTCCCCAAGGGGACTCGGTGCGGCTTACATGAGGCCGAACTCAACAACATATAACAACATAACAGCAACACACACACACACACACACACACACACACACACACATATATATATATATATATATATCCTTTTCCCATCTTTGGCATCTTGGAGGCTGTGCTCGGTTCCAGTCATGGGGGTGATGTGTGCTGTCGCTCCATCTTACCTGTCAAGGAGCTTTGTTTATAAACTTTCCTCCTTGATCAAATTGTCAACATTTTCCTGGCATTTCCTTATGGGTGCTTTAAAATACCTCCCCACTTTAAAGCAGTACCTATTTATCTACTCACATTTGTTTTCGAACTGCTAGGTAGGCAGAAGCTGGGCTAAAGGCCAGGAGCTTACCCTGACCCAAGTTTCAAAATGCCAACCTTTTGATTGGGAAGATTTACTGCAGTTAGCCTGCTGTGCTAAAGTCCGGCCCTCGTGAATTTCTAAAGCAATAGGGGATCAATATTAAAGGCCTAGAGCAGGGGTGCTCATTAGGTAGCTCAGGAGCTACTAGTAGATCTTCGGCCCTCTTCCAGGTGATCTTCGGGCCTCACCAGCCGGATCGGGTGCTCCTGCCATGCACGCACACACCCTGTGCGCACGCGCGTTCCTGCTGCTGGCTTCCCCTCTTGCAGTGCTTCTTTCGCCTGCAGGGCATTGCAGGAAGAAGGAAGCACGAGGTGGGGCCTCTGGAGGGAGCGCCCTGCCTCTCTCTCGTCCAGAAGCAGCTGTGCAGCCTTCGTTGCTGGTGAGACAGGCAGGGCGGAGCGCTCCCTCTGGATGCCCTGCCTCGTGCTTTCTCCTTCCTGCAATGCCCCGCAGGCAGAAGAAGCACTGCGCGGGCGGAAAAAAGCAGCAGGAACATGCGCGGTGGCAAGAGTGCGCAGCGGCAGGAGCGCGCGGGAGCACACGACGGCGGGGGCAGGTAGATCTTTTGGACTTGGTTGCTTTAAGTGTAGCTTGCATGCTGAAAAAGTGTGAGCACCCCTGGCCTAGAGTGTTGTCTCCTTCTTGGGAAGGTTTTGTCTTTTTCTTCTTCTTTGATTTAAATAGGAAAGTGGGGAAAGCACTTTGCATTTGCTCAGAGGGATAATATTTATGCATTGTGTAATAAAATTCATGGCTGTATTTTTAGAATGGGCTTTCCACTCTAGTGCCTTTCCAGATGTGGGGATTGCACTCATGGTTACACATCTTTATTGATGGGTCTCTTGCATCCCTTCCTTTCAGGTGTCATATGGCTGATGGGAACTATAGTTCAACCCCCCTGTCAGGTAGAGACATAGCAAAGAGATACTTGCCAAAAACAAAAAGATACTAAAGGGTCAAATGAGATATAAAGGTGGGCATTACAAAGCCAAATATCTTAATATTCCAAATGCCACTCTCCTGTATTCTCGTTTTTTTGAAGTTTCATGTAATTTATGTGTTTTTCAACTCTGGAATGTTACAAAGCAAAAAAGCAGGCATTTTCAGTGTACAGGCAGTCCCCAAGTTACGAGCAAGATAAGTTCTGTAGTTTTGTATGAAAGTAAGAACAGTTACATTTTAAAAGTGTGTGTAATGTATATACATAAGGTAAAGGGAAATGTTTCCCCTTGACATGAGTCTAGTCATGTCCGACTCTGAGGGGTGGTGCTCATCTCCATTTCTAAGCTGAAGAGCCGGCATTGTCCGTAGATGCCTCTAAGGTCATGTGGCCGGCATGACTGCATGGAGAGCTGTTACCTTTCCGCCAGAGCGGTACCTATTGATCTGCTCACATTTGTGCATGTTTTCGAACTGCAGATTGGCAGAAGCTGGAGCTAACAGCAGGAGCTGCCCATGCTCCCTGGATTCAAACCGCCAAACTTTCAGTCAGCAAGTTCAGCAGCTCAGTGGTTTAACCCACTGCGCCACTGGGGGCTCGTGTGTGTGTGTTTATGTGTGTGTATGTATATGAGTGTGTGTGTGTGTATATACACACTCTATCTATCTATCTATCTATCTATCTATCTATCTATCTATGTAAAAGCTTTGGACAGCCTAGAGAAGTGCAAACAGTAACATCACTGTGATGTTTTGCTATCTGTGCCCCTGTTCAGAAGAGTGCATCGCACTTTCTATTCCTGGGATAATTGAATTTTTTAAAAATGTGGCTTGGTGATAAAGTTTCAGTGGAGATACAATTTCCCCATGGTAACTTTTTCAGGGGTGGATTTACCTCCCTAGAGGTAGATTTCTCTCACTTTCTGTTGTCTCACCTCATTTCTTAACTAGTAGTCATTTGTAAGTCGGATGTCTGTAACTTGGGGACTGCCTGTTTAAGGAGTCAGTGTGGTACAGTAGTTTGAGTACTGAACTTGCGTTTTGGGAGATGAGAATTCAAATATCGGCCCAGTCATGGAAACCCTGGGAAAAATCTGGCAGAAAAAGGTTGTAAACCCTGCTCAGACATGGAAACCCTCAGGGAGACATTGGGCAAGTCACACTCTCTCAGCCTCAGAAGAAGACAATAGTAAATGCCCTCTGAACAAATCTTGCCAATAACAAAAACCACTGTAGATTTGGGTTGCTGTGAGTATTCCAGGTTGTTTGGCCATGTTCCAGAAGCATTCTCTTCTGATGTTTCACCGACATCTATGACGGGCATCCTCAGAGGTTGTGAGGTTTGTTTGCTTTAGGGTTGCTATATGTTAGAAACAACATTGAGGCACACAACAGTAAGAACAACACGGCATTTTCAACTGGCCCCTTATGACTTTGTCTTTTTGTTTTCTGTTGGATTTACAGGTGGATTTAAAAATGGATTTAAGACTGGTTCGTGAACGTGTCCTTAGTGTGTTCCTTGCCAATGCCTACGCTTGCCAGATTGGTGCTCTTCTAAACTGGGAGCATGCCAGAGCTCTGAAATAAGGCACATCTATCATCTTTTCCATAAATATTATATTATCTTGGGCGTAAAAAAGGGCCGGTGCTTAATTTAGAAGAAGCCGATCCATCTGGTTGTCTCCACCAAGATATGCTCCTCGGCTAATCACTGCATGATGGATTGGTCCCCAAACTTCACTTGCTTCTCGGTGACCGCTTTGGCCGAGTCCAACCAGACCAGCTCTGACTCCACTGAGGACTTCCCATCTGGGGGCCGATCCTTGTCGGTGTTCGCTGTCCTCATCTTGACCCTCTTGGCCATGTTGGCAGTGGCTACCTTCCTCTGGAACTTGCTGGTGCTGGCGACTATTCTGCGGGTGCGCACTTTCCACCGGGTGCCCCACAACCTGGTGGCCTCCATGGCCATTTCAGATGTGATGGTGGCCGCCTTGGTGATGCCCCTCAGCTTGGTGCATGAGTTGTCTGGGCACCGCTGGCGGCTGGGGAGGGCTCTATGCCAAGCCTGGATCTCCTGCGATGTGCTTTGCTGCACTGCCAGCATCTGGAACGTCACCGCCATTGCTTTGGATCGGTACTGGTCCATCACAAGGCATCTGGAGTACACCTTGCGGACCCGGAGACGCATCTCCAACATCATGATTGCTCTGACTTGGTTCCTCTCAGCCATCATTTCCTTGGCTCCAGTACTCTTTGGTTGGGGAGAGACCTACTCGGAGGGCAACGAAGAGTGCCAAGTCAGCCGGGAGCCTTCCTACACCATATTCTCCACATTCGGGGCATTTTACGTGCCTCTCTTTGTGGTGCTTTTCGTATACTGGAAAATCTACAAAGCGGCCAAGTTTCGCATTGGATCACGCAAGAGCAATTCCATCACGCCAATCACTCCAGAAGCCCTGGAGGTGAGCTTTTTGCAGTGTTAAGAAAAGTTCCTGTTTTGCACTATGTTTCTAAGGCACCTTCTACACAACCATATAAAATCCAGATTATCTACTTTGACTAAAAGGTTGCAGGTTGGAAGCTGGGGAGCAGCATGAGCTTCCACTTTTAGCCCCAGCTTCTGTCAACTTAGCAGTTCGAAAACATGCAGATGTGCGTAGATCAATAGGTACCACTCTGGCAGTGCTCTGAAGGTAACAGTGCTCCATGCAATCATGCCGGCCACATGACCCTGGAGGTGTTTATGGACAACGCCAGCTCTTTTGGCATAGAAATGAGCACCAACCCACAGAGTCGTACATGACTGGACTTAATGTTACCTATCTACTTTGAACTGGATTATATGGCAGTGTAGACTCACATAATCCAGTTCAAAGCAGATAATATGGATTATATATCAGTATAGAAGGGACCCTAGAACTCCTTCAGTCATTATGGGAATTTTGGTCCGAAACAAGGTCTGGGTATAACTGGCTGTCATATGGGATAATATGATGCCCATAAGCAAGCTATGAACTAGATGAGTTCCATCTTCACATAAAGCCAACAGCTATGGTGCATGTTTATAAAACATACTATTACAGGCAGTCCCCAAGTTACAGACATCCAAATTACAAATGACTCACAGTTAAGAATGAGGGTGAAACAACAGGAAGTGAGAGAAATCTACCCTTAGAAGGGGAATTCACTCCTGGAAGAGTTATCATGGGGAAAAGATCTCTCAACAGAAGCTTCATCACTATTCCTTATTTCCACAACAAACCACATTTTTCAAAATCCAATGATTCCAGGGATAGAAAGTCAAGGGAGATCTTCCGAACAGGGACACAGACAGCAAAATAAACAGCTCAGGGGTATCAATCCACTGGGCTATACCCTGCATTAATTCTATAGCTAAGACACACACTTATTTTGTTTTATAAATGTGGCACCAAAGAGAAAGGAAAGAGGAAAGGAAGCTGCCCTTCCATGGGACCTGAAGCTCTGCAGCCCAAAGAGAGGCAAGGCCCTTGTCTCATCACATTAAGGGTAGGGATGTTCCAGAGGAATGTAGGACCAGGAGCAGACCCAACGCTTCATTCATCCCAATGCGGCACAGACGATGGAACCCTGTGTACCCAAACAGTTTTAATTGATGGTGGAACTGCGTGGTTCCAGTCATTGTGTTTGCCTACAGCCGCTTCATTTCAGGCATTGTGTGCATGTGTGAACAGCTGTTCCCTCCCCTGCCCCTTTCCAAACTATGTGGTCATAGTTGGGCTGTGCTTAATGTTTATCATTGTGGTGGGGTGGAGGAGTTATTTTGGATTTTTTGCCTCACCCAGACACCAGCTCTTGTTATCTGGTGGGATCTCTTGCTGGTTTGTCAAACAAAAATATCGTATATACTCGAGTATAAGCTGACCAGAATATAAGCCGAGGCACCTAATTTTACCACAAAAAGCTAGGAAAACGTATTGACTCAAGTATAAGCCGAAGGTGGGAAATGCAGCCCCTACAGGTAAATTTCAAAATAAAAATAGATACCAATAAAATTACATTAATTGAGGCTTCAGGAGGTGAAATGTTTTTGAATATTTACATGAAATTATAGTTTGAGATAAGACTGCCCAACTCTGATTAAATCATTATTCTAACCTTCTTCAATGTAAATGTACTTACACATCCTTCCAACAGTAATAAAGAGAGTAAAATAATAAATATAATAATAATAGAGTAAAATAATGGAAATGCAATAATAACAGTAATAATAGAGTAAAATAAATGCAATAATAATAATAAAGTAAAATAAGAAACGTAATAATAATAGGGTAAAATACTGTAAATGGAATAGTAATAGAGTAAAATAAATACATGAAATAAAAATAATACTAATAACAGTAAAATAATAAGTAACCTTGACTTGAGTATGAGCCGAGGGGAGCTTTTTCAGCCTAAAAAAGGGGGCTGAAAAGCTAGGCTTATACTCGAGTATATACAATAAGTTGTGCTGCTTGGTCTAATGGGTTACAATGATGGAAAGACAGCAGCAACTGTACAAATAGTATATACAGTGTGGCTTGGGTTGTGATTTCTAGATGTGCATCTACACTGTAGGATCAATGCAGTTTGACACCACTCTGACTGCTTGGCTCAGTGCTGTGGAATCATGGGAGTCATAGTTTGGTGAGACACCAGGACTCTTTGGCAGAGAAGGCTAAAGACCTTGTAAAACTCAAACCTCCATGATTTAATAATACTGAACCATATCAGTTAAAGTGGTGTCAAACTGCATTCGTTCTACAGTGTTGGACTGGAAAGGGTCCAGGTAATTCCTCATCCTACAGAGTAAACTAAACACCAATATAGGTGACCTCCTTATTTAATTTAATATAATTAGTCATTTGGGTAAGTCACACCATTTCAGCCTCAGGAGGAAGGCAAAGGCAAACCCGGTCCAAATTCTACATGGCAGGCAGGCAAGCAGGAAGGAAAGAAGAAGGAAGGAATCAGAGAATTATAGAGTTGGAAGAGACCTCATAGGCCATCCAGTCCAACCCGCTGCCAAGAAGTAGGAAAATTGGATTCAAAGCACCCCCAACAGATAGCCATCTAGCCTCTGCTTAAAAGCCTCCAAAGAAGGAGCCTCCACCACACTGCTGAACAGCTGAACAGCTCTCACAGTTAGAAATATAATCATAATATTCAGGTGGAAGCTCCTTTCCTGTAGTTTGAAGCCATTGTTCCACGTCCTAGTCTCCAGGGCAGTAGAAAACAAGCTGGCTCCCTCCTCCCTATGACTTATCCTCACATATTTATACATGGCCCTCAACATTTCTCCTCTCAGCCTTCTCTTCTTCAGGCTAAACATGCCCAGCTCTTTAAGCCGCTCCTCATAGGGCTTGTTCTCCAGACCCTCGTTCATTTGAGTTGCCCTCCTCTGGACACATTCTAGCTTATCAACATCTCCCTTCAATTGTGGTGCCCAGAATTGGACACAGTGTGATTCCAGGTGTGATCTGACCAAAGCAGAAGGGAGGGTAGCATGACTTCCCTGGATCTAGAAACGATATTCCTATTTATGAAGGCTGAAATCCTGTTGGCTTTTTTTTTTGCCATCGCATGACATTGTTGGCTCATGTTTAACTTGTTGTCCATGAGGACTCCAAGATCTTTTTCACACATACTGCTATCAAAGGAAGGCAGGCAGGCAGGCAGGCAGGCAGGCAGGCAGGCAGGCAGGCAACCTGGATAGAACATCCTTCCCCAACCTTTTGACTTCCACATGTTATTTGCCAGGCTGATGAAGAACGATGGGAGTTACCCTTCAATACATCTGGTGTGCCCCAAATGGCAAGAAGGCAGTTTCTTTGGGGTTTTACGGGAAGCCATGGCATAGTCATAGTTATCTGGGATTTTTCAACTATCAAAATAAGGAAAATTCTGAATGGCCCGCCTAATGAAATGGAACATATTTCCTTCTAATAGGCAGTCCTTGGGTGCTATAAATAGGACAGGATTCTTAGTTTAAATATGGAAAAGAGGGCAAAGTGTATCTTGGGATTGCATGTGGCGCCCACGCTTGTTTCAACCACGTCATTTCCCCCAGGCTGCCCTTTTTCTGCCATGGAAGAAAACAATACAATGAAAGCCAATGTGTGTTGCTTCTCTTTTTAAATACAGTCTAAGCACCCATGTTTATAACGTTTTATTATTTTTTCATAACAACTTTCAGTTTTGTTCTTTGGAGCGTCCTGTTTGGGGTCTGTCTGTTGTGCAGAGGTAGAGAAAGGACCTACATAAAAACTGCGAAGTTGCAGTTAATTATAGCATAATCCATCAATATGATATGTGTTATGGACCGAAAACAGCCCAGGAACCATCACTTGCCATTGCTACTCCTTGAGCAGCCCTATTAAACCCCAGTCAAAGGCTTGTTTAGGAGGGGAAGCGGAATGTTTCCAGGAGCAGCCGGTGAGCTCAGGCCAGGGAGTACCAGATGGTCTTGTCATTTCTCTCCTCATTTGGGCAGCTGGGATGTCTGCAGCATTTGCATTTTCTGGCAGCTGTGGTGATGGATGAAGGTACATGGAGAGAGGGCTGGGGTTGCTGGGAATAATGTTTCAAGGCTGGGTTGGAATCTGTCATCAGATTCAGGAGCTTGAGTTAATTTTTTAAATAGAAACTATTCTGAGATATAAGCAGAATGCAAATATATATACAGTATACTATATATATATATATATATATATATATATATATATATATATAATTAAAGACTTCTGAGACCTGAAATTTGCTTTTAAGTAGCAGAATTTAATGTACCTCATTGTTTTCCTGCAATCTCCACATTTTAGCAATATAATGCAGGGCAAGGAACAGCATCATTTCCCACAAATATCTAGAAATCAGATATATCTTGATGATTTTCTGAAAATAACCCAGAAACATACTTTGTGTGTGTGTGTGTCAGGAGTGACTTGAGAAACTGCCAGTCACTTCTGGTTTGACAGAACTGGTCATCTGTTAGGATGTTACCCAGGGGATGCACAGATGTTTGATGTTTTACCATTTTTGTGGGAGGCTTCTCTTATGTCCCCACATGGGGAGCTGGAGCTAACAGAGGGAGCTCAACCTGCTCTCCACTGATTCGAACCTTTGACCTGTCAGTCAGCAGTCCTGCCAGCACAAGGGTTTAACCCATTGCACCACCAGAAGCTCCAGAACCTATTGGAAGACCCAGAGTGCTATATTCCATACCTTTCTGTTGTTGTGCTTATAAATCAGGGATGGAGAGCTTAATCTTCCTTCCTAAACTTTTCCAGGGAGATGAAGCTGCTTCCTTTATGTTGGTGATTTCCAACCAAGAGAAGGATTTAGTGATTTTAGTATTGGTGCCCCAACACTGAAAAGTTGAATAGCATCTCTTGAGGATCTCTTTACTGACAGTAAGAGAATTAAGTCAAATTTTGTAGGTTATTCTGATCCCCCCCCTTTATCCCCCCCCTTCACCTAATATCATTCCTCACATCCCAAGAACTACCTTGAAACTGAATTTGACTCGCAACCTGGAAGACGTCCCCTTGCCCTTCGATTCTAGATGGCTATAGGAACTCCAACTAGTCCTAGACAGTAGTAATTAGACGACCCAGTACCAGTAGAGCTGAAAACCCATTCCAAGTTTCAACCTGAATTTTAAAGCAGTGATCCAAGGTGCTGAATCTGTTTTGGATATGGGTTTCAGCACCTTGGATAGTTCCAGGAATGTGTTCAGCACTCAACTAAGACGAACGTTTTCAGTCGGCCATGGTCATAGACAATAACTAGAGATGAGTGATGATCCTTTCTCTTCACCCCCAAGGATATGAACCATCGTCTCCAGATATTCTATATGAGTCCCCCCTCAGGGGTAGAGAAGGGTGGGGTATAAATAATTGAAATAAATAAAATAAATAAATAATTTCTTCATGGCCAAATTCATTAGGTGAAGGAGATCTGTTCAGATACTGATTGGGATGCAAGGAGAGTGACACTTCCAGGCCCCTCTAGCCATCAAGTGAGACACCTCACTATGATGAATTGCAAGAACAGTCCAACTAAGGGTCATAGCCAGGATTTTGATTCGGGGGAGCTGAGTCTGAGTGAGAGAGGGTCTACTGTAGCAAACCTTTTGTATCGTTTTGCCAATACCCCCATGCATATAGGATATATTGAGCATGGTGATCAGATCATGATATGAATAAACCTAACAGTTTAAATAATGTACCAGTAAGGCATTCTAACGGACCACCCTGAGAATTTCGGGGCTGAAGCCCCTCAAGCCCCTCCCCTGGCTACATGCATGGTCCAACTTATTATTGTTTTGGACTTCAATTCCCACAATCCTGGTGAGAAGGGGCTGGGAATGTGATCTTCTTTGTCCCCAGATCAGTTGCTTTTTTTTCATGTCAGGAGGAACTTGAGAAACTGCAAGTTGCTTCTGGTATGAGAGAATTGGCTGTCTGCAAAGACATTGCCCAGGGACGCCCGGATGTTTTGATGTTTTATCATCCTTGTGGGAGGCTCCTCTCATGTCCCCGCATGAGGAGCTGGACCTGACGGAGGGAGCTCATCCATGCTCTGAACAGACCTCCTTTGCCAAGTGTGGCTAATGACTGTTAGGAATTGTGGGAATTGAAGTCCAAAACATTGAATTGTGGGAATTGAAGTCTGGAGGGTCAAAGTTTGCCCATGCCTGCCTTAGAGTAAGACAATATAGTATCTCAATATGAAGCAGTTACAGATTTGTAATTCTAGTTTACATATTGGAAACTGCAGTACAGAATGTCAGCCAAAATCTCCAAATTTTGGGGGCTTGACTCCATGAGCATGGCTTTTTCATATCCATGATAAAATGTAATGGAAGCAGAACTCGGTTTTTTCAATAGCTTGGTAGCCATAATGCTATAGGTGTGAAGAGTATATTTGTCTCTGGCAGGTCAAGGAAGGTTCTCAGCAGCCCCAGATGGTGTTTACTGTCCGCCATGCGACCGTGACCTTCCAGACTGATGGAGACACCTGGAGGGAGCAGAAGGAGAAGAAAGCTGCTTTGATGGTGGGCATCCTCATTGGCGTCTTTGTCTTGTGCTGGATCCCCTTCTTCATCACCGAACTCCTCAACCCGCTCTGCTCCTGCGACATCCCCCCTCTCTGGAAAAGCATCTTCCTTTGGCTCGGCTACTCCAATTCCTTCTTCAACCCTCTGATCTATACCGCCTTCAACAAGAACTATAACAATGCCTTCAAGAGCCTGTTCTCTAGGCAGCCATGAAATGTGTTCCAACAAGAGAGCAAAATACTATTTTTTGACAAATATTAAGTCAAAGCATCTTCCTTCTTCACCTTGCGCAGAGAGGGAGACATGAATGCAGAGAGTCTCTATAGAGAAACTCAGGTGCTCCAAGATGAGCTGTTGATACTCAACTCCAGCATAAAGAAAACATCCTTGTGAGTTCAGGCATTGCCCTTGAAGACAGCTCTTCTGTTGTGCAGACGCTGCATTTCTCCCTAGTGTTTAAAAAGCAATACTTTGCTGCTGAGTGAACCTGATTGTCTTTTGTTCCCAGGTTACGGTCCAAGGGCAATTCTCGGTGTTGTGTAGGACATTAACATTTGTGATTGTCTTGCCCATTCAGTCGACGATATCTGTGAAATCACTTGTGACGAGTGGTGTTGATGTGTCTTTTTACGAAAAGCAAAACAACAGTGTTGCTGTTATTATTTATAATTCCTTAGAGGACCAAATCTCCATGAACCGTATTAACACTGTATTGACTTGATCCTGAAAATGAGGAGACGGAGAGAATGTTGAATACAAGCAAAGCACTTTAAAAACATTCATTTAATATTTTTTGTATTCCATTACAGCAGAGTATTTCAACTGAATGGTGGTTTGGAGCCAGTTTCCCTCCAGACTTCACTCCCCAAAAGCAAACCCAAATATTTTCCTAGTCAATCCTTCTCAAAGTGGCATCCAAACGGGTGGGATATCACCATCCATTGTCATTTTGAGAAGAACTGCAGAGGAAATTGGATGTACTTAATTATGGGCTAGCCCAGAGCCCCTGGTGGTGCAGCGGGTCAAACCTCTGAGCTGCTGAACTTGCTGACTGAAAGGTTGATGTCTCAAATCTGGGGAGCAGAGTGAACTCCCAATGTTATCCCCAGCTTCTGCCAACCTAGTAGTTCAAAACCATGCAAATGTGAGTAGATCAATAGGTACTGCTCTGGTGCTTCATACAGTCATGCCGGCCACTCGACCTTGGAGGTGTCTATGGACAATGCCGGCTCTTTGGCTTAGAAATAGTGATGCGCACCACCACCCCAGAGTTGGACACAACTAGAGTTAATGTCAGAGGAATCCTTTATCTTATGGGCTAGCCCAGCCATGAGCAAACTTCGGCCCACCAGCTGTTAGGAATTGTGGGAGCTGAAGGCCAAAACACCAGGAGGGCTGAAATTTGCCTGTAGGTAGGCTAGTATGAGCTTCTGGGGCACTCATGAGGGCAAGTTGGGGTGGTTTTGCACATTTTCATGCTTTTGAGGGGGTTTCAGTCTGGTTTTTGGGCACAAATTATCCCATAATTTTCCTCTTTTTTAAAAAAAGAAGAGGTTGAGGGACTATGTTAGACTGGTGGGGAATTTGACGTCACCAAAGCTAAATCCCTGGGATAGCATGTGGTTCATAGGCTATGCTTTGCTCAGTCTTGAGTTATATTATCAAAGAACATGCGATAGAAAGAACCAGGTACAGTAGAGTCTCGCTTATCCGATATCAATGGGCTGTCAGGACATCAGATAAATGAAAATGTTGGATAATACAGAGGCTTTTGGGAATTGAAGTCCATATCTCTTTCCTGGCAGAGATCAGTTGTGAGTGAATTCTTCTGTTTGGTTTTCCAGGCACAAGGAGAGAACTCATTCACTACTGATGGAAAAAAGAACAACAAATAAGGACTTGTAATGAAAAGGTAGATAGTACACTTACACAAGACAACTTCCCACCTTCATTCTTTTCTCTTCCCATATTTCCTGCAAACTTCCATGTAACCACAACTTCTCCTTCTGACTCAGACTGAACCATTGCTACACGCAGAGGTCAGCGGGAGGAGAGGCACAACCATCATACTCTTTGATGTCCGCATAGTGGTACCAGCTAAAATGGGGAAGAAGGAAGGAAACTAAAAACATGGCCTCTAAAGGGGATATGCTGGAGGAAAAGGGGGTGGGGTCAGTGGATAAGAGCACTGGATAACACGGAAGGTTGGATAAGCGAGACTCTACTGTAGTTGCTTCCTCACCCCCCGCTGGACTTTGTAGTTTCATGATACATCTACACTGTTGAATTAATGCAATTCAATACCACTTTAACGGCTATGGCTTAATGCCATGGAATCCTGAAAGCTGTAGTTTAGTGAGGCACCAGAAAAGAAGATAGAAGATCTTCTAAAACTGCAATTCCCAGGATACCATAATCTTGAGTCATGGCGATACTATCAAACTGAGTTTAGTCTACAGTGTAGATGTGCCCCAAGTTTCCCAGAAACACCTTTTGTTGACTCCTCTCCTTAAGCAAAAACGACACGAGTGAGTCAACACTGTTGAAACTGAGAAAATATTTATTTATTTATTTATTTATTGTATTTATATTCCGCCCTTCTCACCCCACAGGGGCCTCAGGGTGGATTACAATGTGCATATACTTGACAAAGATTAAATGTCATAAGCACACAACATATATAGACAGACACTCAGAGGCTATTTAACCTTCCAGCTTCTGGCCACCAGGGGAACTGTCACTTCCTCATTCTTTGCTTACTTCCCTGGAGATTTTTATGGCCTCATAAATCAGTTAAATTAGCCTCCCCACAAGTGGTACCTAAATTTCCTACTTGACAGATGCAACTGTCTTTCGGGCTGCAAAGGTAGACAACAAGCTACACAATTTTTTTGGCCGGGAGCTCACTCTGACCCGAGCTGGCTTCGAACTCATGACCTTTCAGTCAGTAGTGATCTTAATGCAGCTGACTCCCAACCAGCTGTGCCACAATCTCGGTGGCAATTCATAGTATAGTCTATGTGTGGAAAGGATAAAAGCTTGAGAGTGTTCCCTTTTTTTGGACTATCGTAAAAAGAAAAACAGAGGCCAGGATTCTGGGAATTATGATCTAAGGGAGTGATTTTTCTGAGGTGCCCATGTTACAAGGGGAAGCCTGAAATACTCCTTTCGAACCCATGTGTTTCCTTTGCCATCTTTCCACAGTTTTCACTATGTAATAAAACTGCTTCTCACAACACAACCGAGATAGACTCAATATGCTTTCATCATTTCCTGACTGTTAGACCTTAACAAAAAGAGCTCATCTAGAGTCAATCTTCCTTCCTCCTGCCATCTCTTAGACCTTGATGCTCAACGAATGGTAACATTGTTCATGTTTGTCCTATATCCCAGATGCTTTAGATGAGAAATGCAGATAGCACTTCCTTCCCCTGCCAACATCTGATTCACAGTCAGTTCTTTTGGAGGAAGTTCCAAACAGAATCCAACAAGAATCATTTACAGCAGAATTTCTCAGTGACTCCCTTCAATTTGTTTACATGGTTTCTTTTCATCTGATTCTTGGGAGGCAATGTGCTCCTTCTTCGTAATGCTGGACCAGGAATTATCGTCTTGTTTTTCTTAAGCATCCAACTCTGGTATGAAACACTTTTCCATTTTGGGGTGAAAACAGATTGGATATCGAGTCCTTTAGGTAACTTTTTCCAAAATAATATCCTCTGAGATGACATTGAGAGATTTCAAAATTCTATACAATACACAGAAATCAGTTCAAGGATTCAAGAAATTGGTCCCCACAAAGATCTTCCTTGTGCACCTGTATATTGGTAAGTCACATTTTCCACCTAGAATCATAGAGTTGGAAGAGACCTTGCTGGCCATCCAGTTCAACTCCATACCAAGAAGCAGGAAAATCGCATTCAAAGCATTCAAAGTGCTTCATTGAAAGAGAGGCACAATGAATCTCACCAGATTGCTCGGCCTTATTCTCTGGGTGCTATAACCAAGGCCCTGCCATCCCTTAGAATAATAAAATCACAAAGTTGGAAGAGACCTCATGGGCCATCCAGTTCAACCCCATTCTGCCAATCACATTCAAAGCACCCCCGACAAACAACCATCCAGCCTCTGCTTAAAACCCTCCAAAGAAGGAGCCTCCACCACACTCCAAGGAAGAGAGTTCCACTGCTGAACAGATCTCACAGTTAGGAAATTCTTCTCGTGTTCAGATGAAATCTCCTTTCCTGTAGTTGAAGCCATTGTTCCATGTCCTAGTCTCCAGAGCAGCAGAAAACAAGCTTGCTCGATCCTCCCTAGGACTTCCCTTCACATATTTATACATGGCCCTCATCATGTCTCCTCTCAGTCTTCTTTTCTGCAGGCTAAACATGCCCAGCTTTTTCAGCTGTTCCTCATAGGGCTTGTTCTTCAGATCCTGGATCATTTTAGTCGCTCTCCTTTGGACACATTTCAGCTTGTCAACATCTCCCTTCAATTGCGGTGCCCAGAATTGGATACAGTGTGATTCCATATGTAATCTGACCAAGGCAGAATAGAGGGGTAGCATGACTTCCCTGGATCTAGATGCTAGACTCCTATTTATGCAGGCCAAAATCCCATTGGCTTTTTTTTGCCACCGTATGACATTGTTGGCTCATGTTTAACTTGTTGTCCATGAGGACTCCAAGATCTTTTCCCCACATACTGCTGTTGATCCAGGTATCCCTCATTCTGTATATTTGCATCTCATTTTTTTTCTGCCTAAGTGGAGTATTTTGCATTTGTCTCTGTTGAACCTCATTTTGTTAGTTTTGGCCCATCTGTTAAGATTGTTTTGAATTCTCCTGTCTTCTGGAGTATAGACTATCCCTGAAGAAAAGTGTTTTGTAGTTCTCAAATATAGTAGAAGGACAAAAACGCGAACACGGGTAGAATCCAAATTCAATAATAAATTTTATCTTCAGAAAGGTATGAAAAGTAAATCCAATCCCGAAGGAAACAGTTCAGTTCGTATGGAAATTCAAATATAACCCGCAACAAAGCGGTATTTATAATCCAAGCGGAGAAAGGTCACTGAGTTGCAACGAAGTATGTATATATATATATATATATATATATATATATATATATCTTTCTTATTAAATCAATGAATTCAATATATGTTTCCAGCAACCCAGGATGGTCGACGGTCTAGCCGTTTCGCCTATAGAGGCTTCATCGGGACCTCAGACCATGTCTCCTTAAATCAAAATGCGGTTTCCAAAGGTCCGGATCAAATCATTATTGTCATAACATAATATCTCAATGGTAAATACCACAGTTCTCATATGTATTTCCATACGAACTGAACTGTTTCCTTCAGGATTGGATTTACTTTTCATACCTTTCTGAAGATAAAATTTATTATTGAATTTGGATTCTACCCATGTTCGCGTTTTTGTCCTTCTATTGTATAGACTATCCCTCCCAATTTGGTGTCATCTGCAAACTTGATGATCATGCCTTCTAACCCTTCATCTAAATCAGGGCTGTCCAACTTCTACCAGACCTGTGGCCGGAATTCCGGTTACTGATGACCTGGGGGGCCGAAGGGTCTGCCTCCGCCCCCGGCTCCGCCCCCTCCCCGGCTCCACCCCTGCCCCGCCCCCAGCTCCACCCCCTCCCCGCCTTGGAGGTGTCTGTGGAGGACACCGGGGCTTTGACTTGGAGATAGAGATGAACACCAAAATCCCAGTCTCAAGTCCCAGTCCCTGCTTTGAACTGGATTATATTGCAGTGTGGACTCAGGGCCCTTCACACAGCCATATAACGCAGAATATCCAGGCAGGTTCAAAACCTGCTTTGAACTGGATTATATTGCAGTGTGGACTCAGGGCCCTTCACACAGCCATATAACGCAGAATATCCAGGCAGGAAACCCCACAAAACCTGCTTTGAACTGGATTATATTGCAGTGTGGACTCAGGGCCCTTCCACACAGCCATATAGCCCAGAATACCTGCTTTGAACTGGATTATCGGAGTCCACACTCATATAATCTGGTTTAAAGCAAATAACATGGGATTTTATTCAGATGTGTGGAAAGAAAGTCAAATAAGAAGCCAGGGCCCTTCCACACAGGCCTATAACCCTGAATGATAAGGCATAATATTCATTCTGCCTCTGCTAATAATAATAACAACAACAACAACAACAGGTTCCTGGAGTAGGAGACCTACAAGGGCCATCCAGGGCCATCCAGTCCAAATGATGATAATAATAATAATAATAATAATTACAATGGGTTCCTAGAATAGGAGACCTCCAAGGGCCATCCAGTCCAATCTCCTTCTGCTATAAGGGGAAAACACAATCAAAGCAATCCTCACAGATGGCCATTCAGCTTCTAATGATGATAATAATAATAATAATAATAATTACAATGGGTTCCTAGAATAGGAGACCTCCAAGGGCCATCCAGTCCAATCTCCTTCTGCTATAAGGGGAAAACACAATCAAAGCATTCCTCACAGATGGCCATTCAGCCTCTAATGATGATGATAATAATAATAATAATAATTACAATGGGTTCCTAGAATAGGAGACCTCCAAGGGCCATCCAGTCCTACCTCCTTCTGCTATAAGGGGAAAATACAATCAAAGCATTCCTCAGCCATGTTGAATCAAACCTAAACTCTCATGAGAGCAACAGAAAGTACTGAACCTTGAGTTCTCCTCCATCCAGAGAGCACTGTGGACTCAAATAATGATGGATCAGGACCAAACTTGGCAGGAATCCTCAGAAGAGGAGGAAGCTGGAAAGGGAATGGATGAGCATCCCCCCCGCGCGCTCCAAACTCGGCCCCGCCCCTTTTTGCTCTGGCCACGCCCCCTCTCGCTTGGTGCACTCTCTCCTTCCCTCTTTCTTTCAAGTGGTGGAAAAGGGAAGGAATGAAAGGGGGAAAGAGAGAGAGGAGGGAGGGAGTGAGAGGGGGGAGGGAGGGAAGTAGGAGGAGGAGGAAGGGAGCCTGCTCCTCCTCCCGCCCCGCCCCCCCCCCCGGCCGGGAAAAAAATATTCGAAAAAAATATTCAAAAAAAATATTCAAAAAAATATTTTAAAAAAATTTTAATCTTAAAAAGCAGATATCTTGCAGGAGGGTAGGGGGCCGTGGGGAAGGGGTTGGGGGGCCATATACGGTCCGCGGGCCACCAGTTGGACAGTCCTGATCTAAATCATTAATAAAGATGTTGAACAGGACCGGGCCCAGGACAGAACCCTGCTTTTGGCACTCCGCTCGTCACTTATTTCCAGGATGAAGAGGAAGCATTGGTGAGAATCACCCTCTGCGTTCGTTCACTTACCCAATTACAGATCCACCTAACTGTAATTTTGCCTAGCCCACATTTGACTACTTTGTTTGCCAGATGTTCTATAATCAATTCTTATTCCTTTTACATTAATATCATGTATCCAATATTTCAGAGCTGGCAAATACAAAGAAAATGACAGAAAATGTACTTTTTTCTGGTAACTATGGTCTCATTGTAAAAGTCCTTGCTATCCACTGAGATATGGTTCCAGGAACCCCTGCAGATAACAAAACGTATGGATATTCAAGGCCCATTGTATACAGCGGCATAGTAAAACATTGTTCCTAATATACTGCAAGCCTATTGCAATCCTGGTTTGGAAGCCGTATGTGATAATGTCCTGAGTGAGATTTTGGATTTTAGTCTGAACTTCAAAGCATTCACCCAAGGTTCTGAACCCTATCTGAAAATAAGATTCAAAGAAGCAAGGTGGCAATGGAGCTATCCATGGTGCTGAAACATGTCCTCACTTAGATTCAGCACTTTGGGCAGATCCTTCAAAGTTCAGAAGCTGATTCCAGAGCAGCCACAAGCCACAAGCCTGTGGAATCTACTCCATGCAAGCTTGTACTTCATTGGCTCCTATTATGATATTGGAGGAAGTGACCTGTTTTGCTGGATTCCACTCGGAGATTATGGTTGGAATTCACAATCTCAGTCATGCATGCATAATCCAGATTTATGCATTCATAGCTGAGTCACAGCCTAGATATACACAAGAGCTGCTGTATGGTAAGTCAGGAATGGGGCAGGCTGAGAGACATTACTAAGCTACATCATTAGCTAACCTAGAATACCAATCCATGCTTATGGTTAAAAAAAGGTATTTAAGGACAGAAGTGGCAAACAATGCACCATTATGCCTCTTGAAGCCTTGATATAGCAGTTCTCCAAAGAAATAGTACCACAAACGGTATCACAAAAGGCAGTGAGCTTTGACTGATGCCTTTCTGATATGCTGGCGCTCAGAGCTCCAAAAGTCTAGGACCACACTGCCCAGAATCCCCATCCAAAATGGCTGCTGGGATTCTGGACAATTGTGCCTCCATTCTGTTCAACACAAATGAATGAAACGAGTGCAGGGGACTAAGTCCTGTTACATCCTGACTTATGAAGAGTCATGGAATGAATGTCTTACCTCTGTATCCACTGATTTTGCAACAATTGGTGAAATGGATCTTGTTGAGACTCACCAACAAGATTCTAGCTAAAGACAAAAACCTATTGCTGACATTTCCAAGTATTGGGCAAACCCAGAACAAAATAACAACGCTCTCTAATATTTACCAAAAATAAATGGGATTTATTTCCGGTGGGGGTGGGCTATTGTAATCCATCGGGAAGTAACAGCCAACAATGAAGGGACCAGGGCATTGACATCTTGGGCCCATACTTTTTTGAATATCAGTCACAAAGCCAATGTCTTAAATTAATAAATAGCTATCTAAGATCTACAGAGATATTTGCAGAAACACCTCAGCAAGCAAGAGTCCAAAAGTGGCAGGCTAAAACCTGGAACCTCAATCAGTGGCTGATAACAGATGAGTAACTCCCTCCTAGACACACAGAAGACTGGACGACTTGGAAGGAACTGAACAGGTTGTGCTCTGGCATTGCGAGATGCAGAACCAATCTTAAGAAATGGGGCCACAAAGTGGAGTCCACCACATGTGAGTACAGAGAAGAGCAAACCACAGGCCACTTACTACAACCACAGGACCTGCCAAAGGCACAATGGAGGACCTTCTTACAGTGACACCAGGGGAACTCAAGTGGCCAGCTTCTGGTCAAAGGAAATTTAGTATAATGACACACACACACACATTATAACTGTATTCTAAATTTGCTTCTGACATGATAAATATTAAATCAAAGGCATATTTCATAAGCCTCTCATTTGAACTGATATTACTGAATCCTCTTGTAAGTCTTCAACCAGAGAAGGCCTAGTGCTTCAATAGGATTTAGATACCCAACAATAAACTGAACAAGTCCACTGTAATTGTGGCTAGCCAATAGGATTCAGTATAGTGATTGCAGCTTTTAAAATGCTGGTGGATGGATAAAATTGCCTTGCGTTCCATTTAAGTGTGTAATAAAAGGGAGAGAAAATCCTCCTCCCGAGGACCCTGTGATCATTGCAAACGGCAAGGCAATGGGGAGTGGGGGCTGGTGGGCACTTGCTGAGCCACCGCACTGTTCCTGTATTGTAAGAGCAGAGCCTAACGTGCTTCAGTGCTTTCCAGAGAATTAAGCCAAGGGAAGAGGACTGCCTGATGCGATGATGGACAAACCATACCTGCCCACACACAATCTGAAGCATGGCTCAGTTGCTCCAGTGTGAAAACTAAATGCCTCAATGACTGGAAAAGAAAAGGTATATTGGAATCAAGAGCGGAGGAAGAAATTGCTCAGATAAAGATGGGATTCAACAAACTGGTCGAAGTCTTGTAAAAGTAACTTTTTGGGATGACACCTCCCAGAAAAATCCAAAATTACTTTTCCAAATTCTGATCCAAGCTATTAGGCCTATATCTAATTGCTAAATCGACCCATTTTATCAATTGCTAAATGGTAAGTCATCTTGCATGCAAGTCTCGATGATTTCATAGACTACTCTAATCTGGATTTAATTAGATTTAGGCCGTTGTTTTCAGAATTCAGAAAGTCTGGAAAATGGGACGGGGGGGGGGGGGGCTAATGGAAACTTCAGGAATGGCACTGGAAAAATGTGGTTTAAAAATGTTGTTTACCTTGGTGAGGAAAAACTCAGGATCAAGTCAGAAACTATCAATCTATAAGTGGAGTCAGAGAGAATATGGCAGACCAAGGCTATTGAGCTCTAGAAAGGGCTTAGTTATGGCCACATGAGCCTACATCAAGGAAGCTTTGCAGCCAATATGGCATAGTAGTTGGAATGGCAGGTCTAAAACGAAGGAAATCTCAGCTTGAGTCAATTACTGTCAACATCCGTGCTCTCCTCTCCCTCAGAAGCCAGAGCAATGGCAATGGGGTGAAGGCAGGATCTCTGACCAGCTACTGAGACCAAGGAACAATAGAGTTACCTTGGCTGCTCTTCTCTCCCTTTTGCATGCCAACAGTAATTGACATCTACTACAAGAGGCAAATCAGCTCATGAAATCTCATACAGAGAGTCCATTGCCACCTATGTAAGAGGTGGTTTCTTACACCAGCATTTATTTATTTACTTATTTATGTATTTACTTTGCTTCTAGACTGCCTCTCTCAGCCCAAAGGTGACTCGAGGCGGTGTACAAATGGCAAGAACTGCCCAAAACAAACATATCAACAATTATCAACACAATTCCATCATATACAAATTAGCACTTAACGTTAAAAACACAATATCAGCATCTCATTATTAAATCGGTATCCAATTGCATCGTCGTCGTTCCATAGGTCTCTCGTCGTTCCATAGGTCTCAACCTGGAGGTCTGGACCCTGGGGGGCGGGGGGTCATAAGGGTTTTTTTAAAGGGTCACCAAAGATAATCAAAAAACACATATTTTTGATGGCCTTAGGAACCCCTTTGACAGAGAAGGCTGAAAGTCTCATTGCCTGTTCTTCTCTTCCTTTTTGGAAACAGACGGTAAATCCTCCCAGCAAAATCCCTCCTCCTGCTGTGATTGGCTGGCCTCTCATCCAAAGGGAGAGCTATTTCTGAGACTCCAAGTGGGGAGGGGAGAGCAGGCATGCTTGGCGCATGGAAGAAAGGTGTGCATGTGTGGGCAGGGGACAGCATGTGAGGCTGGAGGGAGGCTTGCACCAGTGATCCCTTCAAGGCATGGGGGTTCCATATGGGAAGTTTGGCCCAATCCTATCATTGGCGGGGTTCAGAATACTGTTTGATTGTTGGTGAACTATAAATCCCAGCAACTACAACTCCCAAATGTCAAAGTCAATTTTCCCCAAACTCCACCAGTGTTCGCATTTGGGCTTATTGAGTATCTGTGCCAAGTTTGGTCTAGGTCTATCATTGTTTGAGTCCACTGGATGTAGACTCTGGATGTAGGTGAACTACAACTCCAAAACTCAAGGTCAGTGCCCACCAAACCCTCCCAGTATTTTCTGTTGGTCAAGGGAGTTTGCCCATGCCTGATCTATACCAATGTCAAATACTAGCTCCAAGGGGAAAAGAAGTGTACTAGTTGATACTTGGTACAAGCCATTTGCACTGAAATGACGGTGAGAACAGAGGCCTGCTCCCTGGCCCACACAGGGTCAATGTCGTGAGGATGCCTAGAAGACATTCTTGTTTTTCAGAATTGTGTCACCATTCCTAGCCTTTTGGGGAAAAAACTGCTTCACAATGTTTCTGCAATTTGTTCATTCCTTGTATTCAATAGCACTTTGCAAAAGGACAGAGCAGCCTAGGGTGGTAAGCTTGTATTACAAAGAGCTTTTGTTCTGTTCGTTTTGTTCCATGCATATTGGGAAGATATGACTAGGGATTTTTTAAAGTTCAAGGTAATGTAGAAAGTAACTTAACCGACCTTTCGTCACCTGGGGAGATTAATGTTCCTTTTAAAATGCGAAGACAGATTGGTGGAGGAAAGTGCCAAATGTCACGACTGACAAGTAATAAGGTGTTTTGAATGTTGCTGAACAAACTAAATACATGTTATCAGTATGTAATAAAATGCAGTTTGAAAATAACTACTCCAGCACTTGCTTTGTGGAGTGAAAGGGACTATATATTTTAAGCAAATGCAGTACATCAGAGGGCTGAGCAACTGCAGAAAGGGATGAAGCCATTTCCAAGCTTGCAGTCTATGTAAGGCTGTTGCATATATGACTTCCAGTCACCATTTCGGTTGCATTTTTGCCAGTATTTTCAAAGGGTTTTTAAAGAAAGGGAAGGAAAACAAAGCCATCATATCTGTAGTCTGGATTCTAGGCTAAAAGCTTCACCCCTATATTGGCGTGGATGTTTTTATTTTTCAAAATAAGTTGATTTGGGGGCTTTGAAGGGATCCTAGGCACACCAAGGCAGGCCCGGATTACCCTTAAGGCCACCCTAGGCCATGGCCTATGGGCACAGGCCTATGGGGCACCAGATCAAGCACAAAAAAAATTAATCTTTTTTAAAAACCTCCCCCTCGCAGCACTCTCCCCCTGACCTCTCTAGTCATCATACCTCGGGAGAGGGCAGGGGGAGAGCACTCCAAGGGGGTGGGGGAGGAGGGAATAGTGCCCTCCCCTCGCCATCGCCCGCCTGGCCTGCCCCCTTGTAAAGGACTTCCCTTCCTCCTCCTCCTCCTCCCCGCAACCAACTTCCAGTCGCGGGAGGAGGTGGATGTAAGCCCCGGGGGCGGCCCGGCTTCTTTTGGCCTAGGACGCCAAAAGAAGTTAATCCGGGCCTGCACCAAGGGTAACATTTTGGGGTCCTAAGCGACACATGTAGCCTATGGAGTATACTGTGATCACTAATGCTACAAACCATTGTTGTTGTTTATTGGTTCAGTCACTTCCAACTCATTGTGACCTCACGAACCATCCCGTGTCAGAGCTCCTTGTCAGCCGTCGCCACCCCAGCTCCTTCAAGGTCAAGCCAGTCACTTCAAGGATACCATCCCTCCGTCTTGCCCTTGGTCAGCCCCCTCTTCCTTTTCCCTTCCCGTTCCCCAGCATCATTCGCTTTTCCAAGCTTTCCTGTCTTCTCATTATGAGGCCAAAGTACTTCATCTTTGCCTGTAATATCCTCCCCTTCAATAAGCAGCCGGGCATTATTTTCTGAAGCATGGACTGGTTTGATCTTCTTACATCCAAAGCACTTTCAGAATTTTCCTCCAGCACCACAGTTCAAAATCATCTATCTTCCTTTGCTCAGCATTCCTTATGTTCCAGCTCTCACATACATAGGTTACTAAGGGGAATACCATTGCTTTAACTATGTGGATCTTCATTGCCAGTGTGATGTCTCTACTCTTCACTATTTTATCGAGATTGGTCATTGCTCTCCTCCCAAGAAGTAAACGTCTTCTCCAAATAACCCAAAAAAATTCGCAACTATATAAAAATAACTACGAGGCAAAGTGGGCAGAAATAAATAAAATTTTGGAAGGATGGAAAAAAATAAATCTATCTTTTTTAGGCAGAATATCGGCAATAAAGATGACCATGATACCAATGATACCAATTATCAAAAAAGAAAATCAGCTAGATATCTGGAACAGAACAATATCCAAATTTATCTGGGCAGGGAAAAACCCAGAGTCAGGTTAAAATTAATTCAAGAACCTAAGGAAAAAGGCGGCCTTGGAGTGCCTAACTTAAGGCTATATTACGATGCCAATTGTTTAGACTGGATAAGGGAGTGGTGCGGTCTGGAAAATAATAAATTGTTAAATCTCGAAGGTTTTAACTTAAAATTCGGACTTCATGCATATTTATGTTACGATAAAATAAAAAGTGATTCCAACTTTAAAGACCACTATATAAGAAGCTCTTTAATTAAAGTCTGGGAAAAATACTACAAAAAACTCTACAGGAAGATCCCTCTATGGCTATCGCCCATGGAAGCGATGCGCATAAGACAACTGGACGACTCCCAATGGATAACATATAGAGACCTCCTATACTGGGACGGACGAAATTTTAACATGAAATCGAGAGAACAATTATTGGGAAATAATATTAAAACAGAATGGTTCCCATATCTTCAAATGGCGAATATATTTAAGAAAGACCAAAAAAAAAGGGTTTGAAAATCATTTAAATGAGTTAGATGAGATCTTGATAAATACAAAACAAAACGGATAGGAAAATATACAAAGTCCTCCAAAGCGGGGAAAAAGGGAAAGATCTACTCAAAGACCATATGAAAAAATGGTCCAGGAATCTAGGATATAACATCAGCCCAGAAACCTGGAGAACTATTTGGAAGAACAATGTAAACATCTCACTCAGCCAAAATTACAGAGAGAGCTGGATAAAAAATAATTTATAGGTGGCATTTAGCCCCAGCAATGATCGCAATAATGTTCCCTAATGCTAATCCCCGCTGCTGGAATTGTCAAGGGAAAAATGGGACATACTTTCATTTATGGTGGCTCTGTGAGAAAGCCAGAAAGTATTGGACCATGATCCATAAGGAGATCCAAAAAATCTTAGGAAAAGAGATTGAAAAGAAGCCTGAAATGTTCTTGCTAGGAATAATGGACAATAAATGGGAGAAAGAAGAAAAAAATATTTTTATTTTGGTAACAACAGCAGTAAAATTAGTTTATGCAAAATACTGGAAATCAGATATAAAACCCAGCAGGGAAGAACGGTCCCTAAAAATTATAGATACAATACAAATGGAAAGACTTACCGATAGATTGAAGGAAAATAAACATACAAAGGACTATGGGCGAATAATAAGATATTACAGAAAGGAATATAATACTGAGATAGATTTAAGGGACTAAAGAAGTAGAGATAGTCACAAACTCTCTATCAGAGGAAATCTATATATATATAATTATAGAAATACATAGCTTGGCAAAAAGAACAGCATCTAAGACACTCTCTACTCTCTCCTACCACAGGAATACAGGAGCTCCTCAAGGAAGATCTAAGAACTGATGGAAAGAATTAATAATCTTGATAAATTTGTTGTATCCCAAACTTATGTTTCTTTTTAACACTTTCACCCTTCACCCCCCCTTTCTTTTACCAACCTTCCCCCTCCCCTTTCTGTTCCTTTCTATTGCTTCATATGTTTCACTTGCTACAGTGAAATACTTGTGTTTGAATGGTAGGTAGCCCCTTTGACTACCATCCTGTGTAACTGTGTACTTGTTAATTTTATCTGCATATGGAAACTAATAAAGAAATATTTAAAAAAAAAAGAAGAAGTAAACGTCTTCTGATTTCCTGGCTGCAGTCTGTGCCTGTAATAATCTTTGCACCTAGAAACACAAAGTCTTTCACTGCCTCCATGTTTTCATCCTCTGTTTGCCAGTTATCAATCAGTCTGGTTGCCATCATCTTGGTTTTTTTAAATGTTCAACTGCAACTCAGATTTTGTACTTTCTTCTTTCACCTTGGTTAGAAGGCTCCTCAGCTCCTCCTCGCTTTCATCTATCATATTGATGTCATCTGCATATCTAAGGTTGTTAATGTTTCATCCAGCAATTTTAACTCCACCTTTGGATTCATCAAGCTCCACATGTCAAATGATGTGTTCTGCTTACAAGTCGTATAGAGAGGGTGAGAGTATACCGCTCTGCCATACGCCTTTCCCAATCTTGAACCAGTCTGTTGTTCCGTGGTCTGTTCTTACTCTTGCTACTTGATCATTATACAGATTCCTCAGGAGACAGACAAAGTGGCTTGGTATCCTCATACCACTGAGATGGCCTCATGAATGGACATAAAAGTCAGGCTGAATCAAACCAACGACTGGTTGTTATAGCGGCCCATATGATGACTTTGGGAAACCACACAAACAAGCCTGATGACTGTTTGGCAAAGGGAAAGGGTTATTTTAGGATTCAAAGACAATAAACACACAAGTGGTTGAGACTGCAAGATATTATTAAAAACAACATCAAAGAAAGCATACGAACCTAGCAAGCTGACTTCTCTTGCCTTTTGTAGACAGTTGCCCAAGTACTTTTTCTGTTTTGATTGGACTAATCCCAATATATCAATCATGCTTATGTGCCTTTCACTAGGCTACTCAAAACATTAAACAGGTCAGCTAATACGGTAAAGGATGGACTGCCTGAAATAAACAAGTAGACAGTGTCCAGGTTCACATAATCGAGTGAAAGAGAGTCAAACTTATTATTTATTTATTTATTTACAGTATTTATATTCTGCCCTTCTCACCCTGCAGGGGACTCAGGGAGGATCACAATGCACATACACATGGCAAACATTCAATGTGATAGACAGATAACGTTTATAGACAGACACACAGCTTCATGAGTGCATGCCTGAATTCTGGCCACCAGGGGAGCTATTGCTTCACTGTCCATCTGCGAAACTGATAGAGTACTTCCTTATTCTTTTGCACGCTGCTGGAGATTTTTATGGCATTGTAAATTAGTTAAATTAGCTTCCCTGCATAAAGCAGTACCTAAATTTCCTACTTGGCAGATGCAACTGTCTTTTGGGCTGCAAAGGTCGACAACAAGCTAGACAAATGACTGGGAGCTTACTCCAACCTGGACTGGCCTCGAACTCATAATCTTTCAGTCAGTAGTGATTTAATGCAGCTGACTCCCAATCAGCTTTGCCACAACCCTACACCACAATCTTCACACATTAACTCTCCCAGTTATGGTTAACTTCAAGGTATATAATCAGCAAAAATACAGTTTACAGAAGCTTTTAACGTTTTTAAAGGTACAGAAACAATTATGACACCAAAACTTTCATAATACACAATGGTCTTTTGCAGTATTTTCTTTGCAATGGTTGTTGGTTTCCATACATTGGGGCAAGAAATGCACCTTTAAACCAAAGCATCCAACCCAGGTCTGGATGACTATTTCCAAATTAACTCCAGCACCTGGGATGACTCTTCTAAAAATCTGGATTAAAACTCAGGATGGATTTAGTGCCCAATGAAATGAAAGTCACCAGCCATTACTGCAAGCAAGGCCTCTCTGTGTTTTCGAATAACACCCCATGAGTCTTTATCATAGGCCTGAAGCACAGTGCTATTCAAGCTCAGCAGCACCGTTCAAGTCCTACCCCATTCACACCCAGCATATTGGACAGCTCCCTTCAATCTGGAACGGCTGCTTAGCCATGAAAATGGCTAGTTGTCCTATACGACGCTATTCATTATACACCTCCAGAATATAATTTTGTTCCCACTTATTCAGTTTCTGTGGAAAGGTAGCTCTGTACATAACAAAAAAAAAACAGCCCAGTAATTTGTCATACATCACTATTATTTGCAGTCCATTATTTCTGATATGTGACATGGCCAATGTACTTAGTGATAAATTGAGTCTCCCCCACACCATAAAAGTCTTGCCCATTGGCACATCCTGTAGGAGTGAGTTCCATATATTAATTGGGCCCTTTGTGAATAAATAATTTCCACTTGCCTGTCTTAAGCCTACAGCCCATCTGTTTCATTGTGTATTTACTTTGCTGAGCAATTTGGTTTTTCACTCTGTCCTTTCCTGAGTGCCAGAAAACTTCAGGGAAGCAGATTTTCCATAAGATTAGTTTTCTTGTAAAAACAATATTGCAGATCTATGGGGTGGGAGAGTATAAATCCCTCTGTTGAGGAATCTGAGCTGTTAGACTCACAAATAACCCTCGGTTGGGGTGATTCCACCATAAAAATACCTTTAAAAAGGAAGTTACAACACAGAGATTCCATTGCTACATCTTCAAAAGGAGGGAGGAGATAGTGGCAAAGAGGAAAAGCCAAAGCCCTTTCTGGGAAAGTATGCATAGGAATGTGTGGGGCGGAGTCCCTCACTCTAATCCAGACCTGGGCAACCTATGGCCCACGGGCCGGATCTGGCCTGGCAGCTGATTCTGTCCGGCCCGGGGAGAAAGGCGTGGGGCCAAGGGGAAGGGGTGACGCTGCCGCCATCCCATCACGGACTCTGGGGCCTGCGTCGGCAGACAGTCCGCCACTCTGGAGAACAATCAGAGGAGCGGCGGCTTTGGAGTGCCTGCCATCCCGGAAGGTGATCCGGGCCTGCAGCGGGAGCAGCCGGCGACCTGCGGCGGCTGATCACCCTGGTGACCCGGAAGACTTGATTGTCTTCTGGGTCACCAGGGTGATCAGCTGCCTCAGGTCACTGACTACTCCCACTGCAGGCCCGGATTCCCTCCTGGGATGGCAGGCACTCCAAAGCCGCCGCTCCTCTGATTGTTCTCCAGAGTGGTGGACTGTCTGCCGACGCAGGCACTCCATGGCAGGCACTCCATGGCAGGGCGATCAGCTGGGGAATGGCTGGGGGCAAGAGTGGACAGAGGCCTGCAGCCTCTGATCGTCTGCTTCTCTGCTTTGCTCTGCTGCGGCGGCGGCTGGGTCCGGTTTGTCATCCTTTGGGCTGGGTCCATTGGGCCATTCCATCTTGGGATCCTTTCCTCTCTTGAGGATGTCAGCCTCTATCTTGGTTCGCACCTTATATTCTTGAATTTCATTTCATTTCATTTTAGTGGTTTTTATTATTATTTTATAATAATTTTATAATAATATAATTAATAATATAATATAATGTTATATTATATTATAATTTCAAGTATATTATAATGTCTATATATGTATACTGTAATATAATAATTATGATATTAATACTAATAATATATGAATATTTCTTGATATATTAATATGTTAATATTAATGATGTGTAATATATAGTAAATATAGTAAGTAAATAAATAAATAAATAAATAATGTAGATTAGAATGTAGTTCAGCCTTTAGGTACGGCCCTCCATAATATTTTTTGGTTCTTGTGTGGCCCCTTGGAAAAAATAATTGCCCACCCCTGCTCTAATCCCATCTCTAGTCTAGCTACTTGGCTTGGTTGATCCAAAAAGAGAGTTCAAAACTCGCATCAGATGTAGGGGGTGCTGTTGGTTCAATTCAGAATTGAATTTGGAATTTTTCAAAAAAATTTTTTGGGAAATTTCAAAAATTTCCAAATTGCTTTGTTAATGGCGGACACGATTGCGCAATACATGAAATATAGCAAATGGTACTGGGCAAACTTCAGGGGATTCTCTCTCCCTCATTCTTAGACCAATCGTGATGAAACTGCTACTGTGGTAGAAAACATTTACCCTCTGTCGGCATACCAAATTTCAACATGTTCAGACGATCCACGGATTTTTGACAATTTTTTTTAGTAATTTCTGTAATAAGGTATATTACAAGAAAACTAAAAGAGCAGCTTCCTTGATTTTTTTATGGAAATGATAAAACTCTGGGGATGTCTCCATTTCTAAGCTGACGAGTCGGTGTTATCCTCCAAGGTCATGTGGCCAGCATGTTTGCAAGTTTTTTCTTGCTTCCAAAGTTTCCAAAGTTTTGCAAAGGAAATTCTTGCTGCTGTCATCCAGTATGTAAACAGTCTATCTGTATTGTTCTTCTTTTTCTTATTAGTTTATTATATACCCTTTTTGCCTCTTTAGGCAAAATGTAGTTACATGGATATTTTGACGTTCCTATCATCACAATGTTCCACCTCTTTCCTTGTAAACATATACTTTTTATTGATAATACCTAATAAAAACCTAATCCAAAAAAAGAAAAAAAAAGAAATGGAGATGAGCACCACCTCCAGCGTCGGACATGACTAGACTTAATGTCAGAGGAAATCTTTACCTTTTAGAAAGTCACGTCTTGTCCTTGAAGTCTCAAAAGGACCTTTCTGACCAGTTGTCCCCAATCATAATGAGCCTTTGTCTTCTTCACTGCCTACATTCCAGCCTGAGTTAATAAATAAGTCCTCCCTGGAGACCATTCTGATATATAAAGACTGTTTACTACTTGGCTTTCAGCCCATTCAAAGCTAAACAAGGCCCATTTAAGCAAGCAGCCTTTTGCGTAAGGTATCTTCTTGTGTATGCAAAAACGTGGGCTTCTCAGGTACAGTACTATTAACCAAAAGTGAGTTAAATGCCACCCCCTCTGCTGTGATTTATTAAGAGAAACAGCTCCCCACTAGCTGTTTGTGTACTTGAAAAGAAAATGTAATGGGGAGGTGATTAATTACCAAGGTTGCACATTTCAATCCATTTTGATAGCAAACTAAGCAGCAAAGACCCATCCAGAGGGAACGAGGTGAGAGAGCATCTGGCTTAAATCAGAGCATACTGAATGCATCTACATCAGGCCTGAGCTAACTTTGGCCCTCCAGGTGTTTTGGACTTCAACTCCTACAATTCCTAACAGCCATAGGCTGTTAGGAATTGTGGGAGTTGAAGTCCAAAACACCTGGAGGGCCAAAGTTAGCTCAGGCCTGATCTATGCTGTAGAAGTGACATAGTTCAATGCTATGGAACCCTGAGAAGGCTAAAGAGCTTGTAAAACTATAACTCACATGATTATATTCTCCCAAAGCAGCTAATTTTTTGTGTTTTTTAAAATCTTACTGTTAAAATTACCTTGGTGCTTGTACTGTTTTCATTTCCTTTCTGGAGGAGTTAAAGATATGAAGCAAGGATAAGAAGCTTCAGGATTTCTGGGCCTGATAATACTCTGTGCAAATTAGTTCAGCTGAGGTTGCTTCTTGCTAGTTTGCTGTATAGCTTGCCAGATACTTTTCCATCTAGAAATCTGGATAACTTTCTCAAATTCCAAATGAATGGCAAACACTGCCAGAATTTCCCAGCATGGTTGCATAATTGGTTCCTTCCATGGTACAGGACTAATGACCAAACACTATCCAGAAGATAAAATGGTCACGTCGGTATTATATTTGCCTGAGGAAAATGTGCAATTCAAAATACAGACTTGGGAAATGGATGCTAGGCTCTTTTTTTGACATGAGAATGGGACAGGCTGAAAGCTCAGGAAAACTACCCATTCTTTGCAGTCTCATCACACTTAACAGGAATTTGACTGAAAGGCACTACAGACTAATCCAACCAGAGAAGTCAGTCATAGCAGAACACCTGATGAACCAACCTGGACACAACATATTATTTGAGAACACAGAAATGCTGAACCACATTAACAACTACCATGTCAGGCTACACAGAGAAGCCATTAAAATCCACAAGCATGTGGACGACTTCAACAGAAAGGAGGAAACCATGAACATGAACAAAATCTGTCTACCAGTATTTTAAAAAATCTCTGAAATCAGGACACTAAATAAAGAGCAAAACTCAAAAAACAGGGGAATTCCTAACAGGAAACAATCAGGGTCAACTAACACCTTCCAACAAAGGATTCCCCCAGGCCATTCAGTGCTAATCAAGGTGGCCGATTGCAGCATTCACACTTGCCTCAAGCAGACAAGAGCTCTTTCCCCCACTGTGTACATTCCACAACTATATAAACCTCACTTGCCTAGTTTCCAACAGACCTCACTATGTGGCTTTCATGGCCAGAATCACTGGGTTCCTGTTAGTTTTCTGGGCTGTATGGCCATGTTCCAGAAGCATTCTGAAACATGGCCATACAGTCTGGAAAACTCACAGCAACCCAGACTTCACTTCCTCTGACAGGCCCGTAGCCAGGATTTTGATTCCGGGGGGGGGGGGGCTGAATGAGAGAGGGTCTACCTTAGCAAACCTTTTGTTTCGTTATCCCAATACCTGAATGCATATGGGATATATTGAGCATGGTGATCAGATCATGATATGAATAAATATAACTGTTTAAATAATGTACCAGTAAGGCCTTCTCATGGAGCACCCTGAGAATAGCACCCCCGGCTACATGCCTGGCCTCTGAGAATGCCTGCCATAGATGTAGGCGAAATGTCAGGAGAGAATGCTTTTGCAACATGCCATACAACCCAGAAAACTCACAACAACAGCAACCCGAGAATGTGATTTTCTGTTTCAGAGGCAAATTTGGGGGAAGTGAAGTTCCATTTTTTAAAAAGTGAAATATTCACCTTCAGGTGTCATTGATAGCTTTCATGGCTGTATTATTTTTATAATCTGGAAAGAGTCATAGATGTGTGGAACTGGAAAGTATCCTTGAGGTCATCTGGCCTACCCCCCCCCCCCCATGCTTCCACTCACTACAGGATCTGGAATGAAAAAAGATAGATTTGTGGGTCCCTTTGCCTTCTCAGCTGAAATACTTTCAATTAAAGAGCCCACTGCCACAACCTGAGGCAGTGTTTTTTCCCTGTCAAGCAGTTCTTATCATTAGGACATGATGTGATGGCACCTACTGAGTGGTACACATCCAGAGAAGGGGGACCAGCTTCTTTTAATGTGTCTCTAGCTGCAATAAGGGGCTTAGTTTCCTCTATATCGGAGCTGAAAGAAAGGTACTGAAAATCCCAGATTGGCAACATCTTTGCTCTCTGTGGCATAAAGCAAGATGGGGGCATCCCTTTAGAGTAGCTGCATGATCCAGGATGGTTTGAGTGTTAGACTATGACTCCAGAGAGCAGTGTTTGAAGCCCTCCTTGCTGTGAAAATCCACTTTGTGACCTCAGACAAGTCACACTGTCTCAGCCTCAGAAGAAGGCAATGGCAAACGCCCTCTGACTACCAATAGGTTTGCCTCAGGGCTCCTATAAATCAGAAACAACTTGAAGGCACACAACAATGATCTCCTGAGTAACTTTTTATGCCATGAATGAAAGTTCCACCAACATTTAGGGTGATTCGCTTTTTTTATTTAAAAAATTTCAATTAAAAGAAGGAGGAGGAGGACTTTGGATCTTGTTTTCTCACCCACTCTGAAGATCTATTTCTCTACCTCTTTCTTTTGCCCTATAATTGTCAGCATGTGGCATCAGCGTGTCAGCTGTCGGGCAGATGACGCTTGCCAGCCGTCCTTCAGAGTAGACCGTTGCTTGGCACCGATGATGTAAAAGTTAGTTAAAATGCAGACTGCAATCCTTGAAAAGCCTGGCTACAAGAAAGGAGGTGGGGAGGAAGAAGGAGAGGTGGACGAATGTGATGGGCATTCAGAAGTGCGGGTGGATTCTTTATAGGGGTCTGAATTGCAATTCTCAAGAGGCATTCTGCGGAAAATCTGTTTTTCAATTGGGAAGATGATAACGATGATGATGGTATTAAATTATTGATAAGTAAAAGAACAACAAACAGTATTTTACCCTCAGGCTTACAATCTAATGAAGACATGACAGAAAAGGGGGGGAAAGGATGGGAGTGTGAGAGGTGATGAAGCCCAGCAGATATTGATTCCTCTTCACTTCCTGCGAGGCCAAGGCAGTGGCAGCTGGGATGGAGGGAAAGCCTTTCACATAACTCCAGGCATAGGCATAGCAGAACTTTGCCTGCCTCTTCTCTCCTTCCAAGGCAAAGGCAGTGGAGGTTGGCATGGAGGGAGGGAGGGTCATTTACCTGTTTCTAATTCCCAGCCATAATGGACTTGTGCCTAGATCTTTTTCTCCCCTTCCATGATGAGGGCAATGGCAGTTGGCATGGAGGGAAAGTCTTTAGTTTTCTTCTGGCCCTAGGCATGACATAACTTTGTCTGCCTTTTCTCTCCCTCAAGGGCAAGGGGAATGGGAGTTGGCATAGAGCAGGGCTGCCCAACTTCTACCGGCCCAGGGGCCTGTATTCCGGTCACTGATGACCTGGGGGGCTGTAGGGTCTGCCTCCCGGCTCCGCCCCCACCCCAGCTCCACCCCCGGCTCCGCCCCCACCCCACCCTGCCCCCGGCTCTGCTCTCTCCCCCGGCTCCGCCCCCGCCTCTGCATGCATACAGTCAAATATAATCTTTTACTGAGATAAAATGCAGGGTGGGCATTCAAAAGGGGCATCAATACAGTCAAATATAATCTTTTACTGAGATAAAATGCAGGGATAAGATATTAAATTATTTTAATTTAATATTAAATATATTTAATTCCATCCTCCCCTCTCTCCTTATTTTAATTTAATATTAAATATATTTAATTCCATCCTCCCCCCCCTTAATGTATCCCATCTCCCCTTATTTCATCTTTAAATATATTTAATTTTATATTTAATACATGAGGGGAGATGGGGGGAGGGAATGAGGAGCCCCCTGAGGAGCCCCCTGCTTCGGCCTACCTTTTCCAAACGCACAGGATCCAGGAGTACCCAGACGATGAGAGAGGCGACGACCGACTGAGTTGAAGAAGGTCCTAATCGCGTCTGTGGGCCTCAGTGATCCAGTAGTAGAGTAGCCGAAGAGTATCGCGAGAATACGCAATCCACACGGGATTTCGCTGTCAACGCTGGCGTGATCTCGCGTTGACAGCGAAATCCCGTGTGGATTGCGTATTCTCGCGATACTTGCTCCGAACCCGGAAGTCGGTATTTTTAATTATTATTTTCAATTTTTATTGTTTATTTAAAAGCTTAGGGGGGCGGAGGGAAGGGGCTGGGGGCCGTATATGGCCCCAGGGCCACCAGTTGGACAGCCCTGGCATAGAGGAAGAGCCTTTAATCTGCTTCTATTTCCCAGTCATAATAGATTTGTTCTTGGCTCTTCTTCTCTCCTTCCAGGATGAGGGCAGTGGCAGTTGGGATGGAGGAAGGGCCTTTAATCTGCTTCTATTCCCCAGTCATGATGGACTTGTGCCTGGCTCTTCTTCTCTCCTTCCAGGATGAGGGCAGTGGCAGTTGGGATGGAGGAAGGGCCTTTAATCTGTTTCTATTTCTCAGTCATGATGAACCTTGTGCCTGGCTCTTCTCCCCTCCTTCCAAGATGAGGGCAGTGGCAGTTGAGATGGAGGAAGGGCCTTTAATCTGTTTCCATTTCTCAGTCACGATGGACTTGTGCCTGGCTCTTCTTCTCTCCATCCAGGATGAGGGCAGTGGCAGTTGGGATAGAGGAAGGGCTTTTAATCTGTTTCCATTTCTCAGTCACGATGGACTTGTGCCTGGCTCTTCTTCTCTCCTTCCAGGATGAGGGCAGTGGCAGTTAGGATGGAGGAAGGGCCTTTAATCTGTTTATATTTCTCAGTCACGATGGACTTGTGCCTGGCCCTTCTTCTCTCCTTCCAGGATGAGGGCAGTGACAGTTGGGATGGAGGAAGGGCCTTTTATCTGCTTCTATTTCCCAGTTGTGGTGGACTCAAGGGCCAGGGCTTCCTAACTTTTTTCTCATGCCTTATATATATATATATATATAAGGCATGAGAAAAAAGTTATGAAAATTAAATGATTCGGAAGGGATTCGTAAGAAATGCTACTTTTGAATATTTCCGCATCTGGAACGCCAACCAGGAAGTGGACTTTCTTTATAGAACTTCGGGGCCAGGATTTTCTTAAGTATCGTAATTAGGTCGTAAGGGGGGGGGGCACCCTCCTTCTCTCTCACCACCCTCCCGCCTCCCTTGCCAATAAGTATTATGGCAAGGCAAGCCCTAAACTCGCTCCTTCTTTCGGCTGGAAGCCTGGAAAAATGTAAACAGAGAGGTTTACTCAGAAGTAAATCTGCAAAGGAAGTAAACAGAGAGGTTTACTCATGAGTAAATCCGAAAAGGAGGGCACTTTGGATGAAGTGCCCTCCTTTGTGGATTTACTCTTGAGTAAACCTCTCTGTTTACATTTTTCCAGGCTTCCCTGCCCCTCCTGCCTGCCAGGATCTAAAGCATCAAAGAGTATTGGGGTAGTTGCACAAAACACGTGAGAAACCAACCTAATGTATAATAGAATGAATGCTAACTTATAGAGTAAGTGCCTAATATTATAAGTAATCCAACTGGTCATATACCTACATTCCATGCACATGCAATAATACAGCAGTAATAACAATGGGTATAAGAAGAGGTAAAATTCAAACCGAAGTATTCTGACTCTGGTCCCTCCTCAAGCGGTGCAAACTGCGAACGGCTCTTCTCTATGAGCCCGGGAGGCAGCCTCTCCCGGGGAAAGCCCGGGCACAGCGTTTGCTGCCTGGGTGCACATACATATCACTTGGGGGAGGATTTGCTGCAGAATCCCGGGCTCATAGAGAAGAGCACGTTTGCACCGCTTGAGGAGGAACCAGAGTCAGAATACTTCGGTTTGAATTTTACCTCTTCTTATACCCATTGTTATTACTGCTGTATTATTGCATGTGCATGGAATGTAGGTATATGACCAGTTGATTACTTATAATATTTAGGCACTTACTCTATAAGTTAGCATTCATTCTATTATACATTAGGTTGGTTTCTCACAGGATCTAAAGTGTGCCAAGCCTTGATGCGCTTTAGATCCTGGCAGGGGAGGAGGAGTGGACGGGCCCTCCCTGCCCCTTCTGCCTGCCAGGATCTAAAGCCTTGAAGAGGCTTCATGATGGGCCAACTTCAGCCCTCCAGGTGTTTTGGACTTCAACTCCCACTATTCCTCACAGCCTCAGGCCTCTTCCTTTTCCTCTCAGCCTGGGCAAACTTGGGCCCTCGCTCCCTCAGGATCGGGGTGAGAGAGAGGCAGCGAGGAGCGAGGGGCCTCCTCCTTTTTTTGCTGCTTCCAAGAATAGAATACCCCCTCCCTCCCTCCTTCCTATTTGGAGAGTCCCATCTAGAATTCAGTGTGATTTATCCCAGTTTTGGCCTACAACTCCCAGAAATCCCAGCCAATTAACCAGCTGTTAGGATTTCTGGGAGTTGTAGGCCAAAACCATCTGGAATGCGCATGCGCTGGCATACGAACTACTAACAAATTTCGTTAGTAATTACGTTACATTTTAGAAATTTTTGGAATTTTTTTTGTAAGTCTTTCTATTACTAATAAAAAAATCCCCCATTAGATTTTCGGTTTCCTATTTTTGGGTTCTAAACCATGCCTAATATCTATATATATAAAAAGTTAATGGTCGTGGTACCCGGCAAATAGACAAAGAAACTATGCACCGCAGAAGCACTATACTCGGCAGCCCGTGCAAACATCTCCCTGCGCAGTAACGCACACCGCACTCTTCCTCCCTTCCCGTCTCACTCCCCCCCCCCACAGACACACACACTTCTCTGCCACTCATTCCCCACCCCACTCTTCCCTTTCTGTAGATTCCTCCTTCCTCTCCCAATCTAAACTTCCCCCATTCTCCAGCCCCTCTCCCTCCACTTCCCAATACCACCCTTCCCCACTTTCCTCCCTCTCTTTCCCATGCCATTCTTCCCCCTTTCACACACATAAATACATACATACACATACAAAAACACACATACACATACATCTATACATATAGACACATTCACAAACATACAGACACAAACACACATATACATATATGCACATACAAACACACATAAACACATATACCTAATATACATGCACATATATACACATGCACGCACCCACCAAGACCATAAGTAACATTAACTCCAACCCTTACAAACTCATACTCTCTCACATCTCCTAAATAGGGCACAGCAACGCGTGCCGGGTTCAGCTAGTATAAATATAAAAAGAGAGTGGTCATGCAACGGGGCAAATAGGCAGCAAAACTAAAAGCCCCAGAAACACGAACACAACCGGACACATTCCACCATACCACGAGGTACCTACAGGGCCCAAAAAACCCGCCCTAGATACCTCACAAGACCCCCAAACATGACCCCCCAAAAACCACCATTGAAACTTAGCGTAGCGGCACTTGGTGAATGGCAATGGCCTCCTTCCCCCGCGAGGGGGAAGCCCTGATCATCAATGCTGCCGCCGCACTCAGACCCCCCCCCAACCCCAGCCCCTTGCCCTCAGTCCTCGCTCACCGCCGTGCCCACCTCCTCCACCACCTCCTCGGCCTCCTTTGCCGCTTCCCAGCCGCACCCAGACCCGACCCACGTGGCATGGAAGGGCTGCGGCCTCCGCTGGGATCGCCTCGCCCCAAGGAAGGAGGGCAGGGAGAAGGAGAAAGAGGTGCCCGGGAAAAGGGCAGCTTCCCTCCTGCCTCTGCCGGGATCGGGAGAGAACCCGCTGGAGCGACGAAGGCCCTGTCGGCAAAGCCGGCGAGGAGGCGGAGGAGGAGGAAAGAGCAGCGAGGGGGGGAGGATCGTAGACATGCACAGAGGCTACGATCCTCCGCCCCTCGCTGCTCTTTCCTCCTCCTCCGCCTTCTCCTCCTCTTCCTTGCCGCCTCCGTTGCCGCCAGGGCCTTCCTCGCTCCGGCGGGTTCCGTCCCGATCCCAGTGGAGGCGGGAGGGAAGCTGCCCTTTTCCCGGTCACCTCTTTCTCCTGCTCGCCCCGCCCTCCTCCCTTGATTGAAGGAGGGAGGGTGGGGCGAGGAGGGGAAAGAGGCGGGAACCCCCTGTCCGCGCATGCGCATGCGGTGGAGGCACCTCTTTCCCCTCCTCTCCCCGCCCTCCTTCCTTCAATCAAGGGAGGAGGGTGGGGCGACCAGGAGAAAGAGGCGGAGGCCGCAGCCCTTCCACGCCCCCGCGGCCTCCACAAACACCAGCGGGGGCCTACTCCACACGCCCGAAGAGAAGCCCTGGCGACGGCGACGAGGAGGAGGCAGAAAAGAAAAAGGTAAGGAGCGGGAAAGGAAAGAAAAAAAGGATAGAAGGGGAGAAGAAAGGAAGACAAAAGGAAGGAAGGAGGGAAGGAGGAGAGAAAAAGAAAGAAAAAAGAAGGATGGATGGAAGGAGGGGGAAGGAAAGTATACCAGGAAGGAAGGAAAAAGCCACAGCGAAGCGTGGCCGGGATAGCTAGTATATATATATACAGAGAGAGAGAGAGAGAGAGAGAGAGAGAGGCAGGGGCAGGGGCAGGGGCAGGGGCAGGGGCAGGGGCAGGGGCAACACTTTGAAATGTACCTGTTCTGAGTTACAAACAAATTCAATTTAAGAACAAACCTACAGAGCCTATCTTGTTGGTAACTCATGCAACAGTTTTTCAAGGCCAAATCTCTCCCTTTCTTCCTCTCTCTCCAGCTCTCGTAAAGTAAACATGTCTCCTGGGGATCTCCACTTTTACAAAAATCACACTTCAGTGATCAAATATCTCATCTGAAGAGCTAGAGAAAGAGCAAAGTGACTGTCGTCCATGATTTATGTGCTGCTGTTATACCCCAACTCCTTTGGAAATGAGGCACATAAGTGGTAAGAGGAAAATAAAATTATTCCATTCTACAGAACTGGATAAATCATTGGTCATTCTAGCTCACTGACTTGCCTGCTAAGCTTCTACATTTCAAACAGAAGCTTCCCCAAGCCTTACCACAATAGCAAAGTAGACGTGTTCCTTTGTTTTTACTTCTCTAATGTAATCTTTGGTACTAGGGGCAGAAACAACATGAAAGCAACAGGTATATGTTTGAACACCATTAAATAAAAGAACACTTTAACCATTTTGAGCCTTCAGAAGAAGATATTTTATTTCAGTAGTTATTGGTATCAAAGTGCCATAATTGTGTAGTGTGGGTGTGCTGCTAGAGCTGGTAGGTGGCAATTGAGCCTCTGTCATTGAAAAAAATGAATCTGACTCTGCTGGTTGGTGCCTTCATAAATTCATATGAAAGCAACCTTGATTCATTGGAATAGAGCAGCTTGCAAGAAGGCTTCAACCTAATGTATGAGAACTGAAAGGAAAGGGGCTTCTGAAATTGCATTTCCATTTAATCCTTACAGCTCCAATTTATAAAACTGCTGAACATGCTTGCATTTCACTGCATCCCCATCTATTATTTGGCAGCACTGTTGAGAACGCTCAAAGGCTGGAGAAGACTTAGGAAAGCATCAGGGACATGGTTTTCTTGAAGTTTCAAAGGGCTTCCAATGAGGACTACTTCTTACCAAGCACTCTTGGAAGGGCTTAGTGATAAGAGGAAAGATTGGCTTTATGGATCAAAAAACTGATTTAAAAAAGAAAACAGGAAAGAGTAACAAATTGGCACTTTATTGTCGAAGGCTTTCATGGCCGGAATAGCTGGGTTGTTGTAGGTTTTTTGGGCTGTATGGCCATGTTCTAGAAGCATTCTCTCCTGACGTTTCACCTGCATCTGTGACAGGCATCCTCAGAGGTGGTGAGTCAATTTTTGAATTTTGTCACCTCAGATGCTATGTTACAAATTAATTACATTTATTTATTTATTTATTTATTAGACTTGTACACCGCCACTCCCAAAGGCTCGGGGCGGTTTACAATAAGAGGAGATAAAACACAAGTAGGCAATAAAATTCAATAAAACACAACAGAGAAAGGACAAAAGTTGATCACAGGCAATCAAAAGCCTTTCGGAACAAGTATGTCTAGCACGCTCTGCGAAATGCATTTAAATCGCGCAGGGCTCATGTCTCTGGAGGCAATGTGATGTTGCTGCAGATAGTTGGGGATCTCAATCAATCCCTCATTTGGTTCGGTGATTATTTTTCTGTCAAAATAACCCCTTGATGAAATGTGAAGTTGTTCCATCAGCTGCCCACACAAACCTGTAGAGAACGTCAGCTCCATGAGAAGGAGTGACATTTGGTGGCAGGGATGTCAATCACTAGCTTCTGAAAGGCGTTTGATGGGCATGGCTCTAGAGTCAGGACAATGTCTCCTTTCAAACTCTGCTTCTCATTGAAAATGTTGTTGTTGTTATTGTTATTCGCTTAGCAGAAAATTTGTCAAAGAATGTTGTCAAGATTAAAAGATCAGACAGCTTCCACTTCCAATCTAATACAAACAATACAAAAGGAAAGAGGAATGGCGAGTGAAGAGGAAAGAAATCGCTAGGTTATGGATGTTCTTCTCTTGGCGTTAGACTTCTTTTTGGGGAAGGATGGCACAAAACATTTTTCACAAGTAATTTTTATTCAGAAATAAAGGAAAACAATAGACAAAATGCACACAAAAACACAACAGATACCCCCCTTTATCTGCAACATGTTGTATTGTTTTTACCACTGTTCACCGCTTTGAGTCTCTTTAGGAGAAGAAAGTGGTATATAAATAGATGTTGTTGTTGTTGTTATAAAAACTACTTTATCTAACAAAACTAAATCTAAAACAAACACACTAACCTAAGACATGCCTAGACTAATAGACACATACTGGACACACAACTACTAAAACTCTTCTACCAAACTCATACTCATTGTTTGTTTATTTATTTTATTTATTATTTATTACTTCAAATTTCTAGACCGCCACTCCCCGAGGGCTCGGAGCGGTTTACAGCAAAATAGAAGTAAATATAACAAGCAGATACAACAATTATAAAATACACAAACAAAACATATACTATTTACTGCAAACAAATAAATTGTGTCATTCCCAGCTAATCCTAGCTGGGCCATAGTTGCAAGGCTCAAGGAGGGAACAATCGGAGGCAGGCCATGGCGACCTAAGTCTTCTTAGTCCCATTCGTTGGGCCATGGGGCTGAGTCTTGTAAGTCCCAGCCGTAGGGCTATGGGGACTGGATCTAACCCAGCTCCCAAACCGCAGTCCCCAAAAGGTTCTAGATCTGTATTTCTTGTCCTTACCCTTCCTCAAAAAAGAGTCCGGGCTTGTTCTAAGGTTGTTCCGGGCTTCAGTGGTCAACCCAGGGTTATTAGGGGTGACTCGGTAGTCTCGATGAGTCTTCGATGTTGATGTTTACCCTTTAATGTCCCTTTCCCTTTAGATACTATATATCCACACTTCTACTTTTAATGATGTTCCTCTAATTCATAAATGCAATAGTTGAGATTTTCCCCCATTGTTGCTGTGAAAAAGTGATAAAGTCCCAATATTTCTTAAAGTTGGTACAATAGGACCTACAAATCTCTGTCTGCCAAGATCTTGCCATCATCCCTTGCTTCCTTGCATTTGCTACTTATGGTGACTGTTTTACTCAGCCTAATAATGATAGAGCTCTCCCTGTTCCTAGGAAGCAGATTTACGTTTGGCTGGTCATTTGTCCAGAGAAGGGTTGTTGCTGCACCTTTACACATTTTGCTGAATGTATCAGCACCAATAACTGGTCCTTTCTGAGCAAATCATGAAAACTTAAAGCCATGCAAATGTCATCTATAAATAGGCAGCGGTAGGATGGTGACCCGGATAAAATCTGGTTGGTGCATGGAGAAGGATTTACTTTTTTAAAAAGCAACCAGACTCTTATGGGGTTTTTAGTGGTGTGCACTTTTGCTGGTGTTTAACCTTTTGCCTTTCAATAGATTTCAAAAGGTTGCTTCTTTGCACTTCAATAATGGCTCACCTATGTTTGCATTGAGAATGCTCAAGCTGCAGATCCAGTACTGATTATATGATTTTATGTTTTTGTGTGAATTTTAATCTACATTTATAAGATTTCTAAGCTTTGGGGTGAAATACAAGGAAAAGTGCAGAATATAAAATAATTGACAACAATGACAACATATTATCCAACTTATTTATTTATTTATTTATTTACTTTGCTTCTAGACCACCTCTCTCAGCCCGAAGGCGACTCGAGGCGGTGTACAAATGGCAAGAACTGCCCAAGACAAACATATCAATAATTATCAACACAATTCCATCATATACAAATTAGCACTTAAAGTTAAAAACACAATATCAGCGTCTCATTATTAAATCGGTATCCAATTGCATCGTCGTTGTTCCGTAGGTCTCAATTTGGTAATCATACTACATCTGCAAATGCCCGGTCAAATAGCCAGGTCTTGACCTTCTTGCGAAATGTCACGAGGGAGGGGGCTGATCTGATGTCATAAGGAAGGTTGTTCCAAAGCCGAGGCCCTGTCTCTCGTCCCCACCAATCATGCCTGCAAAGCAGGTGGGACCGAGAGCAGGGCCTCTCCGGATGATCTTAAGCATCTTGAAGGTTTGTAGGGGCTTATCCCAGTTTGGCAAGCACAGCCCCAATTAATCCTCTGTAGTTCCATTTTTCCATCTGTCCCAGTTTCTCTCTTGCTTTTCCACTTTCCCTTTTTGTTCTCAACTTACTTAAACTGCAGAGAACTGAGTTCAAAATGCAAAAAACAGTTTGCACTGAACTCAGCAATTGAGAAAATAGAAAGGGGCAAAATCTTGCCCTTCCCAGACAAAAGCAATTGCTGCATCTTTTCTTAGTTTGTGTTTCCTTCCTCATTTTTGCCATTCTTGGCTACATGTTTTCATCTGTGACATGTTGGAAGGTATGCAACAACAACTCTTTCAGTTTCCCTATAGACAGCCTTGGTTTTGGTTTGGTTATGTTGCTGGATAAGATATTAGTTCTTTGCAGAGCCCGTTTGCCTGTTGATATATGTTCTGTCCTTGGTGGTGAGTCTATCTGCTTTTTTGAACTGCCAGTTTTGATTCTTTAAGACTGAGCTCACCAGTGGCGATTCTAGTTGAAGTACCACTTCAGATCTCACTATATTAGGCTTTGACCTTTCTTCCCTTCCTTCCCCCCTGGGCCCTCAAGAAGGAACTGTTAGAACAGATTTAGTTTCACAGCTTCCTCCAGAAATATGAGCGATACCTCAACTTTATTCCTCTTGCCTTGGAATTGAACAACACTACACAGCCTGCTATATCATGCGCTTGTCTCTTTAACTGTCAGCGAGGGGAAAAATAGTGCTTTCCCCCCCTTAACTGTGTGGTAGGAAACACTCTGGATAAAAAAGAACAAAAAAGAAGCGGTGATTTTGAAAATGTCAAGGAAACCGAATGTGCACGCTCTGCTTGATTCAGACCTTGGATAGATTCAGTCTGAAAAGGTTTTTGTTACAAGAAGACAGTCTAATAGCTGGGAAAAAATTACAGCACAAAGGAAGAAAGGTGAAAGGTTTCCTTAGAGTGCCAATACTAAAGAGAAAATGTTTGCTTGTTTGTTTGATGGAGACAAAAGGGCACCTGGTGTGACTTACTGTAGGTGTATGTGAAGGCCTTCAAGTCACTTGTCAACTCATAAACGTCATAGCGTTTTCTTATTTTGCCAGTTCTTTCCTCTGAAATATAGCTTAAAGCACCTGATATTTCTTGGTGGTCTCCCACCCCAAGAACTAACCATGGCTGACCCTGCTTAGCTTATAAGAATACCTGGGATCTGGTGCCTTCAGTATACACTTAGTGCTTCTCTGAAGGAAGGATCTGGTTTTTCAGGGGCATTTAGTATATTTGCTTCCCCTTAATAGGTTACAGAACTGAGGAAAGGACAGACACATGCAGCTACAACTCCTTTTTCTTCATATCCCTGATAGTCCCTGGAGTCGCCCAAGGGCTGGGAAAGGTGGTATACAAATTTCCCTCTCTCGGCATTACTTCGCGAATGAAGATTCTTAGAAAGGACTCATCCCACACTTTTTACAAGCGCGTTGATGACTAAAAGGCCAATCTCAGATAGGCAAGTTTGGTTGCAGAAAGCACAGCAGAAAGTCTCTTTGGGTGATGTTGTTTTCAAGTTACGGTTCTTTCTTCATTGTCGTTTCTCTTCGAGACCCATTCGGCATGTCTTCTCGAAAGAGGCTGAAACATTGTGGATAGTGCGTCTCCATGCCTCCCGATGTGAGGCCAGGGTGGACCATTGTTGGTGATCAATCTGGCCGAGTCTAGGTTGTTGTTTCAGGGAGTCCTTATATCTCTTTTTGGGGGCACCTCTTGCGCTGACCTGTGGCGAGTTCACCATAGAGTAGTATCTTTGGAAGGTGGTGGTCCTCCATCCTAGAGACGTGTCCTGCCCAGCGCAGCTGTGTTCTCAATAGTGTGGCCTCAATGCTGGTGATCCCTGCTTGCTCAAGGACAACAACATTAATCACATAAGTCAGTCCAGTGTATATTTAGGTTTGTGCGAAGACAGCGCTGATGAAAGCGTTTGAGGAGTCGTAGGTGTTGGCGATAGGTGACCCATGTTTCAGACCCATATAGGAGAATAGACAGTACGATAGCTCTGTACACACTGATTTTGGTGCTTTGCGTCAGGTGTTTGTTGCTCCTGGCTCTTTTGTGAAGCCTTCCAAATGCACTATATGCCTTTGCTAATCTGTGATCTAATCTGTGATCTATAAAAATATAGTAAACAAATAAATAGTAAATTCAGTTCTCTCCCAATTTTTTGAAAAATGTATTTTGGGTGAAACAAATGCATGAGTGCTTGATATGTATGTGCATTCCTATGAGTGCTTGATATGTATGTGCATTGTTATATGAATACTTGACAGATATATTGTACATTTGTTTATACTGTAGATTTGACCTGGACCTTCGGAAACCGCGATATTATTTAGGAGACTTGGTCTACGAGGTCCCGATGAAGCCTCTATAGGCGAAACAGCTAGACCGTCGACCATCCTGAGCTGCAAATTTATGGATATACAATATTGGATTTAATGTTATAATTTTGTTATATGATCAGCAACTCAGTGACCGTCTCTCTGCTTGGAATTACAAATACCGCTTTGTTGTGGGTGAATTTGACAAACCATTCACATTAATTTTGAATTGTGTTCCCCCAAGTGCTGGGAGTGATTTCTACTATATAAAGAACCTGAATTTTTGAACAAGATCAAAGTTTGTGCTTGTGTTTGCTTTATACAGTTAGGAACTACAATACCTTTTTCTTGACAAAGGCATGAAAAAGCAGAATTATTTCTAGGATGCATTATGGCCAATATGAACATTTGCATCTCCCTGCATCCCGTTACACTCCAACTACTGTTTTACGACTGAAATACTTTGGCCACATAGGGAGAAGACAGGAAAGCCTGGAGAAGAGAACGATGCTGGGAAAAAGGGAAGGAAAAGGGAAGGAAAAAGGAAGAGGGGCCGACCAAGGGCAAGATGGATGGATGTTATCCTTGAAGTAACTGGCTTGACCTTGACGAAACTGGGGGTGGTGACAGCTGACAGGGAGCTCTGGGGTGGGATAGTCCATAAGGTCACGAAGAGTTGGAAGCAACTGAATGAATAAACAACAACAAACATGGTCTGCAAGCCACAGGTAAAACAATATTTGGAGTGTAACAGAATGCACAATGGCCCTGTTACCACATCTCTTCTACCCAATCCTAGGCTGCTAAATACAGTCACTGGTTAAAAACAGTAATAATTGAATTCTGAGAAGCTTGCTATATAATTATACTTCTGCTGGCAACATAGTGAGTTTATTGTTTCCTAATAGTTCAGGCCCTACCATGGGTATTGAGAAGGTGTGCATTAACTGGTGCTTAATCTTGCTGCTTAAGAGTCCCCGTAAGGCATAGCATTGGATTAACAATGAAAACAAAATGGGGGGAAATTCTTTATTGACATTTAGCAATGACTTGCGATCACTCTGGGATTCTATCTTGCAGGCAGGACTTTGCTTTGCTCTTCACCAGAAGGAAAAACTTCTATAATTGCAAAGCTCCCAAACAGATAGTAAACCATCTTTAACTTTCCGCCACTATCATTAAAAATGGAGGCTCATTCCTAAAGAAGGTCTTGCAGGGTATTATTAACAGGGGAGCAAGCAGGAGTTGGGTTGGGGAGAGTGGAAAAGAAGAAGAGAAAAAGAAGGGAAAAAAACACAGTGCTTCATTGGAAATGATACAAAAGAATGCAGTTAGGAAATAGATTTTTTTTTCAAATCCAAAAAATGAAACAACAGCAAACCTGCTCACCTTTTATTACATTAAAACATATTCCAACATTATTTTTGTACACCTCTGCACCTCCAGATGGTCTGGGCCACCAATTTTGCATGAAAATAAAACAATTCAAAAAGGTTTCCAAGAAGTACAATTCACCTTTCATGCTTCAATATGAAATCCTCATCAATCACAGGCTAAATCAGTGGTTCCCAACCTGTGGTCCACGGACCACCAGTGGTCCGCAAGAATCAAAATATTGTCCATGGGCTCACCATTACTACACTGTTGCCTTGAAACCGCATGGCAAATAGAGCGACTGGCCCTGCAAACCTCTCTTATAGTGTCAATGGCAATGGGAATGTCGGGGGGGGGGGGGAGCCTGACTACCTACGAAAGATTCCTTACTACCACATCAGCTCTAGATTATTAAATCTGGCTTTCTGTGGGTGAGCAGATGGCGACTGCTAAATGGAATATGTTCTGTATCAGAAACTAGAGCTGATGTGATCTATCCAATGCAATTTTCTGAATCAGCACTCCAAATAACCAAACCAGTACACCAAAAAACGATTTGTAATCCTTTGGGTACTAATGTTGGAGAGTGGTCCCTGGTAAAAAAAAAGGGTTGGGAACCACTGGGTGAAACATTTTAACTCAAAACATCATTAGAGCATGGATCCACTTTAAATCCAGTTTTTGCCTCCTATAGAATTCTGGGGCTTGTTGTTTAGGGAGGGGCATTCAATCTGACCCATGCTCTAGTGCAGTGGTTCTCAACCTGTGAGTCTCCAGGAATTTTGGCCTACAACTCCCAGAAATCCCAGCCAGTTTACCAGCTGTTAGGATTTCTGTGAGTTGTATGCCAAAACATCTGGGGACCCACAGATTGAGAACCACTGCTCTAGTGTAATGAGGTTGTCGTCTCAAATCTGGCATTGAAATCTCACAGCATGAAATTATTTACTTAAGTAGTAGTTTTGGGTGTTCAACCTAACAATGTTTGCCCTCTTGTGCCCTGGCCACACTCTGCTCTGGCTCATCCACGTGTCTCTCAGTTTACATCTATGAGATGTTGCAAGGAATGCAGTATCCACTTGTTGTTCTTCTGCCTCAAGATCCCCAAAGAGCACAAAAAGCCAAGCTAGAAAACTGCTGGGAAAAGAGCTGTGGTTGAAGGTCCTATTGCTAATTCCCCTTGCTTGTTTCCCCAAGAGCAGCCAGGCTGGGCTGGTCCACCAGTATAATGTTAGCCAGGAGTTGGATGGGTGGGAAACTCCTATATGAATTCTTGGGACCTTTTGCTAACAGTGCCAATTTCAGATGTGCTCAAGATGTCTCCCAGTTCTTCCATGCAATCATTCATTGGCTTCCCTTCTTTGCCCATCACTGAATGGAAAGTAAACAGGCAGAGTAAGCTGCTGCTCCTTCTGTCCTGTTGCTTAGTCCAGCAATGACAGACATAAGGGCTGCATGAAGGTGATGATATTGTGGAGGCCATGTTGCTTAAAGGCCGTGGTGGTCATCACACAGTTGGCCAAAAATTCTGACTTCTTCAAATAGCAAAAGGAGGAAGAGGAAAAGGAAGGAAGGTAGGTAGGTGGAGGGGGAAAGGGGTGAAGAAGAGAATTTCAGTGGTGCAAGACTGACCTCTGTTATTGGAATTCAGCCACAGGAGAGTTCAAATCTAAATGAAGGAGGAAAATATTGTTCAAGAACATAAGAACATAAGAAGAGCCATGCTGAATCGGGCCTCAGCCCATCTAGTCCAACATTCTGTGTCACACAGTGGCCCACTAGTTGTACACAGGGATCTCTAGCAGAAAGGAGGGCAAAACCCTCACCTGCTCCCGACCCCCCACAACCAGTACCCGGGGAAAATCCTGCCTGCCTCCATCAACACAGAGGTGGCACTTGGATGTCCATTTCAGTAACTACTGATTCCCTTGGTATCCATGAATCTGTCTAATCCTGCCTTGAAGCTGTCCAGGCTGACAGCTGTCACAACCTCCTCTGGAAGTGAGTTCCATAACCCAATGACCCTCTGGGTGAAGAAATATTTCCCTTTATTAGTCCTAACTTTCCTACCTTGGAGCTTTAGGGAGTGCCCCCTAGTCCTAGTGTTGTGTGACAGAGAAAATATTTTTTCTTTATTCACCTTTTCTATCCCATGCATGATTTTATACACTTCGATCAAGTCACCTCTTAAACGCCGTCTTTCAAGGCTGAAAAGACCAAGGCATTGCAACCTGATTTCATAAGGGAGCTGCTCCATCCCTTGGATGCTCTTGCCCTGAGTTTCCTCCCCTTGGGCTAAGGAGCGGAGAAGACATCCCAGACTAAGCTCTGATCTTTAGAAGCCCACATACAAACCATTCTGATGGTAAATTCATGACCTCCTTACTTCCAAGGCTTGAAAAGGTCATCAAATTTATGAAGCTGGAATCACAGACATTTTTTTACAAGGGCGCCCAGAAATCAGTTATCCTGTAAAGTTTAAGCTAAAGCTAATTGGTTGTATTTCTCACTTGGTGCACTGAAGCTTTTTGATGTCTGCCGCATTGATTCCCTGGAGGAGCCATGCTCAGACTCATCAAAGGAGCCCTGATGTTTTCCTTAAGCCTTCTGACCAAAAATAATGCTTATGGAGTTGTTTCCCCCCAAATATTGATGGTTCAGAGATTTCTACTGTTGTTCAGCAGAAAGCCCAAATTTCAAACCAGATGTTTAGTCTAAGAAGAGATTTATAATAGGGTGAAGTGTCTCAGAAGAGAAACAGATCAGCAAATTTATTGTGTGTGACCTAACAGGAGGGAGAGTTGAGTGAAAAATTTAGCTAAAGAAAAAGAAACTATAAATACCTATAAATAAGTTATGGCATCTAGTTATCTGTTACACTCCCTAGAATCTAGGTTTATCCACCAAACCAGAACAGTGGGATTCAAAACACATACAAGGCTTAGATGCAGAATATCTGGAGGCCTATATCTAGCTACATTAGCCTGCCCAACTCCTAGGCTCTTGTCCTGTCCATGTGCAATGTGTCAATGCTCTTTTCTCATTAATCAATCACTAAAGCTTCTGCAACCTGAATACAACTCAACAGGTAGAGCAGGCAAAGATTTTAATAAATCAATGGAAGTGAGAACAATACGTGTGCATCTAGACCAGGTTTGGGCAATCCCAGACCTGGGGGGCCAGATGCAGCCCCTTGTCCTCTTTTCTCAGGCCCTCCTCTCTCTCACCATCCTATCCTTCCTTCTCTTTTTCCTTCCTCCTTCCATTCTTAACTCCCTTCCTTACCTCCCTCTTTCTCCTTCCCTCTTTCCTTCCCTTCCACCCTTTTGTCCTTCCTTCCTTCTCTCTTTCCTCCTTCCTTTGCTCTCTCCCTCTTTCTCCTTACTTCCTTACCTCCCTTTTTCTCCTTCCATCCTTCCCTTCCACCCTTTCGTCCTTCCTTCCTTCCCTTTTGTCTTTCCTTCCTCTTTACCACCCTCCCATTCCCTCCCTTTCCTCCTTCCACCCACCCTTCTTTCGTCCCTCCCGTCTCCTCATCTTTCCTCCCCCTTCCCTCTCTCCTTCCTTCCTTCCTTCTTTCCCCTTTGTCTTTCCTTCCTTCTCCCTCCCTCCTATACCCCTTCACCTTTCCTTCCATCCATCCATCCATTCATTCATCCTTCTCTTCTTCCCTTCCTTCTTTTTATCCTTCCTCCTTCCTTCCTGGGAGATGTTTTGCTGGGGGAAGAGATGGTTGAGAGGGAACATGAGAACCATGTTTCAAGACTTAAAAGAGTGTCCTATTGAGGAGGGGTTGGGGGGACTATCTGCTGCTCTAGAGACCAGGGTATAAAGGAGCAATGGGTTGAAATGGCAGGGAAAGAGATTCAGCTGAAAAGATTAGGAGGAACTTCCTGAGAGTAAGAGATAATAATAATAATAATAATAATACTTTAATATTTGTGAGTCGCCCTCCACCGGCGGTGCTCCGGGCGACTTACAACAGTTAAAACCCTAGGGTGAACAATGTACAACAGTTTAAGAACATGGAATATGAACAGGAGGGGTGGCTCAGGTAGTCCAGGGTACCGAGCCAGTCCCGAACGCTAGGCGGAAGAGCCAGGTCTTCAAGGCTGGCCGGAATCCAGATAGAGTCGGAGAGGCTCTGAGGGTGGGCGGCAGTGAGTTCCAAGTCGAAGGGGCCGCGACGGAGAAGGCTCTCCGCCGAGTTTCCGCCAGTCTAGCCTCCCGCACTCCAGGGGTAGTCAGGCGGTCACCGTTGATGGAGCGTGCTGGCCTCTCGCTGCATTGGGCCGTCAGCCGGTCACTCAGATAGGAAGGCCCAATGTTGTGCCGGGCTTTAAAGGTGAGCACCAGGAGTTTGTAAAGGGCTCTTTACAAGATGTTGGAGAGTGGCACAGGCTGCCTTGGAATGAGGTGGAGGCTCCTTCTCTGGAGGCTTTTTTGCAGAGGTTGTCTATTAGGAGTGCTTTGATTGTGCCTTCTTGCTTGGCAGGACGTTTGACAGGATCGCCTTGGGGTTCCCTTTTAGAGCTGGACTCTAGGATTCTATATCAGGAGTAGGAATCTGGGGTCTAATGGATACATTTTTCTCTCCCATCCACCATCTCATCCTGACCAAGGTCAACCCTTTTGGAATCCAAATGTTTCCTGTCTGTCCTTCACTTTCTGCCTCCGAAAGAGAAGAGGAAGGGGAGGAAAAGGCAGGGAGGGGGCTTGGGGAGAACTCCCTCCCAGTCCACCCACCCCGCCCCAGCCCTCCATGTGGCCCCCGAGTTAGAAAGTTTGCCCATGCCTGATCTAGACATAAGAAAATGAAATTAGTACTATATTATATTAGGAAGAAGATAACTCCTACAGTGTGAAACCAAAAGAGAACAACTTGAACTATTAGCCCTTTTCCCAGTAAACTAAATTAAAAGTGTTCACTTTGTGCAACTTCATGGAAGACATTTAGCACACGTTAGTCCTGCTGGGAAAGCTGATTGCTCCCAAGCTGTTCATGGATTGAAATCTATTTGCCATTCACTTTGTTTCATGAGTTTTCCCCTTCTCTTTCAATCTCATGTGTTTGCACACTGCCATAGTATTAGAAAAAATGATTTGATGATTGCATTTGCAAATAGTATTGGGGTTATATAAACTGCATAAGTGTCAACAGTTTTAATAAAGAGGGTTTTCATTTCAGTAGGGTTTGTGTGATTAACAGCAGCAGGTTTCCCAGTGAAGAATAACAGCTTTGCTTGGGAAACTAAGCAAATGACATGTGCGGGTAAATGTTGGTATTTCCCCTGCTGCAGCCGACAGAAAGGCAAAGAAGTTATAGGAAAACTGGCAGTCTGGAAAGAAATGATGAAATCAGAGGGTGGGAAGTTTTCTTTTGGGATTACTCTTCTTAGAAAAATTCAGAAAGGATCTGGAGATATATATCCATAGTCATCCATCTCCATCATCCTAACTAGAGGGAGGGGGAGATATATCTCCCTTTAGTTAGGATGATATATATCTCCCTTTAGTTAGGATGATGGAGATGGATGACTATGGAGCAACACAGTAGAAGTCAAAGAAGGTCAGAGCCTGAACTGGAAATCTGTCCCAAGAGCCCTTGGTATTCAATGTGGTTTTGTTCCCAGACTCCCCATACATACCAAGATCTGTGGATGCTCAAATCTCTTTATGTACGACTGAGTCTAGTGACATCACAGCTGGACTACATAGCTAGTGCAGACCGCCAGACTCCTCACCGGGACACCGCTACAGTACTCAGAGCCATCCACAAGAGAGCCTTAAAAGACAGATGGTACAGTTCATAAAGCAGATGTTCTTTGTCAGTTGACATGCCTTTGATGTTGACTGAGATTATTGCCATAGTTGGTCCTGAAAAGCTCTGTTTGTTTGTTTGGTTGACTTGTCATAGTTGGTCCTGAAAAGCTCTGTTTGTTTGGTTGGTTGGTTGGTTGCCTGCTACAAGTCACTTCTGGTATGAGAGAATCAGCCATCTACAAAGACTTTGCCCAGGGAATGCCTGAATGTTTTACAATCCTGCGGGGAGGCTTCTCTCATATCAAGATGGTTGAATCTATGGATACAGAATGCATGGATATGGAGGTCCTATTGTGTATCCAAGTCGGTCTAGATCAGGAATGGGCAAACTTGAGCCCTCCAGGTGTTCTGGACTTCAACTCCAACAATTCCTTACTGCGAGTAGGCTGTTAGGAATTGTGGGAGTTGAAGTCCAAAATGTCTGGAGGGCCCAAGTTTGCTCATGCTTGGTCTAGACAGATGCAATGTGCTACTTAAGGACCATGGCTGGACGTCAATGGGTACCTCCCATCCTTCTTCTATTTTGTGGTTGCTAACAGTTAATTTTTGAGCCACAAGACCTGGAAACCTTTCACAATGCATTGTTATACTGTTATCATTCAGTTTGGCATTTACAGTTAAGGAGGAAGCATGAGACTTTTCAAGCAGAAAGTCCTAATGCCCATCCATACCATAAGCCCCAGGGTTTCATAGGGTACAGACATCGAATTTAAAGCCAAATTGGAAGACCATAAGTGTGCAGTGTGAAAGAATACACAGGATATCCTGCTACATTTGACAAAAGTGAAGGTTAGTGGCACCCATATAAGTAAGGTGGTAAATCTAGTCCATGGTTTAAAGGAGCTCTCCAGGTGCTAAACTTGTCTCTCCACATTTGTGGTTTTGGATTTTTTGGGATTTGATTATCTATAGATTTGATTAAAATGTTTTCTCTGGCACCTCCAATTGAAGATTGAAAAATATTTCTGGAGAATGCAATTCTATGGACTGCTTCTGGTAGAAGTTGACCTCAAAGTCATGCTGGAAGGCATAGACATTCCTAGAGAAGTGTTCACAAAGGTCATATGTCTCCAGCCTCAGTGACTGTGGAGGTAGAAGCTTAATCAGCATCTTTAAAGTTCAGACTAAAATGCAGTATGGATCCACTGAAATGGTGATCAACAGCTTCAATTCCTTGAGGCGAGATGTTGCTTAGGCTGCCAGCCTATTAGATCTAGCCCAGTCATAGGCCAACTTTGTCCCTCCAGGGGTTTTGGACTTTAACTCCCACAATTCCTAACAGCTGGTGGGCTATTAGGAATTGTGAAAGTTGAAATCCAAAATATCCGAAGGGCCACAGTTGTCCCATTCCTGATCTAGCTAGATGTTGCATTGGAGAAAGCTAGCCTGCTGGAAAGCCATTTTGGTCTGTACAAGAACCCAAGCAAATCGCTACATCTATTAGCATCACCTCTGATTAAGCAATGTGAACATAACCCTTGGGAAATTAAAGATTCTAAGTTCTATCTGCACCAGCCTTATTTCACCTTATATTATAACACCTTAAAACATAACCTACGTCTCATTTCTTTCAGCCTTAGGGATGGAACATAGCCATCTTGAAGTCATGTTATTGCCTTGTTGTTTTTAAAATCAGCACCGCCTTGCCTTCGAGCAGATGACAAAGGCAGAGTGAGAAACACCTTAATTTCCAAAGAGAAAAGTAAACACACAGCTGGAGACATTTAAGTTCGGAACTAATTGCAAAGGATTTGACAGCTTTTGACAGATTTATTGTTCTAGCAAAGCCCTTGAGTTGGCAAGAGTGCTTATCTTCCTCTTCATAGACCTTTGACAAGTGGGAACAGAAAAGACAAGGATGTCAAGTTTTCTAATTATACACCATGCTACCTGAGGCATCGGGGTGAAGATCTACTTTTCACGGAGGAGGTAAACTTGCAACTAGTTGAACACCTTCAAATGTAGTTTGATGATTCAATGACTGAAGGCTCCCCCATAGAAAGTAGGGTGGCAATTTATGTGTCACCCTAAAAAAAGAGAGGAGCAGAACTAGAGGAATCCTCTCACTTCTGCAGGAGTCTACTGTATACCATGCAGGTGTGGACAAGTCTACATAGGGACCACCAAATGCAACGGCATTGCCCAAACAAGAATCAAGGAACATGAAAGGCACTGCAGACTAACTCAACCAGAGAAGTCAGCCATAGCAGAGCACCTGATGAACCAACCTGGACCCAACATATTATTTGAGAACACAGAAATGCTGGACCACTCCAACAACCACCATGTCAGGCTACACAGAGAAGCCATTCAAATCCATAAGCATGTGGACATTTTCAACAGAAAGGAGGAAACCATGAAAATGAACAAAATCTGGCTACCAATGTTAAAAGATTCTAAAATTATAACAGTAAATAAAGAACAACACTCAAACACAGGGGAACTCCAGACAAGAACAACAACATGGAAGAGGCTGTCTATACTAAACACTGCACCACATTTCCGGTCGAAGAACGCATCACAGTATGACTTACCACGCATCTCATTGATTCTTATATTTACTACATTGGGATACCCTCATTGGCACTAGAAATCTACTCACCTTACATTACTCATTGAGAAAGTGCTTACAGTGAAATGGGATCGGGCCCATCTACCTCCTCCCGTCGGCCGCTTGGACCTATCGGACATTTTTTTCGACCCCAGAGCAGGGTATTTACTTTCCCGGGCAGCCTGTATATTTCTTTAGTCCTCAGTGGGTTTGTTCGGTCGTTTAGACCTATCGGACATTCAGTCCAGGATGACACTCAACAAGGACACATATTTGCATTTGCTAATTTTCAAATTTAACTAAAATCATGAAGCGTTGGAAGCGACTGAACAGATAATAACAACAACCTCTGGGTATTCCTTGCCTGAGAAAACCCTATGAAATTCATGGGGTCACCATTGGGTGAATAGATGACTTGAATGCACATAATGAGTCTCTTTTAAGAAAGAAAAAGCAGGATATAAACATATTGTGATTGTTCTTTAAATATAGACATGCAAGGCATCCCACCATAGAAATTGTAACCTGGGGTACAACTACGCTGTACTATTAATGCTAATTGACACCACTTTAGCTGCCACAGCTTAATGCTGTGAAATCACAGGAACTTTAGTTTTACCAGGTCTTTAGCCTTATCTCCCAAAAAGTGCTGGTGACTCACCAAATTACAAATCTCAGGTTTCCATGGCTGTTAAAGTGACGCCTAACTGCATTAATTCTACAGTGTCCATGTCCCTTATATTTAGTATTTTAGTTTTTGCCTGTTAAGATCATTCTGAATTCTGATGTCTTCTGGGGTGTTGGGATTAATTTCTGCTCTGAAAAAAAGGTAAATGTTTTCCAGTCGTGTCCAAATCTGGAGGGGATGGTGGTGGTGCTCATCTCCATTTCTAAGCCAATGAACTGGTGTTGTCTGTAGACACCTCCAAGGTCATGTGGCCGGCATGACTGAATGGAGCGCCATTACCTTCCTGCTGAAGCAGTACCTCTTGATCTACTCACATTTGCATTTTTTCTAACTGCTAGGTTGGCAGAAGCTGGGGCTAACAGCGGGAGCTCACCCTCCTCCCCAATTCAAACCTGTGACCTTTCAGTCAGCAAGTTCAGCAGCTCAGTGGTTTAACCCACTGCACCACCGCGGGATACTTCTGCTCTGATATCATCTGAAAAATTCTGTGCAGAAGAAAGAGAAGAAGACATCAGATATGAGAACAGTGCACTGCACATCATAATGTCCTATGGACCAATGGGGTCAGATATGCAAAACAAAAAGAGAGTGGTTAGAACAGATAGGAGTGAAATCTTTAAAAATGTAGAAAGGAACAGCACATGCAAGTATTTTATGTGAGGCAACAGATAAACCCATAAAAGCACTACAGGAAATGCCAGCAGGTCATTGGGAACAATTCCATGCAGCCCTGTGCCTGGGCAGCAAAACATTACCATCCCAATTACTCTGTGGTGCCAGCTGCACAGAACCCTGGAAGAATGCATTATGGCAACATGGGCTCCATTTTTCTTATTTGCAGATGGCCTTCAAGCTTGTATTCACATCCAACACAAATGTATCCTTTGATTGAGTTCCATGAAAAATTCTATTCCAAACTTTCACAATAACTAATGAGATCCTCCATAGGCTATTTAACTGCAATCACTCCAAAAGCCTACGCATGGATTACAAAGGAGAGTTTATTATGGATCCTAAGAAGCAGTAAGCCCTGTAGTGATCAATGTCCAAAACTGTTTAGTGCCATGAGACCTGTGCAGCTAAATAAGTTTTCTCAACTTGGGGGTAGGGACCCCTGGGGGATCGTAAGGGGGTTTCAGGGGGACACCAAAGACCATCAGAAAACACATATTCCTGATGGTCTTAGGAGCCCCTTTGGCAGAGAAGGCTGAAGATCTCTCTGCCTGTCCTTCTCTTCCTTTTTGGAAACAGAGAGTTAATCCTACCACCAAAAGCCCTCCTCCTGCTCTCTGGAGGTAGGTGAACTACAACTCCAAAACTCAAGGTCAATGCCCACCAAACCCTTCCAGTATTTTTCTGTTGGTCATGGGAGTTCTGTGTGCCAAGATTGATTCAATTATATTGTTGGTGGAGTTCAGAATGTTCTTTTATTGTAGTTGAACTATAAATCCCAGCAACTACAACTCCCAAATCTCAAGTTCTATTTTGCCCAAACTCCACCAGTGTTCACATTTGGGCATATGGGGTATTTGTGCCAATTTTGGTCCAGATCCATCATTCTTTGATTTCACAGTGCTCTCTGGATGTAGGTGAACTACAACTCCAAAACTCAAAGTTAGTGACACCAAACCCTTCCAGTATTTCCTGCTGGGCATGGAAGTTTTGTGTGTAAAGTTTGGTTCAATTCCATCATTGGTTGAGTTCAGAATGCTCTTTGATTGTAGATGAACTATAAATCCAAGCAATTACAACTCCCAAATGTCAAGGTCTATTTTCCCCAAGCTCCACCAGTGTTCATATTGGGGCATATTGAGTATTCGTGCCAAATTGGGTACAGATCCATCACTGTTTGAGTTCACAGTGCTCTGTGGATGTAAGTGAACTACAACCCCAAAATCCAAGATTAATACCCATTTATAAGGTAACTATAAATCTTAGCAACTACAACTCCCAAATGACAAAATCAACCCCACCAGTATTCGGATTTGGGCATATGGGGTATTTGGTTCAGTGAATGAAAATACATCCTGCATATCAGATATTTACATTACAATTCATAACAGTAGCAAAATTATAGTAATGTAGTAATGAAAATAATTTTATGGTTGGGGGTCACCACAACATGAGGTGGTGGCATTAGGAAGGTTGAGAAACACCGAACTAAAGGAAACACTGCATCCTTATATTCATTTTAGTATGAGTTTTGGTGGATTATTTCTAAACTTTCTTAGATCTTGTCTCCTGGAAATCTTACTGCTACTATTTATTTACTACTCAACACTGGGGCTGAAGGTGGCTTAGAAAACTTAAAACAAAAACAGGTGAAAACACATAGAGGTTAAAATATGTAACTTGAAACTTGGTGACATTTCTGGGAATTTTTCCAAAAGCAATCTAACATACATATAATACATACACACTGCAGTCCTCAAGCTTGGATAATACCACAGTACAAAGAGGCTACCAATTGTTTTCCTTGCAATAGAAGACAAACATTTCTTTACTGTTTTTCAGCAGACTTGAAAGTTCAGGATGTGTCCACCATTCAAGGACAGTGAACAGTTAAGAAGTTTTAATAAAACAATAGCTGGGAATTGCAAAGAAAGTTCCAAAAGAAGTTAAGGTACTGGTTCTTGACCTTCCTAATGCTGCGACCCCTTAATACAGCTTTTCCACACTCTTCTCTTCCTATGTGATTCGAACCTGCAGCCATTTTTCTCTTTCTTCTCTCTCTTCCGTAAGCCTCTATGATTGACTAGTCACAAGAAGTTTGCAGCTAAAGTACTTTCACAACAAGGGCTAAGATTCTTTCTCTGCTAGATGCTGTGGTTCTGTGCCCAGGTGTGGGACTGGTTGCTGTTCAGCTTCTGTCTTGCTTATTTGGTTACTCTGCTTGAGGAATTCAATACTATGTCTCACATTTCCTGACATCTGTTTCCTTGCCACAATCGGAAACAGCATTTTTGGAAAGAAGTGATCTGATGCAGGATGATAGAAGAACATTTTAGTGCCCCTTTTGTGTTTTTCATGCCTTCCAGACTCAACTCAAAGTGGAGGTTATTATGTATCAAGCTCTACGCCAGGGATGCTCATTAGGTAGATCGCGATCTACTGGTAGATCTCGTAGGATGTCCTGGTAGATTGCAGGCAGGGCGGGAGGAAGGCTCAGTCCCGCCCCACAGGCTCCCGACGTCGCCCAGGTGCAGAAGGTTGGATTGGATGGCCCTTGGAGGTCTCCTCCTATTCTAGGAACCCATTGTTGTTGTTGTTGTTGTTGTTATTATTATCAGAGGCTGAGTGGCCATCTGTGAGGAATGCTTTGATTGTGTTTTTCCCTTACGGCAGAAGGAGGTTGGACTGGATGGCCTTTGGAGGTCTCCTTCTACTCTAGGAACCTATTGTTTTTGTTGTTACTATTATTAGTAGTAGTAGTAGTAGCAGAGGTTGAATGAATATTATCATCATTATTATTATGAATAAATTCAGGGGCTTATTATACTCACATTTAGTTGAATTCAGTCTTAAAATATATTATATGGCTCTCACTGAAAAAAAATCCAAATATTTTGCTTTTATGGCTCTCTGAGTAGTGGATAGGTAGATCATTTTGACTTGGTTGTTTGATAAGTAGCTCGCATGCTGAAAAAGTGTGAGCACCCCTGCTCTACGCTGTTTAGGTCCAGCCTATCTTCGTGATTACATCTTCTATGAACTGGCATGGGCTCTAAGATCTGCCAGGAAGTCTCTCCTTTCAATCCCACCTCTGTCTCAAGTGTGATTTGTGGGGAGGAGGGAGAGGATCTTCCCGGTGGTGGCCCCCCTGCTGTCATAGCTCAGCCAGCTGAGGATGATGATGAGGGGTTTGGGGGTGCAGGGCCTGATGCTTCTGGAGATGCTCAGAGAGAGGGGATGTTAGAACAGGATGGTGATTCCCCGGTTGGGAGAATGGAGAGGGATTTGGGTGATTTTCTGTGTGAAAACGAAACTGTTTTAGAAGCTGACAGGCAGGAAGAAAGGTTAGATAGACGATCAAGGCTGCTTCTGTGGGGGAAGGATTTCAGGTGCAAGCCAAGCTATAGGAAAGTGAGACTGAGAGAGACTACTCAAGTCCGAGGGGATGCTTTCATGCATTGCTGTCCTTAATTAGGGAAATAATAGCTTTCAGTTCTCAGATCAAGCAACATAGCAGATAGAGCAAGAAACTCCTGCCTTGGTTCTCGCTTCAAACCATATCCTGGTCAAGTTTTGCTTTAAGTCTTGGGGATTTTACTATGGACTCAAGCTCACGTATTGTTCTTTGATTCTTGAATTACTTAAATTGATGTTTTATTCCTTGTTGTTGGGATTAATTATGCTCATGATTATACCCTGCTCCTTGGATTTATGTCCATGCTTTAACTTTTGCATGGTGATTTATCTCCGCCTTTTGGGACTCTTTTTATCTTACCTATTTGTATTTTTTACTCTTTTACTGTGTGTGCTGTTTCAATAAATTGTTTATTTCCACGTTTGGCTTCCTGGTGAGTGCTTATGCAAGGTGAACCCTGGCTGAGGTGCAACAACTGCTCTGGAATGCCCTCCCCAAGGAACTTAGGCAAGCCCCCACACTACGGCACTTCTGGAAAGAACTAAAAACTTGGTTTGTTCAACAGGCCTTTGATAACGCTTAAGATAGCTACCAGACTATTCTTTAGCAAGGAAATGATAAATTGATTGCATGGATTTTTAATCAATGACTATAGCTATATTTTATTTTTGTCAATTTTATATGACTGGTTTTAAATATGTTACTGTATTTTTAATGTTGATATGCTGCATTTTGGCACCACTTGTGCTATTTACAAGCTACCCCGAGTCCCTATGGAAGATGGTGGTGGGATATAAATAAAGATGATGTTGATGATGATTATTATTGCAGCACAATTCCTACTGTAAGTCATAGTGAGTAAACTGCTTCAGCTCTCAGATTAAGAAGACAGAATGGATCAAGTTGTATAGATATGACCTACCCTTTCCCTGTCACCCCATGCCTCCCCTGACCTTGTCACTCACATTAAATTAAGACTCAGATACCTATTGGATCAGTGGGTGAATTCTACAGGATTGCCATAAATTGGAAACAACAAGGTGCACAAAAGCAAATGGATATATTACTCAAGATAGGTTATTAACTTCTGATTGCCCCCCTGTTTTCCTTGGTATGATTCTGGTACATCTGGGATTAATTAATGTTTCATCTCATCCTGGACTTATGCCTGTACTTGTGATTAATATGATGCCAGTTGTAACCTATCATGCTGGTAGCGTTTTCTTCAATCAATCAATCAACTTTATTTCTTATGAGTCGCCCTCCACCAAAGGTGCTCTGGGCGACTAACACAATTAAAATAAACAGGTTACATAGTCACAGCTTGCTACTTTAATAATAATCTTCTGAAGAGCCATGTCTTAAGTGCCCCTAAAATGTATGTAGATCAGGAGTGGCTCTTTGGTCTGGCAGTAGGGAGTTCCACAAGACTGGGGCTGCGATTGAGAAGGATCGCTGTCTTATGGACTCCAAACAGACCTCCCTAGGGCCAGGGACATAGAGAAGATTCTCATGAGCTGACCATGGCAGTCTCTGGTGGTGGAGTGGCATTAAACAGGCTCTTAGATATGAAGGACCTTGACCTCGAAAGGCCTTGAATGCTAGGACCAGAGTCTTACAGAAGACTCTGTGTTCAACCGGCAGCCAATGCAAGCGCTGCAGAGACGGCGTTATATGGCACCTCATTGATGTTCTTGTGAGGAGCTGCGTTTTGCACAATTTGGATCTTACGAATTGCTGCTCGAGGTAAGCCCACATACAATGCATTGCAGTAATCCAGCCTCGACGTAACCGTGGCATGGATTACCATAGCCAGCTCCTCTGTTGGTAAATAAGGCACTTGGTGTAGATGAAAAAAGGCCCTTTTACTAGTGGAGGCAATCTGGGCTTCCATTCTTGTTTAAACTTCTATAAAATATTTATTTCCCACCTTTCCTGTCTGAGAATTAGAGGCCTTCTATGGTTCCACACTTTCCAGAAATCCCAGCCATCTTACCATCTGTTAGGAATTGTGGGAGCTGAAGTCCAAAACCCCTGGAGGGCCAAAGTTTGCCCATGCCTGCTTTAGATCAACCTGTTGAGCCATTTTCTGATTGTGAGCTGTAGAAGAATATTGTTATCAATTTCTGGTTGTAATGGTGGAAATGTGACTAATCCAAGGCAATCTGAAGATGAGGCCTGATCATAGCCTTGTTTTGTAATGGTTCAGGTAGCAACAGGCATAACCCCTGTCTCCTAACTACAGCCTGGGAACTTCTTCGGGCTTAACTAGAAACTGATTGCCCATATTGCCATTCCAAAGACACCTTTTTCAAACATCTACTTTTACTATAGAGTTAACCTGCTCTGGGCATTATCACAATAGCCTATGAAAATCAGCCCAAGGAACATTGCAGAGACTTTCCTGGATATAATGAAGGAAGGTTTGCACATCATATAAATCACAGGATCAAAACAGACAATTTGCTTTAAGCCTGTTTAATTTCTCCACTCACTTCAACTATGCGGCTAATCCTACGCTCTGATAGAGGTGTCGAAATGTCTCTTCCTTGAGGTTTGCAAATTACACCATGCGCGACTAACTCCCGGACGAAAGGGCTGCCGATTGAGGAAGCCAGTCAAAACCATGTCAGTGCCCACAAACCAGATTCTCTAATCATCACATCTAAGAATATAAATATTACTGCCTGCACCTTGCAGCTTAGAAATATTTCTCCCCACGTGGCCATATCAATCATGTTCAAGCGTCGTAATATTTTCAGCTCCCAATCCTCTTCTCCCTCTGCGCACCCCAAGGCAGCTTCATAATCAGCTAAAAAATAATTGAATACTGGGATTGTAGGGGAATGACAGAGGGACTCGCTCAGCAGAATTATGACTCATAGGCACCCTGAGTCTTGGATGCCTGGATACAAGGTATCTATTTTTATTTTACTTTTGCAAGAAGCAATGATCAATATCTTTGTTGTCTCCCAACAGGCATTATTTTACAGGGCCGCTATTGAGGATTTTTCTCTAATGAGGATTATTAATAATTCTTGCTGTTCTTTTTGTAAGTTTCCCCCTTTGGAGTCTTGCCTTGCCATAGTGTTCATTCAACAGAACTCATGGATCAATCCCTTCTTATCAAGTACCACATATTCCTTGCATCAGAGTTTATGTTTTATTCTGAGTTACTGGGTACCATCTAAGTGCATACTGTCTACCCTTCATTTCTTGCCCCAAATTCTTGTCTGCTTTTGACCTCTCTCCTGCCATATAGCTCATTTACTTTCCATAATTTCAGCACCATGATCTCACTTTGATGGGAGAACTGAGGTCCACAGTTCTGGAAAAGTGTACTTAGGATGTCTTGCTGAAATCTCAGAGTGTAGATAACTGGGCCTTTGCAGAACATGACAATGCCCCCTAAATCACAATGCTTCCACCCAATTAAATATCCTTTTAGTCCCCAAATTTCTCGTATTGTAGCGGTATACAAATATAGTTAATAAATAAATAAAATGAATAATATGCCTCCAAGTCTTGGCAAGCCCATGAATTTCATAGGGTTTTCATGCATAATTGAATCCAGACAAGACAAAGGCACTCCTGCTCAGTCGTAAGGCCGAATACGGTATAGGGTTACACCCTGTGTTGGATGGAGTTACACTCCCCCTGAAGACACAGGTTCACATCTTGAGAGTGATCCTTGACTCTTTGCTGAGCATGGAACCCCAGGTTTCGGTGGTGACCAGGAAAGCTTTTGCACCACTAAGGCTTGTGTGCCAGTTGTGCTCATACTTTGGGAAATCAGACCTGGCCATGGTAGTCCATGCTCTGGTTACATTCTGTATAGATTGCCACAACACACTCTATGGGAAGACTGTTCGGAAGCTTCAATTGGTCTAATGGGCAACAGCCAGATTATTCACTGGAGTGAGGTACAGGTAGCATACAACCCCCCTGTTACACCAGCTCCATTGACTGCCAGTTTGCTACCGAGCACAATTCAAAGTGCTGGTTTTAGCCTATAAAGTCCTAAACTGTTCTGGCCCACCTTACTTGTCTGAACATAGCTCCCTCTATGAACCATCTTGGAGATTAAGATCAATTGGGGAGACTCTGCTCTCGGTTCCACTTCCCTTGCAAGTGCAATTTGTGGGGACAAGAGACAGAGCCTTCTTGGTGGTGGCCCCTCATCTATGGAACTCTATCCTCAATGAAATTAGATTAGTGGCCTTCTTCCTGGCCTTCAGAAGGAAAGTAAAAACTTGGCTATGGGACCAAGCCTTTGGGCAGTAAGCAGTACAAGGAATGATCAGGGATTGTGTACAATAGGTAGGGTATTTGGAATGGCCTGGACTATGGTTGTTGGATTGTGGGATTTCAATGTTTATATTGATATGTTTTTAATTCCATGTTTTAATGTTCAATGGTGTAGTGTTTTCTGATTTAATTGATAATTGTATGTTATTGCCATTATGTTAGGTTTCTGTCTGTGAGGCATTAAATTCTGCCATAATTATGGGCCAGACGGTGGCATAGCTAGCTAATAGCAAGCTGCATTAAATCACTACTGACTGAAAGACCATAAGTTCGAAGCCAGACCGGGTCGGAGTGAGCTACCAGCTATTAGTCCAGCTTGCTGTCGACCTATGCAGTCCGAAAGACAGTTGCGTCTGTCAAGGAGGAAATTTAGGTACCGCTTTATGCAGGGAGGCTAACTTAACTAATTCATGACACCATAAAACCTTCCAGCAGTGTGCAGAAGAAGGAGGAAGTACTCCATCAGTGGACTCAATGTCACAAATGGTCGGTGAAGTGGCAGCTCCCCCTGTGGCTGGAATCAAGCTGGAATAAAGCATACCCTCATGAAGCCAGAAAAAGCTGGAATGTTAAATTGCCTCTGTGTCTGTCTATATATGCTGTATGTCTAATTGGAATTTAATGTTTGCCATGTTTATGTGCATTGTAATCCGCCCTGAGTCCCCTGCAGGGTGAGAAGGGCAGAATAGAAATACTGTAAATAAATAATAAATAAATTATGTTGGAAACCGCTTTGAGTTCCCCACTTGGGTAAGAAAAGCAGCATACAAGTGAAGTAAATAAATACTTTAAAATATTAATCTGTGGTCTCAAACTAGGGATGACACCACTTATCTCCCAATATCAAAGTGGATCTGCTGCCTTTAGGGTATTTAGTAGGGGTGGATATCTCCAGTTGTTATCCTTAGAAAACCGTTATTATTTTGTATTAAAATCAATTTAGACCGTAATTTGAGCCACGGCCAGTGACATTTCTAAATCGAAACCGGGTCCGCCATTTCCGTAAAGGGCGCGTTATTATATCGTTATAATTTCTGCCCTTTCTTACCTTTAACCCACATTGGTTCTCAGCTGCCCGGGAAGAGTGGAAGTGATGGTAACTCGCGTTGGTTTCTGACCTGGCAGAGGCGAGTGGAAGCACCTCCACTCTCCTCTGCCAGCTCAGAAACCAACCCTGGTTAAGGTAACTCATGTTGGTTTCTGACCTGGCAGGGGTGAGGGGAGACTGGAGGCCAGCAGCACCCTCCACTCTGCTCTCGGCAGTTGAGAGCTGAGGCGGGTTAAAGATAACCCACCTCAGCTCTCAGCGGGCGAGAGCAGAGTGGAGGGTGCTGTTGGCCTCCAGTCTCCTCTTGCCAGCTGAGATGGGTTATCTTTAACCCGCCTCAGCTCTCAACTGGCGAGTGGAGACTGGAGGCCAGCAGCACCCTCCACTCTGCTCTCGCCAACTGACAACCAAACGGGGGTTAAAGATAACCCCCGTTTGGTTGTCAGCTGATGAGAGGGGAGTGGAAGGCAGCACCCTCCACTCTCCTTTCGGCAGCTGGCAACGAAACGCGAGTTAAAGATAACCCCCGCTTGGTTGTCAGCTGGAGAGAGGGGAGTGGAAGGCATGCACACCATCCCTCCTCAACAGCTGAGAATCAACCCGCATTAGAGATATCGCCAGTTGGTTCTCAGCTGGCGAGGGGGCGTGGAGGTGGGCATCCCCTGCGCACTGCGCATCCGTGGCAGCAATAACAAAAAATAATGAATTTCGTTATTTATTACGTTACAATTTTGAATTTTTTACAATTTTTTCGGAACACTTTCTATTTCGAAACAACAGCGGCAATTCCACCCCCCCCCCCAAACGAGTTTAGAAACAATTTTTTTTATGGATCAACCACCCCTTGTATTTATCTGTTCCCATAAAATCCAGTGTAGAATTGAGTCTTTTTTGTAGTCAAAGAAGCCAGGTAGCATTTGCCTTCTTGGCATCTTTAATTTCCATTGGGAGGTTCCCTGCATCGAATGCCACAAATAACTCTCAGCTAAAATGTTGTGGCTTTTTCAAAATTAAAAAAAATCATATTACAGTGGAACGTTGTCAGGGCAACTGCTTGGATTTCCCTATTGGAATGAATCTTGTTTGTCAGAAGTGTTATTTCTTCATGTCACCTCCTCAAACGGGTGCAAATGGGCCACCTCTCCCTGCCCTTGGGTGATAAGTGGCATTTACTCAGCTTTGATCCCTTTAATAAGGACTCAGGCAAATGACGCTCCTATTTATTTTCAGTGACCCAAGCTGGGCAGCAGATAGTCTTGTCTTACATGTTCTTTCTTTTTCCCAATGTGCAGCATTGGTCCACAATTCAGTTTGAATTATCTAGGTTTTATCAAAAGTATTTCCTATTCTGATTCAGTGGGGAGGTAGAGTCTCCTATCTCTTTAATACTTAAAATTGTCTGCTCACATAGTCCCCGTCTAAACATATAAAATCCAGATTATCTGCTTTGTATTGCCAGAAGGGATGGTGGCACAGTGGGTTAAACTGCTAAGATGCAGAACTTGCTGGTTGAAAGGTCAGCAGTTTGAATCCACAGAGCAGGGTGAGCTCCTCTTGTTAGCCCCAGCTTCTGCGAACCTAGCTGTTTCAAAACATGCAAATGTGAGTAGATCAATAGGTACTGCATCAGTGGGAAGGTAACGGCACTCCATGAAGTCGTGCTGGCCACATGTCCTTGGAGGTGTCTACAGAAAACGCTGGCTCTTTGGTGTAGAAATGGAGATGACCACTACCCCCAGTGTTGGACAGAACTAGACTTAACGTCAATTTTACTGCCAGTTTGTTTGATCTTGCTCACTCAGTGCATAGGTCAGACAATTACCATATAAAGCAAAGATTGAGGGACAAATAGGAGTGCATCTACATTGTATATCTAATGCAGTGTGACACCACTAGAGCTACAGATGGCTCCATGCTATAAAATCAGGAAGTTGGAGTGTTAGTGAAGCTGAAAGGAAAAAAGAAAAATGGTTTCTCTTGTAACTAAAAAGACCAGTATCCACTAATTGCAGTGATGCAAATGTATGTAAACACATAGAAGCTCAACGTATACATACAAATGTCAGTAAAACATAGAGTTGTTGCATTCACATTTAACACAAATAATTTGTTCCTTTTTCAAAATATGAAAAAAGTCTTCTTCACATGTGTGGAAATAGTACTTATGTCTTTACTACAGATGAGTACACTCCAAATCCATGCACAGTAAATGTCCTATTTTCTTTATTACAAAACATTTGTATTTGTATGTATATATTAAGCTTCTATTTGTTTAGATACATTTGCATCACTGCAATTAGTGGATACTGGTCTTTTTAGTGTTAATGAAACACCAGAACTCTCTTGCAGAGAAGGCTAAATATCGTGGAAAACTACAGATCCCATTATTCCATCACATGGCGCCATAGAAGTGAAAGTGGTGTCAAACTCTGTTAATTCCATAGTGTAGATGCAGCCTTGGAAGTTCTTACAACAACTATGGCTGATACGCTTTCATCGAATTATAATTTAAAGGTAGGAAGCTAACTTCGCAAATGTTGAGCTAGCAACCTTAGGAAGAATTCAACAAGATGGTTGAAGAAGCCCGGCTGGATGGATTCGGGACAATGGAAAGGAACGGAGCCATTGACCCACAAGGACCTTCTCACTTTCCCAGTTCTCTCTTCCACCGGCTTCTCCACCAGCTCCTCCTGCCTATCGTAAGCAATGAAAGAGTGGGAGGACTTGCCTAAGGCTATGCAAGAAATCTGTGACAGAGCACAGTTTGCACTGCCAGGAAAGTGTACCAGCTGGGATTTGAATGACAACTGTATCAAAATTTGGGGTGGATTTTTCCAATGAATCTGTCATATGCAGTTTTCGCTTTGCCTGAATTCTGGATACACTTTCTGTGCGGAAAGGACGTGTGCCACTACTTTTGATCAGCCTCGTCTGTTTGCTGTGACACATTTTGGCATCAATTGTTTTTGGTGAAATTGGAAGTAGAGGCAACCCTGTGTCCTCTGCGCTGTGTGCTTATCCTAACCATCTTCTCGGGCTCTGCTTTGGGTAATGACAGTGCTTGCGTTCACATAAATAAGCAACGCTCTCTTTCTCTGCCTCGCTGTCGGTTGCACACATAAAGTGAGCATCTTTGTTGTTTCCCATCACTCCTTCATATCTTTCATCCTTCCTCCTGCTGACTCTGCTTGGTGAATGAAAGGAGCCATTTCTCCCCACAAGCCTTGAGGAGATTAATGTCTGAGTCTCATAAAAGTTATACAGCAAAAGCCTTCAAAATCCACTTCCCTTTTGCTCTTCCGCTGACTTCGTCAACTTTCCTTTCTACAGCAAAAGCTTTCGCCACCTTTGCACCATTTATTCAATTTTTCGAAATATGGTTGATAAAGAGCATAAAACCACAACAATAAAATCAAATTTAAATATAATTTAAAAAAAACAAACAGTCAGCAATTTGGGGATTACAGTTCTGAATCAACAAGGAGAAAGGGGAGGTATGATCAAGATGGCTAAGACTTTTGAGGCAGTTGGTACAATTTTCCAAAACTTTCCATGACAGGTATTGATGATACCAAAGAAGCAGTCCAGTTGGTCCAAAGTGATCTGGCCATGTTAAAGGGTATCTAATGGAAATGTTGTTGTTGTTGTTGTTACCTGCCTTCAAGTCAATTTCAGTTTATGGTGACCCTATGGATGAAAAGACCTCCAAGTCACCTATCCTCATAGCCCTGCTCGAGTCTTGCAAACTCATGGTCATTACTTTCCTGATAAAGTCTATCCTTCTGGATAGAGAAGTAGAAAAAACCACTGATATTCTTCAATCTCAACTAATTCTTCAACTTCATTATCTCTGAAAAATGGGTCTTCAGCATCAGCATCTCCTATGAAAGAGATCTCAGCTACCTAGGCTTGAAAAGTACTTTTCTTGACACCCTAGAAAGGTGTAGACCAGTGGTTCTCAACCTGTGGTTCGTGGACCACTAGTGGTCTGACTCCGCAAGAATGAAAATATGGTCTGCGGCCTCACCATTGCTACACCGTTGCCTCAAAACCATGTAACAATGAGAACGACGGGTCTCATGAAAGCCTCTTATAGAGCCGAGGCAATGGGGATGTCAGGAGAGAAGAGACTGACTACCCATGAAAGATTACTTTTACAACATCAGCTCTATATTAATAAACATGGTTTTCTGTAGGCAAGCAGATGGCATATGTTCTGTATCAGAAACTAGAGCTGATGTGGTCTATCCAATGCAATTTTGTGTACTCGCACCCCAAATAACCAAACTGAATCTAAAGTTGACCAAAAACTGATCTGTAACCTTTTTGTATTAATTTTGGAGAGTGTTCCCTGGTCAAAGTGGTCCCTGGTCAAAAAGATTGGGAACCACTGTTGTAGACCAGGGCTGTCCAACTTCTACCGGACCTGTGGCCGGAATTCCGGTTACTGATGACCTGGGGGGCCGAAGGGTCTGCCTCCGCCCCCGGCTCCGCTCCCTCCCCGGCTCCACCCCTGCCCCGCCCCAGCTCCACCCCCCCCCAGCTCCCCCCCCCGGCTCCGCCCCGCCCTCCCGCCTTGGAGGTGTCTGTGGAGGACACCGGGGCTTTGACTTGGAGATAGAGATGAACACCAAAATCCCAGTCTCAAGTCCCAGTCCCTGCTTTGAACTGGATTATATTGCAGTGTGGACTCAGGGCCCTTCACACAGCCATATAACTCAGAATATCCAGGAAGGAAACCCCACAAAACCTGCTTTGAACTGGATTATATTGCAGTGTGGACTCAGGGCCCTTCCACACAGCCATATAACCCAGAATACCTGCTTTGAACTGGATTATCGGAGTCCACACTCATATAATCTGGTTTAAAGCAAATAACATGGGATTTTATTCAGATGTGTGGAAAGGAAGTCAAATAAGAAGCCTAGGCCCATCCACACAGGCCTATAACCCTGAATGATAAGGCATAATATTCATTCTGCCTCTGCTAATAATAATAATAACAACAACAGGTTCCTGGAGTAGGAGACCTCCAAGGGCCATCCAGGGCCATCCAGTCCAATCTCCTTCTGCCATAAGGGGAAAACACAATCAAAGCATTCCTCACAGATGGCCATTCAGCCTCTGATGATGATGATGATGATAATAATAATTACAATGGGTTCCTAGAATAGGAGACCTCCAAGGGCCATCCAGTCCAATCTCCTTCTGCTATAAGGGGAAAACACAATCAAAGCATTCCTCACAGATGGCCATTCAGCCTCTAATGATAATAATAATAATAATAATAATAATTACAATGGGTCCCTAGAACAGGAGACCTCCAAGGGCCATCCAGTCCAATCTCCTTCTGCCATAAGGGGAAAACACAATCAAAGCATTCCTCACAGATGGCCATTCAGCCTCTGATGATGATGATAATAATAATAATAATAATAATAATAATAATTACAATGGGTTCCTAGAACAGGAGACCTCCAAGGGCTATCCAGTCCTACCTCCTTCTGCCATAAGGGGAAAATACAATCAAAGCATTCCTCAGCCATGTAGAATCAAACCTAAACTCTCATGAGAGCAACAGAAAGTACTGAACCTTGAGTTTGGGAGTTGTAGTTCTCCAACCAGAGAGCACTGTGGACTCAAATAATGATGGATCAGGGCCAAACTTGGCAGGAATCCTCAGAAGAGGAGGAAGCCGGAAAGGGAATGGATGAGCACCCCCCCCCCCGCGCTCCGAACTCGGCCCCGCCCCTTTTTCACTCTGGCCACGCCCCCTCTCGCTTGGTGCACTCTCTCCTTCCCTCTTTCTTTCAGGTGGTGGAAAAGGGAAGGAATGAAAGGGGGGAAAGAGAGAGAGGAGGGAGGAGAGAGAGAGAGGGGGAGGGAGGAAGTAGGAGGAGGAGGAAGGGAGCCTGCTCCTCCCGCCCCGCCCCCCCAAAAAAAAAATAAATAAATAATATTCAAAAAAAATATTCGAAAAAATATTTTAATTTTTTAAAAAAAAATCTTAAAAAGCAGATATCTTGCAGGAGGGTAGGGGGCTGTGGGGAAGGGGTTTGGGGGCCATATACGGCCCACGGGCCGCCAGTTGGACAGCCCTGTTGTAGACAATACAAACTGGACAGGGAGGGCTGAGAATAATATGGCCATTAAGGTGCACTTGGATTGCAACTCACAAAAGCCCTAGCTGTCCGGTTTAATGGCAGGAATACAAATGAAAGCAAATAAAAAAGGCTTTACTTCAGCCAAAAATAAGATAATTCACAGTCTTCAAATAAAAACAAAACATAAGTCTTCCCTTCAGACAGCAAATTAAAGTATTTGATTATAACAAACATAAATCAGAAGTCTTCAAAAGACAGCAAATAAAGTCTTGGGAAAAAAACAACCTTATAATCAAGAGCCTTCAGAGATCAGATGGTGGAACAATGGCAGGGTGCTGGTAGCAGGAACTACCCTGAGAATAGGTCAGTTGAAGCTAGCACTGAGCCCCTGACCTTGCTGCTAATTTATAGCCCTAAACTTCCCAGCACAGCTATCCCTAGAGCATGGTGGGATTGCTCGGTGTTTTCTCTGCTAGCCTCATTGATCTTATTCTGCTCTCTTTCTCTCTTCAGCATTCCAGAAACGTATTTCTGATATATCTGCTGCCTCTCCTTCTTCTTCCTCCTCCTCACCAGTCAACCCCAAATCTCCAAGTGCTGTTTCTTCCACCACCTGTCCTCCTTCTCCCTTAGAATCAGAAGAGCAGTCCACAGCACTAGCCATCATAGCTAATGGTGAGGAGTGCTGGGAGTTGTAATCCAGTAATATCTGGAAGGCGATATAATCCCTATTCCTGGATGAAAGTGTACTTGGTGAGATGGAACAAAGGTCCAGTACAGAGTAAGGCTGCTTCAGTTGGGCATCTGGTGTTTAAAAATAACTCTACAAAATACGTGGTTCAAAGCAGAAGGAAATATGTAGAACTGAACAATGTAGTGATGAATTATTCCGTGTCTGCTATGCGTGCAATACTTATTGAGGCTTTTAAAAAGAAACGTACTAAGCAATGAGAGTAAAGACAAGCTGAACCAACTATTCTATGGGTTAATTCTCCATGAACACTCCTGCTATGGTAACTTCGAGGAACTAGATGTCGGGATGAGCACTGGTTCTAGCTAGGATGACAGTAAATTTTACAAGCTAAACCCTACAGCTGTAAATTACCACAAATCTAACTGCCATTCCCTATCTCTTTCACACTGCTCCTTGGAACATGGGAGGCATAAGAGGGTCCTTTGCTAGAGCACAGAGTGTACCAGCGATTCTCTGAAAGCAAAGGCGGGAAGGGGGACCGGTGCCAAGAGCTCCCGTACAAAGCACAAAGCCCGATATGAATCTGTAAATAAGCATTTTAATTAAAATTGACATCTGGCTTTCTTATTCTGAGACAAGCCATGATCATATTTGTTGCAAGAGATCTGAAAAGCCAAATTAAGATGGTGAGGAAATTGGTTTTCTGACTTCCTTCCAGTGAGACGCTGGGCTGCCAATTGATCTCTATTTCCTAGATATTGGTGCCACAAACACAGGCTGCATTGTGCCCGATGTAATGAGAACTGGCATTTGCAGCAGTTCCTTGTGAATTAGCTTGGGTGGCAAAACTCTTAACCTTGGAAACTCTAAAGCAACGTTTCTCAACCTGGGGGTCGGGACCGCTGGGGAGGGTCACAAGGGGGTTTCAGAGGGGTTGCCAAAGACAACCAGAAAACATACATTTCTGATGGTCTTAGGAACACCTTTGGCAGAGAAGGCTGAAGATCTCTCAATCTGTCCTTCTCTTCATTTTTGGAAACAGACGGTGAATCCCCCCCACCAAAAGCCCTCCTCTAATGTGATTGGTTCTAGCTAAGTAAGGGGAGGGCTGTTTCTGGAACTCCAAGTGGGGAGGGGAGAGCAGGCATGCTAGAGCATGGCAGCGGGGAGCGCATGTGTGGGCAAGGCAGAGCAGGCAAGGCTGAACGGAGGTTTTTGTGTGGGAAGACAGGTGGGAGGGAGCTGACCTGATTCCATTAAGGAGGGAGTTCCATAGATGAGGGGCCACTACAGAGATGGCCCTTTCTCTCATCCTCACCAATAGCACTAAGGTGGTGGGATCAAGAGCAGGGCCTCCCCAGATGATCTTAGCTTCCAAGGTGGGCCATAGAGGGAGATACATTTGGACAGGTAAAATTGTACCTTTGGACTTGACTGGACTGACAATGTGTTCCGTTTAATGGCTTTAATTAATTAATTGTTGTATGTAGTGGTTTTTAATGTAATGTTTTTAATGTTTTTAATGATGTTGATTATATGGTGTATTTTTAAACTGTATTGTGGTAGTGCGGCCTGTAGTGCTGCAAATGTAAGCTGTGCTGAGTCCCCCTGCGGGGGTGAGAAGCTACGGGGTGCAAATACCATAAATAAATAAATAAATAAATAAATAAATAAATAAATAAATAAATAGATGAGCAAGCTGGGCCAGAACCATTGTGGACTTTATAGGCTAAAGCCAACACTTTGATTTGTGGTCGGTAGCAGGCTGGCAACCAGTGGAGCTGGCATAACAGGGGGGTTGTGTGCTCCCTGTACGCTGCTCCAGTGAGAAATCTGGCTGCCGCCCATTGGACCATTTGAAGCTTCTGAACAGTCTGCAAAGGCAACCCCACGTAGAGCTCATTGCAGTAATCTATTTGAGATGTAACAAGAGCATGGACCACTGTGGCCAAGTCTGACTTCCCAAGGTACGGCGCAACTGGCACACAAATTTAACACCACTTTAACTGCCATTATTCATCACTATGGAATTCTGAGATTTGCAGTTTGATGAAGAAGCAGCCCTCTTTAGCAGCGAAGGCCAAAAACCTTGAAGGCTCATGATTCCATCACATTGAGCCATACTTTGCCTCCCATTTAAGACAGTCTGTGATATGTTAAACTTGATGATACAATAATGAATGCTCCCTCTTTGTGTTAGCTTATAAAGAAGCTGGTACTTTATTCTAAAAGAAAAAAAATAGAATAAGCACATGGAAGGCAGGTTTTTTTTCTTGTTTGTTTACCTTTTCCAACCGGCAGAGAAAGGACACTCATCATCTTCAAACCCAGATGAAAGCAGACGCTAATCATCTCCTCCCTTGTGGAAAAGGTGTTTGGTTCAATTGCCTCAGCAGCCGAGTTTGCACTGTTGATCTTCTTGAGCTGTGGAAATGATTTTTGTGCCTGATAATAGGTTAGTGAAGGTCCCGAATCACCTTTAGCGGTCTTTTCATCGCTTCCCAGTTGCTGCAGTTTTGGAAGACAATTGCTTTACTTTGCCATAAGAAAATTGTTTTGCTTTAGTAGATGTTCCTCGTATACCCAGAAAAAAAAGGAGTGGAAAAAAGAAATCCAGCAGCAACTATAAGATTAACCAATTTATATTTCAGCATGTGTTTTTGTGGATAGGAGCCAGTGAAGTGTTTTGAGTATTGACAATAACTCTGTAGACTAGGGTTTGGTTTCTAATTCAGGTATGGAAACCCACTGGGTGATCTTCAATGAGTCACAAATAGGCATGGTTAGGTTTGGTCGTAATCTTCGTAATTCGGAATAAATATGGAAAGATTTGCTTTTTGAAGTGATTTTGAAGTTTTTTAAGAAACCGGAAGTCCCTTTGCCCTTCCAAAGCTTTTTCCACCATTTCTGTTACGAAGCAGTAAGTGAATCGGAAATTATTCAGCGTTTCCCCGCTTCTCTTCCCTGGCCTCGGCTCAAGCCTGGGAAGCCGTGTTAAAGCAGAGTGGATGAATTCCCACCCCTCCTTTCCCCTCGCATTCTGCCTGGGTCCTGTAAATCCTTGTTAAAGCAGCCTGGATGAATTTATCCACTTCCTTTCTCTTTCTTTCCATTCTCCTCTCCTTCTTCCTACTCGTTTCCTCCTCTTCCTCTGCTTAAGTGGCTGAGGGGAAAAGGGAAAGGGCCTGAGGATGTTAGGAATGGTGGGAGTTGAAGTCCAAAACACCTGGAAGGAATACCTGATCTGCTCTCAGGCCCCATATACATTGCCATGTAATGCATCTTGAAACTGCATTATGTATATACTCAGTGATGTAGACTTCTATCATGCAGTTAAGCTGCCTTCTATGCATCTCCATAATGCATAATGGAGTAGGTCCGCAGTTTGAATCCGTTTTAGCAATTTGAATCCCGTTTTGCAGTTTATCATGCCGGCGGGAAGGTAATGACGCCCCATACAGTCATGCTGTTGACATGACCTTGGAGGTGTCTATGGACAACATGTCTCTTTGGCTTAGAAATGGAGATGAGCATCACTCCCCAGAGTTTGACAGGACTAGACTGAATGTCAAGGGGAAACCTTTACCTCTATTTTGATAATCTGAATTATGTGACAGCAGCAGCAGGAGGAGGAGGATCACCTCCTCCGTCCTCCTCCGCATTGACAACTGAGGCAGGCCTGGAGTGTAAGAGCCCTTCGGTAAGGAATGGAAGAGCCCCTGAAGTTTCCCCAGTGCCAGTGCTGTTTTTTTCCAACTGTGCATGCGTGTCTGCCATTAATGACACTATTTCAAAGTTTCGGAAAGTTTTGGATTTTTGGGGGAGATGGAATCGGAATTCAGTTCCGAATTGAACCACCAGCAGCCCCCACATCCGAAACGAGTTTTGAACCTTTTTTTATCAACCAAGCCTAGTCACAAACTCTTGACCCTTCAAAAACCATAATGGATTTGCCTTCAGGTAGCCATAAGGTGTTGTAGTTCAGCTTGTGATTGTGTCTGATGGCAATGGGGATGAGGGTTTTTCTGGGCCTGAGTCAAGCCCAGGAGAGAGGCCCAAAGTGTCTGATGAATGGAGTGCTTCTCCTGCAAATGCATAAGGTCAAATTCCTGGGAATGGGCCACAGCAGTCTTTCTCTGAGGATGATTGGTCAGGAACAGAATTTAATGAAGATGAACTAGACTTTTGTAAATGGAGGCATAGTTCTCAATCTCTACAGCAGTCAATTTGTCTGCAGGAGAAGAGAGATAATAAATCCTTATTTGGTTGTAAGGGCAAGCGAAATGCTTTTCTTTCACTTCAGGGGCCAGGAAAGGCTTTAAATTGATACCAGAGAAAGTTTCGCTTTAGTCTTGTCAACATTGATACTTCTTGACACTCTTGTTTCTCCAAGTGGATTTCTAGTTTAAAGTTTCAAGTTTCCCAAGTTCCTGTTCTGTTCATTGGATTTTCATGCTGCCTTGTTCTATGGATTCTGTACCTTGGATCTTGTGTTTTTACCTTGTTACCTGAAAGTTTATGGACTGACTTTTATCTCGGAACAACATTGCTTTGAACTATACTGTTGTTACCATTTTTATTGCTTTGCTTACATATATCCTTCAATAAACTGCTTGCTGATTTTACTACACTGGTGTGGTGTTTAAAGACAGAGATGTTCATGTTACTTCCAATCTGGCAACCCAGAGACAAACCGATAATGGGACTTTCTGGAGGTGAGAGTGTGTGATTTGCGCAAGGTCACCCAGTGGGTTTCCATGATCAAGCAAGGAATTAAACCTTGGTCTTCAGAGTCATAGTCCAATCACACTAGAGAATGAATCCATGTTAAATCAAGTTGCTTACTCCTGCGGAATTCTGAGGTTTGTAGTTTAGGAAGCAGCCTTTAACAGCCTCACTAAACTACAAACTCCAGAATTCCGCAGGTGACAGAAACCCAATTTAAAATGGATTCACTCTCTGTGATGAAGTAGTAAGACTCAAACTAGGTAGGAACCCTTGAGACCTAAGCTGGCTGCCTATGTTTCCTTCCTGCTCCTTTCTGGGATTCAGAATGTTTGCAAGGGGAAACATTGTGCACCCACACACTCTCATTCAGCCCTGACAGTCCCAAGACTGCTTTTGCAAAAGGCTGCTAATGGCTCATTTAAGTTCCCAATTGCCTTGCAGGTATTTCATTCATTTCCCTGGAGTGTGATGTTCAACTTCATTTCCCCGGGCTCTCCTTGATATTCTGTTTTTCCTTCTTCTACTGTGATGGCATGCATTTCATGATCACTGGGGTCTATCACGGCTTGCTGCCGAGCTGTCAAAATGTTGGCTAAAATCAACATTGATCCTCCAGCCTTCAGGTCCACATTTTAAAGACAGATTTTTAAATTTATTTTATTGAGACAGCAGGCTATTTATATGCCACACTTGCTGGTTTCCAACCACAGTTGCCTGTACATGGAATACAAACACAGACGACTTTCATAAATTAACCAATAGTGATGTCCTAGAACCAACAGGAGTTTATTGTAAAGGATTAGGAATAGCCAGAAGATTTCTGGCCATCTTCCAGTTAAACTTTCCATAATTGTCTTCATCTTCTTTCCATGACATTCTCCTTCTTCTTTTCCTCAGCGTAGCAGAAATGTTTACTCCCCATGTTTAATCTTTGCTACCTCTATATCCAGGCTAAAGCATTAACTAGCAGGTTTTCTTATAGACCGCTCCTTCCAGCAGGCTCGGGGTGGTTTACAGAATGCATACAAAACAATCATGATGCAGTTTAATACAACAATACGAAAGGTCCTAGGAACCCCTTTGGCAGAGAAGGCTGAAGATCTCTCCACCTGTCCTTCTTCTCCTTTTTGGAAACAGATGGCCAATCCTCTCACCAAAAGCACTCCTCCACCATGATTGGCCAGTCTCTCACCCAAGTTTCGTAGACTCCAAGCAGGAGGCGAGAGTAGGCGTGCTTGGCACATGGCAATGTGGTGTGCATGTGCGAGTGAAGGAGAGCGTGTGAGGCGGGAGAGAGGTCTATTTTCCTCAAACTCCACCAGTTTTCATATCTGGGCATATTGAGTATCTGTGCCAAGTTTGGTCCAGATTAATCATTGTATGAGTCCACAGTGCTCTCTGGATGTAGTTGAGCTACAACTCCAAAACTCAAGGTCAGTGCGCACAAAACACTCCCAGTAATTTCTGTTGGTCATGGGAGTTTTGTGTTCAATTCCATCATTGGTGAAGTTCAAAATACTCTTTGATTGTAGATTAACTATAAATCCCAGCAATTACAACTCTCAAATTACAAAATCAATCCTCCCGTCAACCCCACCAGTATTCAAATTTGGGCATATCAGGTATTTGTGCCAAATTTTGTCCAGTGAATGAAAATACACCCTGTCTATCAGATATTTACATTATGATTCATAACAGCAGCAAAATTACAGTTTTGAAGTAGCAACAAAAATAATGTTGTGTTTGGGGGTCACCACAACATGAGGAACTGTATTAAGGGGTTACGGCATTAGAAAGGTTGAGAAATGCTGAGCTAGATGTTATCCAAGCATACATACCTTCCACGGCCAGTAAATGCCTTGGGATGAGGAGAACCCTTCAGTAATTCAGAGCTGGCCATTTAGACTGGAAATAAAGAACTGTGCAAGCAGATGGTTTTCTCCACTCTGGTAATGCAGGATGGCAAAATCTATCTGCCCCACTGAGCCACTATGCCAAAGATGGGAGACCTGTAATGATCCACAAGTTGGCTTGCTGTGAGTTTTCCAGGCTGGATGGCCATGATCCAAAAGCATTCTCTCCTGATGTTTCACCTGCATCTGTGGCAGGCATCCATAGAGGTTGTGAGGTCTGTTGGAAACTAGTCAAGTGGGGTTTATATTTCTGTGGTATGTCCAGGGTGGAAGAAAGAACTCTTGTCTGTTTGAGGCAAGTGTGACCTCACAACCCCTGAGGATGCCTGTCATAGATGTGGCCAAAACATCAGGAGAGAATGCTTCTGAAACATGGCCATACAGCCCGGAAAACTCACAGCATCCTGGTGATTTTGGCCGTTAAAGACCTCAATGATCCAGAAGTTATTAGGCATCAACTCCTAGCAACCCTATCTGGCATAGCCTACAGTGAGAAATGTTGGGAATGACAATCCAACAAAAAACCACATTATTCCTATAAATGTATGCCAATACCTGGCTTCAGGATGGTGGATCTTGAAAACCAAGAAAGAAATAAAGAAGAGACCACTAAAACATCTGCAAAGGACTTTAGGGGAATCTATATGCCAATTTTAATTGTGCAGAGAATGTCATTAATGAGGGGGTGGTTGCCCTAGATCAGTTCTGGATCAGGCTGACTGTCTGCCATGGGCAAGCCTTGTTTTCAAGTAAGTTGTGTGGAGCTATAGCTTATTTTTGATACACACCTGATGCCTAACACCCTTAATTGGTGCAAGAGTTTGGTGACATTGTTGGGACTTTTGTCCTTTCCAGCAAGCATTGAGTAATTATCTTCTACAAATTTAATATCTGCCATGTATTGCAGCTTTGCCATTATAACAGAGCCCTATTTGCCACACTGTGTCTTTTCACTTGCAATCTGTTGTTTTCTTTACTTTCACAAAGAGCCCCATGGAAGATCGACAGCGCTTCCCTTGATCAAACACTGTGTTGAAAGAGTGGCTCGCTTTTCCTGTCTCCACTCCATTTTCTAATTATCTCCCCATTTTGCAGAAATACTGTATTATGTTCCTCAACTGGTTCATTAGAGCTTTTGTTCCCTACTCCCATTGTCACAAGCAGGGCACAATTTGGATCTTTAATTCCACTGAACTAAATGAAATGGAGAAAATGGGACGGTTGGTATTCCTGGAAAAAGAGTGAATCAAATGCCATTTCGCAAAAAGAAGTGAAATTGCAGTTTTCAAAACAGTTCTCCTTTCATGTGTAGGTTACATTATACAGTATATATATTTTTGCACATGCAATCAAACTTCACTTTATAGTCCACATTACCAAGAGATTGACAAGAACATAAAGAGCTGGGTTTTAGCACCGCAGCTTAATCGCCAAGCTGCAATAAATATTGCCAACCAGAAGGTTGATAGTTCAAAGTCGGGGTCAGGATGAGCTCCTGACCTTTCAGCCCAACTTCTGCCAACCTAGCAGTTCGAAAACAAATATGTGAGTAGATGAATAGGAACCGCATTAAAGCAGGGAGGTATTTTAGGCATGGCAGGAGAAAGTTTACAAACAAAGGAAAAAGCACTTTGGCAAGGAGATGGAGCGACAGCACTCCCTGTGGCTGAAACCAAGCACAGCCTCCAAAGATGCAGAAAATATGGTAAAGCCTAAATGTAGACCTTCATCTGTTGTCTGTCTTGTTATTGTACAACCAACATTGAATGTTTGCAGTATATGTGTTCTGTGATCTGCCTTGTGTCCCCTTCGGGGTAAGAAGGGCGGAATATAAAAACTGTAAGTAAATAAATAAAGTCATAAGTAATGCCTTCAACTGTTGGAACACATGCCACAGTTTCTGTCTAAGAACTAAAACATAAGACAACTTTTGAAGCCACAATTTTCTCCCTTATTCTTTAATAATCCAAACCACTTCTTCTTGTTTTTCATTCAGTCAGTATATATTGATCTAGATCTAGATAGGTAAATTATGGCTGTGTTGTGATTCTGTTGTTGCCAATAAAGGCTGTGGGTATAGATAGATAGATTCAACAAGCCCAAAAAGTAAATAGGGGGTGTTGTGATAATATGGGACTCACATTGCTGACCCAGCATCCTTCCCAATAAAGTAATACAGTAGAGTGTCGCTTATCCAACCTGTGCTCATCCTAGGTTCTGTATTATCCAATGCAGTCTGCCACCGAATTCACAGCTGTTTCAATACATTGTAATATTTTGGTGCTAAATTCAAAAATACAGTAATCTATATATATAAAAATCGAAAGGTCGTGCAACTCGGTATATAGACAGCAAAACTATAACCCCCATAACCACCAAACACCCCAAACACATTCAAGCATACCACGGGGTATGTCTAGGGCACAAAAAACCCGGCCTACATACCACGCTACCCCCCCCAAACACGGCCCCTAAAAACCGCCCATTGGAAATAGCAGCGCATGGAGAATTACAATGGTCTCCTTCCAACGTGAGGGAAGGGGAGGGGAGGGGAAAAGCACTGCTTTTCAATGCTGGCACCGCACTCCACATCCCACCCCCACCCCAAACCCAGCCCCTCCCCTAAACCCCCGCTCACCACATCGTCCTCCTTCTCCATGCCGCCGCGGTAACAAACGGCGGATCATCGCTACGGCAGCGCCGGCGCCGTGCCCACCTCCTCCGGCGCCTCCTCGACCTACTTTACCACCTCCATGCCGCTCCCGGAAGGGGGCAAAGGAGACCTTCACCACCTCGACGGCGGCACCTCCTCCGCTACCTCCTCGGCCTCCGCCACAGCCTCCGCCACAGCTGTTTCCTGTCCCGGGCCGCGCGGTCTCTCTCCCCCCCTCTCTCTTGATCTGCATGTGTCTCGCACTCTCCCGAAACACACACAGACCTAGAGAACAACAGGAAGAGAGACCATGCGAACCCGGCACAGGCAAGAGGGATTCTGCCCTATTCCAGGGAATCTCTTTCTCCTCCTTCCCATGCCCTCCTTCCTACATTCAAAGGAGGAGGGTGGGGCGAGGAGGAGAGAGAGGTGCCCGGGAAAAGGGCACCATCCCTCCCGTCTCAGACGGGTTCATGCGGTCTCTCTTCCTGTGTGTGTCTCGCGAGAGTGCCAGACACATGCAGATCAAGACATAGAGAGAGAGGGAAAGAGACCGCGCGCCCCGGGGCCAGAAACAGCTGTGAGGCGGTGGAGGAGGCAGCGGAGGAGGCGCCCACAGCGCCGCCTTCCCGCTGGCGAAGGTCCCCTTTCGGCCCCGCTATGCCGAAGGTCCACTATCGGAGGAGAAGGAGGAGGAGGACAGAGCAGGCACCACACCACACACACAAAAGCCACAGCGAAGCGTGGCCAGGTCAGCTAGTTACTATATAACGTTATTGTGTATTGAACTGCTCATTCTGTTGATCTGTTGTAAAACATGATGTTTTGGTGCTTAATTTGTAAAATCATAACGTAATTCAACATTGATTAGGCTTTTCCTTAATACCTCCTTATTATCCGGTTCTGCTGGCCTGTTTATGTTGGATAAGTGAGACTCTACCGTATTTCCAATCTGTCTCAGCTTGCTGATACAGATCGTAGAAACACAGAATCATAGCGTTGGAAGAGACCACAAGAGCCATTCAGTCCCATCCCCTTGCCATGCAGAAAAATATCATCAAGGCACTAATACAATCGAAACACTAAACCTTCAGTCCTCAAGCCAACCGAAACAATTCCCAATTCCTGTGATTCCAAGATAAATCGTTTCTTTGGAATAGCCAAACTCTTTAGTATCACTCTGATCTTCATAATAGTTTTCCAAGGAGCAGCCTAGCCTTTGTCTCAGACTGCAGGGTGTTTCAAGGCTGGCCTTGTCTGCAAACTCTAGGCTGGTTCTTTAGCACCTCCTGCTCTTTATTGCCATTCCTACTCCTCCGCCTTTGCAACAGCAACTAGCATTCAAACATAGGGAAGGCATGAATCTCACATTTAAATTAGCAAATTAGAAGCCACTCATTGCAGATTTCCTTGGTGTACCATTTGGATCCTTTCGCTGTAGCAGATGTACAGCTGTGCCTATAATCGTATTTGTAATGGCCTCGCTAGGAAATTGAGCTGCAAACCAGAACATTCAAATTTAGCCTCATCCATAACTTCTGGCCATACAGCAGTAGCAGCTAATGGCTTTCATGTCAGAACATTGGCAATTCCAATCTCAGTTCTAGTCAAATTTAAATGGAATGTGCTAAGTCTATTTGAGAGGGAAAAGTACACTGCCTTGGAGAGCTCCTATAAGGTTTGGAGTAAAACCTGGAGCAAATTTCACCATCTCACCAGTGTGGAAACCACCAGTTCCCACTGCCTTATGGACAAGTCACTTTCTTTAACTTCACATTCAAATGCTATGAATGGTAATACTTGCCACCCTTACAAGGATATTGTTGCTACTGAGATAGTGCATATATTTGTGAAGTTATTGAAACACACCAACAATTCTACCAATTGAAAGTACTATTATTCTTTCCTTCTGCATAAGAAAGCTCTCCTGCCCCCATTTCTATGCTCTTTATACACATAGCCTGAAGGTAATGTTATCCAATATTTTTAAGTACGTTTGTTCATGAAACAGAACTTTCTGGGCACTGTACTGTCAGTAGCAAATATATCATTATCTCAGCCACCCATAGGAAAACATTCCGATTTCAGGTTTCTGGATAAAGGATGCTCAGCCTGTATAAGGTAAAGGTAAATGTTTCCCCTGACATTAAGTCTAGTCGTTTCCGACTTTGGAGGGTGGTGCTCATCTTCATTACCAAGCCGAAGAGCAGACATCTCCAAAGTCACGTGGCCAGCATGACTGCATGGAGCACCGTTACCTTCCGGCAGAAGGTCTACTCACATGTGCATGTATTTGAACTGCTAGGTTGGCAGAAGCTGGGCCTAACAGCGGGAGCTCACCCCGCTCCCTGTATTTGAACTGCCAACCTTTCAGTCAGCAATTTCAGCAGTTTTGCTGTGCCACCAGGGGGCCCTCAGCCTGTATAAAGTATAGCATGTAGTAGTCATGAGTAAATTCTTCTATGAGAATTTACTAATGTGGTGCTATTGCCTTGATTATAACTCCTCTCCCAACCTACTTTATTGGGCATCAGCTACATGGGGAGAAGGAAGTCCATTGTGCTGGTGATTGGCACATAAGTAAATGATGTTTCCATCAGTTTTCAGGGTTTTCTTCGCTAGGTATAGTAATAGGTTTCTTACTCAGGTATATTTCTGCTTGTTTGTGTTTGTGCCTTCAAGACGCCAGTCAACTGATAACAACCACATGAAATTCATAGGATTTTCTTAGGCAAGAAATAATCAGAGATACTTTTTCCAGTTCTTTCCTTTGTAATATGGCCATATATAGTATCACCTGCTTTTCATTGGTTGTCCTCATCCAAGTACTATCCAAGCCAGACCCTGCTTAACTTCAAGATCAAATGAGATCTTCTGCCTTACAACCGGTAGGAATTATAGGAATTGAAATTCAAAACAACTGAAGGGCTGAAGTTTGTCCATGTCTGCTTTAGGGAATTTTGGGCTTTTGATAAGTATAATTTTTTCCCATTGCTTCCATCTGAGTAGCTGATGTAGAATACTGGCCATGGTACAAGTTTCAGCCATACTGTGAAAGATTATCAACCCCACATTTCGGTTACTTTAAGGGGTAATGATCTAAGCATTCAAGTTATGTTTCTGAAAAGGATTACCTACTTGTTATTTATTTCCATGTTGCAAGTCACTTCTAGTCGCTTCTGGTGTGAGAGAATCAGCCATCTATAAAGACGTTGTCCAGGGGATGCTCAGATGTGTTGCAATCCTGCAGGGAGTATTCTCTCATGTCCCCTGGGCTGTGTTCTGACCTACAAGAATCACTGCTTGAATATCAAGCAAAAAGTGGGTGCTAGAAACAGTATTATACAAAAGCAGACTGGCACAACTTGGGGATTACAGCCAGACACAGCAAAAACATCTGCACTTGTGCTTTGCTACTCTGCTGCTGAGCATGCATGGCCAGTGTGGAACACATCTCACCACGCTAAAACAGTGGATGTGGCTCTTAATGAGACATGCCACATTATCACAGGATGTCTACATCCAACACCACTGGAGAAATTATACTGTTTAGATGGTATTGCACCACCCTGACATCTGCCGGGAAGTAGCAGCCAATAATGAAAGGACCAAGGCAGTGACATTTCCAGCCCATTCCCTGTTCAGATATCAGCCAGCATGCCAACACCTTAAATCAAGAAATAGTTTTCTAAGACCTTCAGAGATACTCGCAGGAACACCTCAGCAAGCAAGAGTCCAAAAGTGGCAGGTTAAAACCTGGAACCTCAATCCTTGGCTGATACCAAATGAGAGACATCCCCCTCCCCCGGGCACACAGAAGACTGGGTGACTTGAAAGGCACTGAACAGACTGTTCTGGCACCATGAGATGCAGAGCCAACCTTAAGAAGTAAGAGTCCACAACATGCGAGTGTGAAGAAGAGCAAACTACAGACCACCTATTACAATGCATTCTGAGCCCTGCCACATGCGCAATGGAGGACCTCCTTATAGCAATACCAGAGACACCCCAAGTGGCCAGCTACTGGTCAAAGGACAGTTAATATAATGCCAATTTTTTTTAAACTTTGTGTTTTTTAAGTACAGTACATCTGTACTCTCAGTTCACTTGTGATATGACAAATAAATTTATTTCCACATTCATATCCTCCTCCAATAACTTAAATAAAATACATATGTGTAGAAGCGTTGCCTCTTCTTCTTCTTTTTTAAAAGGAGCCCTGAGTCTTCAACTAATTGCAAGGCATTTTTTATTTACAAGGAACTCGTTGCTTACAGCACCTTTTTCCTTATTGCCAGAGCTTCCGACAAAAGTCACTTTCAGAAACTTTCCTCATTTAATTGCATCCTGCAATGAAGCTCAGAATAGAAAATTAGCACCACGGCAGGAGACGATATCATCAAGTCACAGCAGGTTTGAAAGACCTGGCAGGAACGTTTCAAGAGACGCCCACTTAATGGGTCAAAAGAGGGCCTGGCAGGTGGAGCTCCGCTGGCATCAACTCAGTGGGCCTGCTGGGCCCTGGTTCGGTCAGAAGAGTGGCTGCACGGCCTGATTTTACACTGGACAGTTCGCTCTTTTCAGTCCAAGTGGAACTTAAAGGGAAAGGGTGACTTTTTAAGATTATAAAATGCACAAGCAACATGGACATTGCCCATAGTGGCTGCCTGATTCTGGAAAGCTGTAGCCCAAAAATGTAACTTTTCCAGGCTTTGGAGTAAGGACCATATGAGTTGAACATGTTTAGCCTGAAGAAGAGAAGTCTGAGAGGAGACATGATGAGGGCCATGCATCAATATGTAAGGGGAAGTCATAGGGAGGAGGAAGCAAGCTTGTTTTCTGCTGCCCTGGAGACTAGGATGCAGAACAATGGCTTCAAACTACAGGAAAAGAGATTCTACCTGACCTGAACATTAAGAAGAATTTCCTAACTGTGAGAGGTCTTCAGCGGTGGTGGAGTGTGGTGGAGGCTCCTTCTTTGGAGACTTTTAAGCAGAGGCTGGGTGGTCATTTGTCAGGGGTGCTTTAAATGTGATTTGCCTGTTTCTTGGCAGAATGGGGTTGAACTGGATAGCCCGTGAGGTCTCTTCCAACTCTATGATTTTATGATTCTAAGGGACAACGGGGCCTTGGTTATAGCACCTAGAGAATAAGGCCGAGCATTCTGGTGAGGTTCATTGTGTCTCTCTTTCAATGAAGCACACTATGTCTAATTGCAGCTGTATTCATCTAAATCTTTATGAACAAATCTCAAACACATGGGTATTTTGTTCCTCTTTCCTGACAGCACATAACTTTTCAACATTATGTAAGTACCTGTCCACTTTGTCATGTTGAGTGTTGTTTCTAGATTTATATCTTTAGTTATATTGTATGACAACCTGTAAGAGGCAATACAAAGAATCCCCTGATAAAATATGTGGCTGCAGTCTCACATTTCTTCACTGTTTGCAAAGCATTTGATGTACACATGCACACAGATATAGAAATACATGAAAATAAATCTACTAAGAGCCATGGTCTGGAAATGTCACCTTTTGGAGCTATAGATCCTATATCTGCAGTGTTCAGCATAGTTGCTGATGGCAGGAAGATTCTGGGATGTCAGAAGCCTTGACAAATGCCAGCAGGGCATTGGTCAATAGTCCAAAATGAAGCTAATATTCCAACAGAGAGCCAAACAGTAGCAAACTAATGGTAGCAGAGAGGCAAATAGTAGCAGATCTCACAACCTCTGAGGATGCCTGCCACAGATGCAGGCGAAACGTCAGGAGAGAATGCTTCATTCTAGAACATGGCCATACAGCACGAAAACCCTGCAACAACCCAGTGATTCTGGCCATAAAAGCCTTCGGCAATACATAGTTGAGAACCACTGTTTTATAAACTGCTGTAAGTTCTGCAAGAGTTATCCAAGGTACTGGACACCTTTTGGTTCAATACCTTGGATAACTCTTTTTTTAAAAAAAAAACAACAACAACAGGGTTTTTTGTGCAATTGCCTTCAAGTTGCCTGATGACTTATGGTGAAGCCCTTAGGTTATTATAGGTAAGAAATACTCAGGGTACTTTAGCTAGTTTTCCCCCTGTGTAACATTGTACAGCACCTAGTCTTCATTGGCAGTCTTGCATTCAAGTGCTCACCAGGACTGACTCTGCTTAGCTTCCAAGATCAGACTTGAGCTGGTGCCTTGTGAATATCTAGAGAGAGACCCTCAGATAAAAATCATGTTGAGTCACTACTTCAAAGCAATGACCACCTTTGCTGTCTACTTACATCACACATGAACAGGGGTTTAGTCATTTTCATATGTTACTTCTTTAGATATACAATACCCTTAAAATCAGGCTAAAAATGATGTACAGATGGTACATCACACCTCATAAATTGGCAAAATGGATTTATTTATTTATTTAAAACTTTTATACCCCAGCCTTCTCACCTCCGAAGAGGGACTCAGACCGGCAAACAGCAAGTATTCAATGCTAACATTTAAAATCTAAAAACATCATAAATTTACAATAAAATTTACAATAACATACAATACAATAAATACATTTTAAAAGCCTTTCGCCAAAGTAAAATCAAGTCCTACTTCATCCATATATTTGGTCCGTATCAAGTGGTTGGCGACTTTAGTCGCTTCGTGATCTCCTCCTTCATTCTGCGAAGGCCTCATTGCACAGCCACATTTCACCCGCTTCCTAAAAGTCAGGAGGAAGGGAGCAGATTAATTTCATTTGGGAGGGAATTCTACAGCCGGGGGGCCACCACAGAAAAGGCCCTGTCCCTCATCCCCACCAGGTGCACCTGCGAAGGTGGTGGGACCGAGTGCAGGGCCTCTCCAGATGATCTTAGCACGCTTGACGGTTCATAGGGGAGAATACGTTCGGACAGGTAAACTGGGACGGAACCGTATAGGGTTTTGTAGGTGAACATCAGCACTTTGAATTGTGCTCGGAAGCTAATTGGCAGCCAGTGGAACTGGCGCAACAGGGGAGTTGTGCGCTCCCTGTACCCCACTCCCGTTAGTAGTCTGGCTGCTGCATGCTGGACTAATTGCAGCTTCCGGGCAGTCTTCATAGGCAACCCCACGTAGAGAGCATTGCAGTAGTCTATAGGGGATGTAACCAGAGCGTGGACCACCGTGGCCAAGTCTGACTTCCCAAGATATGGGTGCAGCTGGCGCACAAGCCTGAACTGTGCAAAAGCTCCCCAAGCCACCACCGAGACCTGGGGTTTCGGGCTCAGCGATGAGTCCAGGATCACTCCCAGACTGTGAACCTGCAACTTCAGGGGGAGTGTAACCCCATCAAGCACAGGCTGTAACCCTATAGCCTGTTCGGCCTTACGAAAAACAAATGGCAAATGCTGGAAGTGTGAAGAGCAAACTGGTTATTTTTGCCATATGCGGTGGACATGTAAAACTGCCAAATCATACTGGGGAAAAATAGAAAAGATACTAGATATAAAGATGGAACTAAAACCAGAATACTTCCTATGATATGTTGATGTAATTGTATTTTAATGTATTTTAATGTGTAATGTTTTTGGGGGTTTTATACTGTGTTTTACTGTGTTGGCATCAAATTGTGCCTTTTTGGAAGCCGTTCTCAGTCGGGGGTTGAGAAGAGCGGGGTAAAATGCCGGAAATAATAATAAATAATAATATTAAGAACAATGGATTTTGAAATAGACTTAAACAAATATAATCTTTTGAATTATCTAGTGACAGAGGCCAGAATATATTATGCAAGAGTGTGGAGAACGAAAGAGATTCCATCTCAAGAACAATGGCTATCAAAAATTTTAGATATCATGAATATGGATAAATTAACCCAACACATGAGCATGAAGCAGAATCTGAAAATATCCAAAACGGACTGGGCACCAATAAAGAATTTCATATTGCAAGAAAACCTGAAATGGTTAATAGATATAAGATAAACTTAAACATTAAAAGCTCTTAAGAGAGACCACAAAAAGGAGCTTGCCAAAGACCAGGAGAGCTCAAATGATAGAAGGAAGAAAGATGCACCGAAAGTGAAGAAGATTGGAAGTCATACTACATACTCTTCCCTACTATTCCCCCCTTACCCCCTCATCTACTTCCCCTAAAACACCCCACCACCCAATCCCATTACCCCTACTCGCTACCCCTCTATCACCTTCTTTTTTCTTTAAACACTCAATTTTCCTACTTTCCTATACCTTAGGAATGCTCCCCCTCTTTTTAATATTACATGAAAACCTTAATAAAATATATTTTAAAATAAAAATACCCTTAAAATAATCTTTGGTGAAGATGCCTGCCATGAAATATGTGGAATGGGCTGTTAAAAGCATTGCACATTCTTCAATGCATTATTATACTGGAAGAAATCTGTGAGCAGAAGTTTCTGCACTGACTTGGTCTAGTTGGACTCCAAGGTCCTTTTCAACACTACATTTCAAAGATTCTGTGATCTTTCTGTTGCTGGGGAGATCTATTGTATACCAAAGGCTCCATCTAGCTTGAAAGGGGTTGAAAGGCTAGTATTGAAGAGAAACTCAATTATAGGCAGTTGTAGTCTTGCACTTATTCTCAAGAGTACTTGGGGACATTAATCTAGCTCCCAAAACACCATGCACATGCACGCACACACACACACACACACACACACCCCTTTCACAGAGTTATCTGTCCTTGACAAGAGAAAACATTCACTTCTAGTTAGAACAGCTATTTTGCCCCATTTGCTGCAGTGTCTCTTGAGAAGACTAAAGGGAATGGAATAAAGGCCAAGACATGCCCTCAGGCAAGTCAAATGTGTGAGAATTTTTTTCCCCTAACAGGTAAGCTATCCTTCTCTGCAATGGTTTAGAATTCAAATTTGGGCAGCAGTTTAGTTAAAAACCTTCTGTTATTGGATTCTAACAAGCCATCATTGACACCGAAAAAGGTATTGTCTTCTTCTGGGATGGAAGCTGGGAGAAAGTTTGCCAGCACTCAGAAGGGGATGTCTACTGTGTCTCACCCCGAGTTCAGAAAAGTTACTTTTTTTATATAGCAAAGCCCAGAGTCCCCTAGACCAGTGATTTTCAACCAGTGTGCCGTGAGAGATCATCAGGTGTGCTGTGGAAAATTATTTGGTCGCACCATCTTGGATTCACTCAGACGTGACTAAGTAAACAAAGTTAGAGTTAGAGCTACAGCTGCGCGTCAAGTGACAATGGAGCAAGAGGAACTCATTGAACTGAAACAAGATCGTAGTTTAAAGCTAAAATTTGCTGATCTTCCTTTGGACAGTTTTTGATTATCTGTTGCCAGGGAGTTCCCCATTCTGGCCAACAAAGCTATTTTGACATTGCTCCTGTTTTCAACCACATATCTGTGTGAGATGAGCTTCTCAAGCTTGACTGCGATAAAAACTAAAAACAGAGAGAGGCTGACAGCTGTTGAGCAAGAGCTTTGTGTGTGTCTTTTTACCATTCCTGTCAGAATATCTATTTTGTATTCATCAAAACAGACCCAGATTTCACACTGAGTGTATATGTAGCAACCCAGTTCTCGTTTGTGCCTGGGGGGCCGGTGGCAGCACCTGGGGTCCCACTTGCATTAGAGCCAGCCGCAGCTGAGGAAGAAATGGAGGAAGGGGTTAATGAGCTAGCTGGGCCTTCCTCTCCCACAGAGAGCTTGGCCTGGGATGAAGGATGGCCGGATGGCTATGAGAACTGGGAAGGTCAGGCTGATTCAGAAAGTGCTGATAGCGATGAATGTTATGAGAAACCGGGTGGGTATGGATCACAGGAGAGAATTTGGGAAAACATGGGCGATGAGGCCATGGAAGCTCAAAGGGAGTTAGACTCTCATGAAGATAGCGACCCAGGTGCTGGGAGGCAAGGTCGGAGCTTTGATAGGAGACGGAGCATCGACTCCAGCAGGAGGGATTGGCACCGCAGCCTAGAGTGCCAGAGAAGCGCTAGATCCCGTAGCACAGATTACCACCGAAGCCTAGAGCGTCGGGGACCCCGCCGTGAGGTTTAAGTATAGGATCCGTGGGAACGGATCCTCAGTAGCTTGGCCACTTCTAACCTAAGGAGGTGTAGCGAGCAAAGGACCACGGAGCCAAGTTGCGGCTCGTGCCTTGCCAAGAAGTTTCTTGGACCCTGATTGAACTCTGCCTTGTTCCTTGATCCGCTTGGTTTTGCAGAGCTTTTGCCAAGCCTTTTGCCAAGACCTTTGCCTTTGGATTTTACTACGGACTCTTTGCTTTAGAACTGAACTTTTCTATATCTTATGGACAATTGCCTTTTTACCTGTTCTTTATTCTACAATAAATAGTTAGCTGATTACCGTCTGTGTGTGTGTGATTAAGGGGCCGGCCAAGTCCTTGCATCATGACAGTATAAATACATTTTAAAACATATTAACTATATGTATTACTGTGTTAGAGTGTCATTTTGGGTCATTTTGGTTGGTGGTGTGCCCCAGGATTTTGTAAATGTAAAAAATGGTTCACGGCTCAAAAAAGATTGAAAATCACTGCCCTAGACTACTACTTCTTAAACTGTGGATCCCGACCCCAAATGAGGTCCCTTTAGCTCAGTGTTGTGGTTCTGAAAAATTTGGCAGCACTAAAGGTTTTCTGAACATCACCTACTGGTTGTTTTAGACACTGACACGAATCTGTTGTGCAGATTGAGAAGCCTTGCAAATGCTGGTTTCATATCAGTCAGTGTCTAAAATCATAAGAGTAAATAAAGAATAACACTCAAAAACAGGGGAATTCCAGACAAGAAACAATCAGAACCAGCTAATCACCTCACAACAAAGGATTCCCCCAGGCAATAAGAAGCCAGACCTTGAAACTACTAGGCCATTAAATGCTTATCAAGGTGGCCAATTGAAACATTCACACCTGCCTCAAAAAAGACAAGAGTTCTTTCTCCTACCCTGGACATTCTCAAAGATATATAAACCCCACTCTCCTAGTTTCCAACAGACCTCACAACCTCTATGGATGCCTGCCAAACATCAGCAGAGAATGCTTCTGGAACATGGCCATATAGCCAGAAAACTCACAACAACCCAGTGATTCCGGCCATCAAAGCCTTCAACAAAACAATAAATGTCTGGTTTTGGAATATCTATTTCATATATCTACATACTCGAGGTCATGCAAAAAAAAAGGGGAGCCGCCGGTGGCGCAGTGGGTTAAGCCCCTATGCCGGCAGGACTGAAGACCGACAGGTCGCAGATTTGAATCCAGGGAGAGTGCTGATGAGGTCCCTCTATCAGCTCCAGCTCCTCATGCGGGGACATGAGAGAAACCTCCCACAAGGATGGTAAAAACATTAAAACATCCGGGTGTCCCTTGCACACAGCCAATTCTCTCACACCAGAAGCGACTTGCAGTTTCTCAAGTCGCTCCTGACACAACAAAAAAAAAGAGCAAAAAATATATACTCAGGCTGAAAGGGAACATAGTGGAAAAGTTTAAGAAGCCCTTCCCTAAACTATGGGTTCCAAACCCAAAGGGGGTCCCCTTGCTCAGTTTTGGGGTCATGAGAGACAGGTTTCTGGATGCCACCCATATACAGAAATCTGTTAGCAACAACCTGCATTGTTTACAATGGATTCTGCAGAAAATGATTCAGCTGCAATCCACAAAAAGGGAAATCAGCTTGTTTAGCCAGTTTTACAAATTTATCAGTAAATGTTTGATTTTTATACCAGTTTTATATACTGATATATCTGGTTTCACGCAAAAAAAAAATCTTGGGTGGAAAGGGGTCATGAGTAGGGAAAAGTTCAGAAAACCTACTCTAGACTACATGGTAGTTGGAGATTTGTTAGAGTTTTCATTTTCAAATGTTTCCTAGCCCTTGGCCAAGCCACCTAAGCTGATCTGTCTGTGGATATTCTCATTTCTAAAGGTGCGCCTTTGTGCAATTGTGTTGGCAAGTGGGGATACTGACTGGTCCCCAGCTCTGCAAGGACTGGACTCAATCCATAAGCTACTGCCTCCTGCTTTAGAAGTTGGGGTCCCATCTTATTGATGGGGATGAGAGAAAATAGATGTCTCTCTGTGTAGTTATGTTCCTTCCACTGTAGAAGATTCACTCAAACAGCAAAATAATCACCGAAAGGCTTCATTTAAGTCAGCAGTTATGAGTAAATGTAACAACATTACCCCCTACAGTCCAGCAAGTAGCTCACACTTCCTATAAGCTTTCACTACCATCTGGCCTGAAAGGGAAATGTTTTTAAAAAATGTAAAAGAGGCATATAAATAGGATAACAAAACTCCAGAACTCATTAGTAAGAGAGATTAAGATGGCTCCATCCCTGTTGACTTTTCTTCAGCTGACAAAGACTTTTTTTTTATTCAGGCAAGGACTTTGCAACTAATATCTAACCAGAAGGGAATTCTAAGTATTTCTATTCAATTATATCCCATATGAAGTCCAATACATGACAGCAAAACAGTATATAAATTAAATGAATAAATGCATGAATTAGCCAAGATGGGCCAAAGAGAGAAATTCAAGAGTGTATCTATATGTAGCAACCCAGCTCCCTTTCGTGCCCGGGGGGGCAGGGGGCGCCACCGGGGGTCCCACTTGCATTAGGGCCATCCCCTTCCTCCATGAGGACATGGAGGAAGGGGATGATGAGGTAGCTGGGCCTTCCTCTCCCACAGAGAGCTTGGCCTGGGATGATGAATGGCCTGACGGCTATGATAGCTGAGAAAGTCAGGCTGACCCTGAGAGTGCTGACTCAGATCAGTATGAGAAACCAGGTGGTTACGGGTCGCAGGAAAGAGTCAGGCAAACAGCGGAGGATGAGCCCATGGAAGCCGAAAGGGAGTTTGGCTCTCATGAAGATAGTGACCCAGGTGCTGGGAGGCAAGGACGGAGCTTTGATAGGAGACGGAGCATTGAGTCTCCTATGCAGGAGGAATTGGCACCGCAGCCTAGAGCGCCAGAGAAGCGTTAGATCCCGGAGCACCGATTGGCGCCGCAGCCTAGAGCGGCGAGGGTCTCACCAGGGGAATTAAGTACAGGATCCGTGGGAAAGGATCCTCAGTAGCTCGGCCACTTCTGTTCTGAAGGGAGTGAAGCGAGTGAAGATCCACGGAGCCAGGATTTAGGCTCGTGCCATGCCAAGAAGTCTCTTGGGTTTGCTTTCATGAACTTTGCCTTGTAGCCTTGCCACGGACCAAGTCTGTTTTTGATCCGCTTTGTTTTGCGGAGCCTTGCCAAGCCTTTGCCTTTGGATTTACTTAAGAAAACTGGAATTTCTGCCCTTGAAATACAATACCAAGGCCTTCCAATAGACAATCCTGGGCATCTCACCAAACTACATATCCCAGGTTTTTTAGGGCCAAGCCACAGCAGATAAAGTGGTATAATAATAATTTTTATTATTATTACTATTATTTAATTTCTTACCTGCCTCTCCCCCAAGGAGGGTTACAGAATAATTAAAACACATAAACATTGTAAAAAAATACCACAAATCCACATATTAAAGCATATCTCTACGAAATACATATTAAAATAAACAGAACAAAGATTAAACATAAGACACATGTTTAAAAATCATGCTTGGTGCCCCCGGTGGCACAATGGGTTAAGCCCTTGTGCCAGTAGGACTGAAGACCGACATGTCAAATCCGACAAGAGCCCCCCCCCCCAAATGTGGGGACATAAGAGAAGCATCCCACAAGGATGGTAAAACATCAAAACATCCGGCCGTCCCCTGGACAACGTCCTTGCAGATGGCAAATTCTCTCACACCAGAAGTGACTTGGAATTTCTCAAGTTGCTCCTGACACAAAAGAAAAGAAAGGAAATTCATGCTTAAACTGGAAGAAATAAGTCTTCATATTATTTTAAAATTCCAACAACTCTTTTAGCTGTTGAAGCTCTCCTGGCAGGTCATTCCACAGTTGTGGGGCAGCCAATGAAAAAGTCCTCTGGGTGACAATTGCCAGTCGGATTCTGTCTGGAGTAGATTTCCCTCAGAGGACACCTAAGCGTCCTAAAGGGCGGATTGTATGGAACAAGGTGATCCTGTAGGGAACCTGGACCCAAACCATATAGGACTTTAAAAGTCAAAACAACACCTTGTACTTTTCCTGGAAATTAATTAGCAGCCAGTGGAGTGACTTTAGGATAGGTGTAATATGTTCACTCCTGGATGTTCATGTAACCAATATGGCTGCCACATTTTTGAACCAGCTGGAGTTTCCGAATTTTGTACAAAGGTAGACCAGACTAAAGTGTATTGCAGGAGTCCAACCTTGAGGTTACCAGCGCATGCATCTTCAGGTCCTCCAAATCTAGGAAGGGGTGCATTTGGCGTAACAGTCGAAGCTAGTAGCAAACATTCCTGACCTGGGTTGATATTTGGGAAGACAGATCCAAGAGCCCTTGTCCCCAGCTGTGAACAGAGTCTTTCAGGGGGAGTGTAACCCCATTTAGGACTGGCTGACACACCTCCACCACTCCCAGATTAGGACCCTTGATGGCAAGCACCTCTGCATTGTCTGGTTTCAGTTTCAATTTGTTTTTCCTCATCCAGCCTATTAACTCTTCCAGGCATACATTCAGAGGAGACACACTAACTTTAGCTGAAGCTGTTTTTGAAGGCATGGAGAAAATATATTTGTCATCAGCATACTGATAACCCACCGCCAGGCATGTAGCCAGGGGGGGGGGCTAAGGGGGCTTCAGCCCCCCCCCCCCCGAAATTCTCAGGGTGGTCCGCGAGAAGGCCTTACTGGTACATTATTTAAACTGTTATGTTTATTCATATCATGATCTGATCACCATGCTCATTATATCCCACATTAATGGGGCTATTGGGATTACAATACAAAAGGTTTGCTAGGGTAGACCCTCTTTCACCCAGTCTCAGCCCCCCCCCCCCCAACCAAAATCCTGGCTACGGCCCTGCCCACCGCCATATGCCTATGGATGATCTCTCCCAGCAGTTTCATGTAAAGAGTATTGGGGATAGAATGGCACCTTGTGGGACAGAACATAATAGCTATCCTCAAATGCCACCATCTGGAACCTGCCTAAGAGAGATGACTGGAGCCACTGCATCACAGTGCCTCCGATTCCCAGCCCCTCCAGGCATTCCAAGCTTCTATACCGCCTCTCTCAGCCCGAAGGCGACTCCAGAAGGATACCATGGTCGATGGTATCGAAGGCTGCTGAGAGGTTGGGAAGAACCAACAGGGACACAAACCCCTTGTCAGTATTGAGACGGAGATCATCTACTAAGGCAACCATAGCAGTCTTAACACCATATCCTGCTCTGAAGCTAGTTTGAAATGGGTCAGGGAAAGTGTGTGTTATCCAAGACTGCCTGGACCCGGAGGGCAACTGCTTCCTCAATCACTTTGCCCAAAAAAGAAAGGTTATACACTGGTCTGCAGTTATTAAGGTCCAAGGGATCTAGGGCAGACTTTTTCAGCAGCAATCTACCTACTGCTTATTTTCAACAAAATGGAAAATTCCCCTCCCTGAAAGATGCATTAATAATTTGTTGTATTTGAGATCAAATTGTATCTCCTCCCTAGATGACCAGACAAGATGGACAGGGATCAAGAAAGCAGATTGTTATAACTGTGTAACATATACACAGTCCTAAGTACTCTGTGAATCATGGCACAGGCTGAGATTGTTCTCCTTCAACTGAAGTACAAATGAAGTTCCGATATCTAGAAACCATCAGCTGTGGTCAAATTGATGCCAAATTTCAATATTGGAAGAAAATGTTGCCAGTAGCAAGAGAGAAAGCAGGTGGTCATTGGCTCTTACATCAAGTTGTTAAGTAATATAAGAGACATAGAGTAGCCTATGTCACAAACAAGGTAAACATGCCAAAAAGCGAGAACAGTGAGTTGGCATGGTCTAATGGCATCTGCTGAGTCCCTTCAGCTGGTAAGTCGCTTTCCTCTTTAAAAGAAGTCATTTCAGGGAGAGGCAAATGGCAGAGATATTTTATCACTTTAACATGGTATAACTGTACATCAGCGGAATATCGTTATGCAACATCTATAATGAATAACAATTCATCTCATTCACATGCCTCCTTCCTCTGAATCTAATGGTGCTTTCTGTATATTTTGGAAAGACAAGCTAAACAGATAGGGCGATAAAAGGCAGTCTTGTCTGACTTCTTTCCCAATTGGAAAACATTGTGTTTCTCCATCTTATGTCCTAACAGTAGCCTCTTGTCCCACATTGGAAATTATCCAATTTGTTTTTTAAAAAAGAAAGAATTATGTTGTACCGTAAGATATGCAGATGATACCACTTTGATGGCTGAAAGCGAGAAGGAGCTGTGGAGCCTTCTAACCAAGGTGAAAGAAGAAAGTGCAAAAGCTGGGTTGCAGTTAAACATTAAAAAACCAAGATGATGGCAACCAGACTGACTGATAACTGGCAAATAGAGGGAGAAAACATGGAGGCAATGACAGACTTTGTATTTATTTAGTTAGTTAGTTATTATTTCGATTTGTTAGTCGCCCCCTCCGATAGGCTCGGGGCGACTTACATTTACTTAGAATCATGAAAACACAATAAAACATCGGGCCAATGTCCACACATTAAAATTGTACAGGTAATGCACATTAAAAGTGGCTCTTCTGGCCTACATTACAGATAAGCAACCTAGTGTTGTCTACAGACCGAACGCCTGTATTTCTAGGTGCAAAGATTGCTGAAGATGCAGATTGCAGTCAGGAAATCAGAAGACGTTTACATTTTGGGAGGAGAGCAATGACCATTCTCGATAAAATAGTGAAGAGTAGAGACATCACACTGGCAACAAAGATCTGCATAGTTAAAGCAATTATATTCCCTATAGTAACGTATGAGTGTGAGAGCTGGACCATAAGGAAGGCTGAGCGAAGGGAGATAGAGGCTTTTGAACTGTGGTACTAGAGGAAAATTCTGGGAGTGCCTTGGGCCGCAAGAAGATCAAACTAGGTCATACTCCAGGAAATAAAGCCCGACTGCTCACTGGAGTGAAGGATATTAGCGGCAAAGATTAAGTATTTCGGCCACATAATGAGGAGACAGGAAAGCTTGGAGAAGACAATTATACTGGAGGAAATGGAAGGAAAAAGGAAGATGGGTGGGTAGAACTCTGAATTATGAATGTATTTTCAGTCTTCAGCTATGGTAGCAAGCATGGGCAGAATAAAAACATGTTTGGACTGGCTTGACCTTGAAGGAGCTGGGGGTGGCCATGGCCAACAGGGAGCTCTGGCGTGAGTTGGTCCATGAGGTCACAAAGAGTCGGAAGCAACTGAACAAATAATAACATGTTGTACATTTAACATGTTGCCAATTCTCAAGTCGCTCGTGATGTGAAAAACACATCTCTAGAGATCTCTAGGTCCTCCAGAACAGCTTTAAAGTCATATACCTATATTTTCTAGATATACACAAAGTTTTGATCTTTAAACATTGCTTTTCCAACCTCATTGCCATGTATGAGCCTAGTACTTGTGACTTAGAATGATACAAAACACTATTTGTCTTGACAGGACTTCAGCCACCAAGCATGGACCAAGATATTTATCAGGATGGGGCTTGGTCTCCATTCCATAAAGAGATGCTTTCTGAATTGGAAGCTGCATCTTGCTTTTAGACTGGAGACGGGATGTTCTTCACAATACCTGGGGAGGCAAGCTTGTCTAGAAGACCAAAGACAGGAGACTGAAAGAGTCTTATAGCTTGGTAAGAAGGCCTAGGATGTGTGCATGTGCTTTCAAGTCACCTGTGAACTTGGCACAGCTGGAGTATGACCATGAAGTTGCCCTGAAGGACCTAGAAATTTCTACAGGGAATATAGTACTCAAATCCTTGAAAAATGAAAATTGCTGAAATAAAAGCTGCAAATGTGCAGGGCTGACTGAAGTTTTAAAAAAACCCATTTCGCTATGGGCCAGAAATACCTCCCTCTTGGCACAGTCTCCATCAGACTCTGCTTGTTGACTAAATTTTATATTCAGCCTTTTAAAAATGCCATAATTACACAAACTTTGTGTATTTGTGCTCAGTAAGATAATTGTTCCTCCAGCGGTGTCCATCTGCTGAATTACTCCTTGACATCTCACTCCGAGAGGGAGGTGGAGGTGTTTCAGGTTAGGGGGGAGGGGAGAGAGACACATAGTCTTTAAACTGCTGTCATCCCTCCCTGAGACAGGATCAAGATATCTCAACTCTATCTGCTTGACATGTCTCAGAAATGCCAATTCCACCTCTGAGCACTCCAACCATCAAGAAATCATTTATTTTTTTTATATATATATATATATATATATATATATATATATATATATTTGGTAGGATTAGGGGGAGAGAAATGCAGAAGATGCCACAAATCAAGATAATTCCACAAACATCGATTTCTGTTTCAAAGTTTTCACTACTGGCTACACAGGCTTAATCTTCTCGCGAACTCTCCCTCTCCTTGTGAGTGAATTCAGAATTCAGATCACTAAATTCATTTCTCTTTGTCTCTGGCCCTGGTGATATTATAAAGGGCAGTTCATGATGATATCATTAAGCATTGGCCACAGTTGCACAGAATATGGCATTCAGACAAAACAAACAAACATCCAAGCATAAGAAGTGAGAGCATAGACATGGATATGGATATGGACATAGCTAGAAGATATTTTTAATGCATTGCTCTTATCCTGAGATTCCTCCCCCTCATTCAAGAACTAGACACTTGGGCAAGGTCTGGAGACCATGCCCTATGAGGAACGTATTAAAGAACTGGGTCTGTTTAGCCTGCAGAAGAGAAGGTTGAGAGGAGACATGATAGCCATGTATAAATATGTGAAAGGGTATCATAAGGAAGAGGGAGCAGGCTTGTTTTCTGTTGCCCTTGAAACTAGGACTAGAGCAATGGGTTCAAAAAACAGGAAAGGAGATTGCACCTGAACATTAGGAAGAACGAACCGTACGAACTATTCAACAGTGGAACTCTCTGCCTCTGCGTGTGGTGGAAGCTCCTTCCTTGGAACGGGTGGATAGACATCTGTCAGGGATACGTTGATTGTGTTTTTCCTGCATGGCAGGGGGTTGGACTAGATGGCCCATGTGGTCTCTTCCAACTATTATTCTATGATCCTATTTTTCTATGAGGGAACCCTGAGAATAGGGCCATAACTTACTGTTTGGTGGCCCAGAGACACAACTGCCAACCCATCATCTTGTTGGGCAGGATAAGGCCATAGTAGGAGGACGCTGTCATCACAATATCCCTGCCATGTCTCTAAGGAAGGGGATGGTAGATACCCAGAAGCTTGTTTGCATAGCCTGTTCTTCAGCAATGTCCCCTTCTTTGCACCTAATATGAAGGACCGGCGGAACACATCTATTATTATTTAGATTAAGTAATCACGTCTCTAATTAAGTTTGGAATGTATTTCTCTGCTCAGGCTGAAATCCTATATACTTAATGACCTGAAAGTAATGCCCATTGACCTCTTTGCTTCTTATTTATGAGTTCAGCATTCTGTAATGAGGAAAAGTGGTTCCCCCCCCCCCAGGTTTTCAGAGCATAAATCTTATGACTCCCTCTTCCAGGATTGATCCTCACAGAGGGAATGGAGGAGTTACCTTGGGGCAGGGAACAACTTACAGAATCTCATAGCCAGCATGGTTTCTCCCTATGTTATCTGGACTTACAGAAACTTTTGATCTTAAAATGTAACTTTTCCAACTCCATTACCATGTATAAGCCTAGTACTTGTGACTTAGAATGATAAATAATAGTATTTGTCTTAACAGGACTTCAGCTACCAATGATGGACCAAGATATTTGTCAAGATGGGACTTGGTCTCCATTCCATGAAAATATGCTTTCTGGATTGGAATCTGCATCTGGCTTCTAGACTGGAGTTGGGATGTTCTCCACAATACCTGAAGAGGCAAGCTAGTCTACAAGACCAAGGACAAGAGACTGAAAGAGTCTTATAGCTTGGTAAAAAGGCCTAGGATGTGTGTATGTGCCTTCAGGTCACTTGTGAACATATGGTGACTATGGATTTCACAGAATTTTCTTAGCTAAAGAATACTCACAGGTAGTTTTGCCAGTTTATTCCTCCGAAATACAACCTACAACACCTGACATTGGCAGACCTCCTATTCAAGTACTAACCAGGGATATCTTTGCTTAGTTTCCAAGATCTGATAGAATCTGGTGCCTTTGAGTGTAAAGGTTACTATGTTGTGGTCTAACACAAGACAAGTTATTCCACCCAATGAAATGAAGAACAAGATGGTGGTCTCTACCCAGTCCACATTCAGGTGATTGATTGACAGAGCCCCTGGTTCTTGCTTGAGCACTTGTTACAGACCAGCATCTCTGACCATATCTGGGGCAAAAAAAGACACCTAGTTTAGGGAGCCTAGGATAGATTGTGTTGCATACAAACGTGTTTGTTCCTCCAACGGATTGGAGGAATGTTGAATGTTCAAGAGGTATGGCCAATAGTTCGTGTTCTTGCTCCCAAGTATCTCCTTCCAAAGGAAGTTACCTCATTTTGCTGCTGATAAACACCTAGTAATATCTCTGTTCATACTGATAGACTCACAAAGACGAATCACATTCCAGATGATAATTTTTTGCTGAGCATTCACTTTCATATTGGGCACTAGAAACTATATCATACAAAAGCTGACTGGCACAACCTGGGGGTCACAACCAGACACAATGAAGACATCTGCCCTTGAGCTTTACTACTGAGTACACATGCCCAGTGTGGAACACATCTCATCATGCTAAAACAGTGGATGTGGCTCTTAATGAGACATACTTCATAATCACAGGATGTCTGTGCACTACACCACTGGAGAAATTACACTGTTTAGCCGGTATCGCACCACCTGACATCCACCAGGAAGTAGCAACCAATAATGAAAGGACCAAGGCAGTGACATCTCTAGTCCATCCCCTGTTCAGATATCACCCAGCATGCTAATGCTTTAAATCAAGAAATAGTTTTCTAAGATCTACAGAAATACTCGCTGGAATACTCTGCAAGTGAGAGTCCAAAAGTGGCAGGCTAAAACCTGGAACCTCAAGCCTTGGCTGATACCAAATGAAAGACTCCCTCCTGGGCACACAGAAGACTGGGAGACTTGGAAGGTGCTGAACAGACTTTGCTCTAGCACCATGAAATGCAGAGCCAACCTTAAGAAATTGAGCCACAATTGAGTCCATCACATGCGAGTGTGGAGAAGGGCAAACCACAGACCACCTACTGCAATGCAACCTGAGCCCTGCTCCATGCACAATGGAGGACCTCCTTATAGCAACACCAGAGGCATTCCAAGTGGCCAGCTACTGGTCAAAGAACATTTAATATAATGCCAAATTACATTACAACTATACCCTTTGTTCACTCCTGATATGATAAATGAATAACTTCATATTTATTACATAGCAGCAGTCTATCTGGAATGCTTTCATCTTTATTTATTTGTGGCCGTCTTGTTGCAAGATGTAAACAAGATCCAAGAAAACAAAATTAGGAAACATTCCGGATGGGTTTTTTTTCCTTTGATGTAACCTTTATTCTAAGTGTTAAATGCAACACTTTATAGCAATTAAGAAGAAGCCACTGACCATATTACAAGTGTAATAGCATTAGCAAAACTGTCAATGTGTACACAGCGGCAGACGCCAAATTAATTTCCAATTCATTAGCGAAATGCTTATTTGCATGATTGAAATGTCATGCTGGATAAATGCATGTGGCTTATAATAAATCATTGAACAAAATTGCCACCTGATGAGGGGAAGAAATGGAACAAACAGATAGGGTTCACGACCTCTTTGGGGACCCAGTGGGACGGAGAGAAGGGTTTCTGCTGACTTAATGGGATTCAGATGAATTTCTTCCGAGTCAGTAAGAGATGCCTTTGAAATGAGTTGCAAAGAAATAGCCCAAAGGCATGAATTACTGACTTCTGGTACAACCAGGATGGGGAAAAATTACAAAATGGTTCTGCATAGCACTTTAGGAGATGTGTCTGCTTAAAATTAGCTTGTCATATTTGAAAACAATGGCAGCTTCTTGCAGGCATGATCTTTGCTTGACATGATCTGAAAGTATAAGTGAAAGGATAAGAATTTCATTTGGGTTTGTATTTGATAAGATTTGATCAAAATCTGCAAATTTACAGTGGGCAATGGGGACACTGAAATACATTAAAGATTTCCTATACCTTGGCTCAGTCATGAACCAAAATGGAGACTATAAGAAATTAGATAACATCCTCAAGGACACAGATGTATTATCCAACACTAACATCAGAATCATATCTGACATAGCATTTCCAGTTTCCATGTGTGGCTGTGAAAGCTAGACAGTAAATAAAGCTGACAGGAAGAAAATCAATTCATTTGACATGTTGTGCTGGAGGAGAATATTCCAGGCATCATAGACTGTGAAAAAGACCAATAAATGGGTCCAAGCGAAAATCAAGCCTGAGCCCTTCTTCCCAAAGAGCAAAATGTCTAAATCAGGGCTATTAGACATTGGGCACATCATGAGACAACATGATTAATTACAAAGCACCACACTTATCAATAAAATAGAAGGCGGAAGGGATATAAGAGGAGCATAACAAATACATTATTATGCAATTAGCACAGTGGGTTAAACTGCTAGCTACAAAAAATCTTGCCGACCAGATGCTTGGCAGTTCAAGCCGTGGGTTGGGGTGAGCTCCCACCATCAACCCTAGCTTCTGATTATCTAGCAGTTTGAAAGCAGCAATGTGAGTAGATCAATAGGAACCGCGTTGGCGGGGAAGTAAAAAGCGCTCCTGAAGACATGCCAGCAATTTGATCAGAAAGGCATCCATGGACAAGAGGCATGGAAAAATGGAACAACAGCACCTCCCCATGGATGAGTCGAGCACAGCCTCCAGCTCATTTTGTTCAATTGTGGCAATTTTGTTCAATGATGCCAGACATGAAAAAGAGAGAAGCATTGCCTCTATGTATTTCCTGTTTTTGTTAATTGTATAACAGCATTGATGTATTCTGTGTAATCCGCTGTGAGTCCCTCAGGGAGACAGAGTGGTGTATATATTGGAAGGCTTCACAAAAAAGTCTGGAGCAGCAAGCACCTGAGGCAAAGCACCAGAATCAGTGTGTACAGAGCTATCGTACTGTCTATTCTCCTCTATGGGTCTGAAACATGGGTCACCTATCGCCAACACCTACCACTCGAACGCTTTCATCAGCGCTGTCTTCACACAATCCTACATCTACACTGGACTGACTATGTGACGAATGTTGCTGTCCTTGAGCAAGCAGGGATCACCAGCATTGAGGCCATGCTATTGAGAACACAGCTGCGCTGGGCAGGGTACGTCCATAGGATGGAGGACCACTGCCTCCCAAAGATACTACTCTATGGTGAACTCGCCACAGGTCAACGCAAAAGAGGCGCCCCCAAAAAGCGATATAAGGACTCCCTGAAACAACACCTCAGGGTCAGCCAGATTGATCACCAACAATGGTCCACCCTGGCCTCACATCGGGAGGCATGGAGACGCACTATCCACAATGCTGCGGCCTCTTTCGAGAAGACACGCCGATTGGGTCTCGAAGAGAAATGACAACGCTTAAAGAACCACAACTTGGAAACAACATCACCCAAGGAGACTTTCTGCTGTGCTTTCTGCAACAGAACTTACCTATCTCAGATTGGCCTTTTTAGTCATCAACACGCTTGTAAAAAGCGAGGGGCGATTCCTTCCTGAATCTTCGTTTGCAAAGTAATGCCGATATATGTATGTATGTGTGTGTATATATATAGAGAGAGAGAGACTTTATTTATATTCTGTTCTATCTCCCCGAGGAATGAATGAATACACACACACACACACACACACACACACACACACATATATATATATATATATATATTCATTCATTCATTCCTCGGGGAGATAGAACAGAATATAAATAAATTCTCTCTCTCTATATATATATATATATACACATACATACATACATACATACATACATACATACATACATACATATATCGGCATTACTTTGCAAACGAAGATTTGCAAAGTAAATGTGTGTGTGTATATATATATAGAGAGAGACTTTATTTATATTCTGTTCTATCTCCCTGAGGAATGAATGAATGAATGAATGAATGAATATATATATATATATATATACACACACACACACACACACACACACACACATATGCTTTGTCTATCCAATTTGGCTGCAGTAAATAGGAATAAATTTTGTTTCAATTTGTTTTTCAAAAGGACGTATCACCCTGACCCCAAACACACACAAATACTCAAATATCTTCATATCTGAAACTATAAAAGTAACAGTTGAAAATCTGATGCAGGTACTGTCAAGTTGTGTGTATCATCATTTCCGGCATCATATTGTGACCCAGGTGTAACCCTTTTTAAGAGCATCTAGGCCAAGCATGGGCAAACTTTGGCCCTCCAAGTGTCTTGGACTTCAACTCCCATCATTCCTAACAGCCTCAGGCCCCTTCCTTTTCCCCCTCAGCCTATGCTTACATCCCACTGTGCATAGCAATGCTCTGTCCAGCACCAATCATTTCATTTTGTGCAATTTAGAGCCTTAGGCAAATGGAACAAAGCAGCAGCATTTGATACCTGACTTTGAAGGCATTCCCCCTCCTCCCCAAGTGGTTCAAAATCTCTCTCTTTCCTTTTCAAAGGATCCCTGAATTGCAGGAATGAAAAGGATTCAACAGAGGGCAACCAAGGCATTTTGCAGCAGCTCAGCCAGGAAGCCGATTATATGGAGATAAACCGCAGTACATGCTCTGATTGCAGTAGACTTTCTATCCCTGGCTTTTTGTCCTCTTTTTTTCCTAGCAAAGAGCTGATGGCCTCTAGAATAAAAGAAGGGTCAAATCAGACATTGCAGGCGGCTGAATACTACCGCTTGTAACTTTCAAAAAAGCTTTTAGGAACGTTCTAGGCACAGGAGGGTGGATGAGTGGGAGCTCCAGGTGAATTGGTTTTTTAAAAGCTGTGTTCCTTCATAAAGAAGCCTTGCTATCTTCTAGCATCGTGGGTGGCACTATGACTTTTTTTTAATCGCATCAGAAGCGCCATTTCTATTCAGCTGTGTGGTGTTTAAAGTCAGAGGCAGGGGCGGATCTTAGTGGAGGCAAATTAAGCGGCCACCTCAGGGCGCCACGTGGCCAAAGGACACATCCAGGGCTGGGCACCACGCCCCCAGGGGTGCTGGCAGGATGGGAGGAAGGCTCGCGCAGGGCAAGAGAGGAGGAGGCAGAAAGGCCCACCTTTTCTTTCTCCCTGCCTCACCCTGCGCCCTGCGCGCATCTCATCCCTCACCCTGCGCATGCATCCCCCCTGCCCCCGCCGAGGATGCCTTGCGCAGGGCGAGAGAGAAGGGGGCAGAGGCGCTCGCCTTTCCCATCTCCCTTGCCCCCCGTGCGCCTCCTCCCTCTGTTGCCGCTGCTGCACATGGGCCGAGGGAGGAGGCCACGTGGGCGCCCTTACCTGGGGGCCAGGAGCAGGACTGAGTGGCCAGACGTGCCTGCCAGCCAGAGGGCACCTAGCCCAACCCTGGGCCCTTGCTCCCGAAATTAGCCTAGACCTGATACACACACACAAACACACACACACACACACACATATATATACATACATACACACAAATAGAGAATAGGAAGAGGGGCGGGAAAAGGGTGAGAAGGGAGGAAGGGGAAGGTAAGAAGGGGAAAGAGAATAGGAAGGGGGCAGGGAAAAGGGTGAGGAGGAAGGAAGGATGGGGAATGTACAGACCCACACAAAGAATAGGAAGAAGGGAGGGAAAAGGGTGAGGGCCCTTCCACACAGCCCTATATCCCACAATATCTGCTTTGAATATCTGAGTCCACACTCAGATAATGTGGGATTTTCTGCCTTGATATTCTGGGGTATAGGGCTGAGAAGGAAGGAAGGGGAATAGATATAGATACACACACACACACACTCAAAGAGAATAGGAATAGAGCAGGGAAAATTGTGGGAAGGATTGTCCATGTGTTTTGGACTTCAACTCCCACAATTCCAAACAGCCAGTAGGAAGTCCAAAATACCTGGAGGGCCAAATTTGTCTATGGTGCCAAAATACTGTTCGCTTACCATTTAAAATTACCTAGGTCCGGCCCTGGTCAGAGGGCTTTCTTTGCCTGGAGTGCAACAGCATCCGACTCTGAGGGGGTGCTCATCTCCATTTCTAATCCGAAGAGCCGGTGTTGTCCATAGATGCCTCCTAGGTCATGTGGCCGGCATGACTGCATGGAGCAGTTACTTTCTTATCAGAGCAGTACATATTGATCTACTCACATTTGTTTGTTTTGGAATGAATGAATGAATGAACGAATAAGTTTTATTGTTCTAGCCATAGCCCATGACAAATTAAGCGCACATAATAGCGACATCCAAAGTACACATCACAATATAAAACTTCAGTACAAATATTAAAACTCATTAAAACTGACTCTTTAAATTCTAGTTATGTTCTTAGTCATGTCTACAACGCACTTGCTTGTTTTTGAACTGCTAGGATGGCAGAAGCTGGGCCTAACAGCGGGAGCTCACACCACTCTCCGAATTAGAACTGCCAACTTTTTGGTCAGCAAGTTCAGCAGCTCAGTGGTTTAACCTGCTGAGCCACTGGGGGCTAATTAGACCTAATAAACATTGACTGGGATAATGCAGAATGTATCAGAGATGGAGTAATTAATTGACAGTATTGATGTAACTTGTAGGAGAGTATTCCAGAACACAATGAGTCCCCGTCTTTTTCTTTATTAATCAAACATAACCCAGGATAACCCAGCACTGGAGTAATTAAACCAGTAGCTTTAACTCTATTCCTATAGAGTGAGATGCTGAGAGAGCTGCCTCCAAGCAAATTCCACTTACTATTCTTTTTCATTAACATCTAATTGCTCACCCACTAGTTATAAAATTGACATATGGCTCAAATCTCATTCACATTTGCGAATTGCAGCAGAGGACGAACGCAGAAAGAGAAAATTTTATAACTTTGTGAAGCTAATTTTATGCTACCAGTCACATTTTTTAAAATCCCATCTTGGGAGAAAGACAGGACATTGGTTCAATCAGCTGGTTTGGGGAGCAAAGGAACTTAGACTGAGCAAAGGCCTATCTTCCAATTGTCCAATTTGGCAGGTATGAGCCTGATCAATCCATTTTGTTCCACTTCTTCAGTGGCTTTTAAAATGTCCCAATTTCTCATTTCTCTTCTCACCTCTCCCTTTGTCCCGATCTTATTTCAATTGTTGCAAACTGAGTTCAAATTGCCGAAGTCATTGACAATCAACGTATTAAGAGGGGCAATTGTGTTTTTAATTTCTCATGTCACTAATGTTTTAGACTTTGAGTATCAAAAACACTAGGACAGAGAGAGCTGGCAGGTTTACTTGGACTTCCACGAAGCTTCTGACATAGGCGTCATCTACACTGTCATATAATCCAGTTTCAGAGTGCAGATTAACTACTTTAAACTGGATTATGTGAGTCTATACTCCGAATATGATGGCCACTCCCATATAATCCAGACAAGATTATATGGGAGAAGTTGTTGATAAGAGAAATTGTTGGATCAATAACTTCTGCTATAGAACTCCAATATGCTGATGATAATGTAGTCTATGCTAATCAGAGGAAGCCCTGCAAGCCACTATAAACATCTTCTTTGCAGAGCATATGAAAAGCTTGGCTTCTCACCGAATTTTGACAAAACCGAAGTGTTCTACCAGCAGGCATCAACCAATTCCTCTGCAATGCCAGCAATAAAAGTTAATGGTGTAAAACTAGAAAACATTCACCATTTCTGCTACCTAGGGCAGCCACCTCTCTATAAAAGTTGATATCAATGCTGAAATGCAACACTGTCTGAGCTTTGCAAGTGCAGCATTATTTCAAGTGAAGCACAAAGTGTTCAAGGATCGGGACATTTGTAGGGATACCGAGATGCTTGTTTATAAAGCTATTGTCCTTCCAATTCTATTGTGTGCCTGCAAAACATAATGATTGTCTATGATGATGATATGATGATAATCTAGTTCAATGCAGTTAATCTGCATTCAGAAACCTGATTATACAGCAGTGTAGGTGGGGCCATAGTTCTTTTTCAAATATTCCTGAGTACCGGTAGCAATCATAGGGTGGAGTAATCTCTGGCTTAGTAACTGATTTAAGAACATAAACTGTTTGGTTTTAATGCCTTGGTTTAATTCCTTGTTTTGATGTTTGACAGATTGGTCTTAAGTCAATGTTAATTACAATGTAAACCATCAAAATGTTTTATTACACAATCTTGGCTTTTCTTCGCGAACAAAAATTCAAGAAGGACTCATCCCATGCTTTCTATAAGCGCATTGATGATTCGGAGGTTGGATGTGTCCTTTGAGCCTGTGCAATGGATTTTTCTGGTTGAGCGCAGCGTGGCACAGAACTGGCCTCACCCTTTAAACCAAAGGTTCATCTACCAGGGCCTAGCAAGCTGGGACGGTGGCAGCAAGGTCCTCAGGTCATAGGTTTGCTTCGAGTTTCCTTCTCTTAGATGGTTGACCTTACAGGATTAAACGAGCACCATCTGCTCGGGTTTGAAATTAGAGTGTTCCTTCTCCTAGGATGGTTGCCAAAAGTCTAGAGAGCCCATCCTGCCCTTTGACGCTCTTTGTCAGACCCTTCGGTTGTGACCTGTCTGGCATAGCAGGCCGTACCGGTGGCTATTATGCCACCGCCAGCATAGCTCACAACTTCATTAGGGTATGCAAGCCTCTCCCCCACTGCAAGGGGGCACCAACAGAGAGGATATTACACAATAAGGCTATATGAACTGTCTCACCACACAGAAAGAAAGAGGCAAGATTTGTAACTTAGGCTTAACTTGAACTAAAACTTATTGAATTTACAACAATGAAAATCTGTACAAGACTGAGGTGCCTAGGGACTTAGGGTTTCGCTATTACTATCAATTAACCTTGTGGCCTTAGCTCCAATCTAATCGAGAATCAAATGCTGACCTATCTTACTGTAAAGCAATTTCCCAACCTTTTTTTGACCAGGGACCACTTTGACTAGGGACCACTCTCCAACATTAGTTCCAAAAGGGTTACAAATCAGTTGTTGGTCAACTTTAGATTTGGTTTGGTTATTCAGGTGCTGATTCAGAAAATTGCATTGAAAAGGCCACATCAGCTTTAATTTCTGATTCAGAACAAAGTTGGCAGTAGAGAGCCAACTTTGCAACATCCCGCGAGAATACCAAGACTTGGAGGAGGTCTTTAGCGAGCGGGAAAGTGACCAACTACCCCCCCACCGGAAGTCGGACTGTGCGATTGAAATCGAAAAGGGCGCCAAGCTGCCGAGCCCAAAGTTATACGCCCTGTCCGAACCAGAAAGAAAGGCGCTAAGAGAATTCATTGACAAAAACATGGACAGAGGGTTTATTGAAAAGACTACGAGCCCGTTGGCGGCGCCGGTCCTGTTCCGCCCCAAGGCGGACGGCTCACTGCGACTGTGTGTGGATTACCGGGGGCTCAACGCCATCAGCGCATCGAGCCCCTACCCTTACCCCTGATGTCGGAGATACTGGCCCAGCTGGGGGCTCGCTTCTTCACCAAGCTGGACATCCGGGGAGGCGTTTTACTGGATACGGGTGAGAGACGAAGACTGCTGGAAGACGGCGTTCAACTGCCACCTGGGCCAGTACCAGTTCGGGTCACGCAGTTCGGACAAAAGGCGCTCGAAAATATTCCAGCAATTCATCAACGAGATCTTTAGGGACTTGTTATACAAGGGAGTTCTAGTCTACCTAGATGACGTGTTGATCTACTCGACGTCTGAAGCTGAACACGTCGAGTTGACCCGGGAAGTCCTTCGCCGGCTACGAGAGAACCAACTCTTTGTCAAGCTTTCCAAGTGTGAGTTCCACAGACAAGAACTGGACTATCTGGGGTATCGTATCTCCACGCGAGGCTTGGCCATGGACCCTAGTAAAGTAAGAGATGTGCTCGCGTGGGAGGCGCCCCGAACCCGGCGACAGCTACAGGGCTTCCTGGGGTTCGCCAATTTCTATCGGCAGTTCATCCAGAACTTCGCAGAAATAGCGCTCCCCTGACTGAACTGCTAAAAACCAAGGGGCTGGGGGAGACGAAGAAAGCAAAGTCCCCAAGCGCCAAGCTAAAGTGGACACCGCAGTGCCAGGAAGCCTTCGACAGCCTAAAGCAAAGCTTCACCAGGCAGCCACTGCTGATGCACCCCCAAGCCGACCGTCCGTTCACGGTACAGTGTGACGCCTCCGAGGCGGCCTACGGAGCGGTTCTCCTGCAGCGGGATGAAGGGGGCACCCTTCGACCGTGCGCCTACCTCTCCAAGAAGTTCTAGGAGACAGAAAAACACTGGCACGTGTGGGAAAAGGAGTCGTTCGCGGTCCGGGCCGCGCTAAGCCACAGGAGACACTTCCTAGAAGGCACCACTTCGCCCATTGAGGTGTGGACGGACCACAAGAACCTACAAGCACTGCAGTCCCCGCAAAGGCTCAACGCCAAGCAACTGAGATGGGCGCAGTTCTTCAGCCGTTTCAACTTCGAACTGAAGTACCTGGAAGGCGTTCCTGGCGGGGCTGGGCTCTCGACGGGCCCTGAGCACCGCCTTCCACCCAGAGACGGACGGAGCGACGGAGAGGGTCCAACGAACCCTACAAAAATACCTCAGGTGCTACTCCACCTATCAGCAAGACAACTGGGCAGAGCTGCTGGACGTCGCAGAGTACTGCTACAACAACTCCGAACATTCGTCGACAGGGGCCCCCCCCTTCCGGGTCGTCTCTGGGCGAGACTTTCCCCCCTTCCCTGCCGCAGCCCCGACGGCGGACTCAGCCGCGCCGCCCGACTGGGGGGCCAAGGTCGCCGCCGCTTGGCCGCAGATCCAGGCTGCCCTCCGCCAGACCCGGGACTCCTACAAACTGTATGCGGACAAGAAACGGGGGCCCCAGCCTACATACGCTGTTGGGGACCGCGTCCGTCTCCGGGTGCAAGGCAGTGCTCAGGGCCCATCGAGAGCCCAGCCCCGCCAGGAACGCCTTCCAGAACTTCGACGTGAACTGCGGCCCACAGTCACTCACAACGCGGCGCGGGCAGCCATGGAGTCGGAAGACGTGGTGTGTGAACAGGCGGCCCAACTCGGGGGCCGTGGGGAGCCGTCGCAGGGGGACGAAGTGGGCCTGCTTGGAGAAGAGGTCCACCACCGTCCAGATGGTGATATACCCCCCGCTGGGTGGGAGGTCGACCACAAAGTCCATGGCGATCTCGCTCCAGGGCTCGGCTGGATCGGCTACTGGCTGCAACAACCCCGTGGGCCGGCCTGTCTTTGGCTTGTTCTTCGCGCAGACGTCGCATTCGGAGATATAGTCATTGGTGCCTTTTCGCATCGCTGGCCACCAGAACTGCCGCGCTAGGAGTTTCAGGGTCTTGGTGAGGCCAAAGTGGCCAGATAGCTTTGAATCGTGGGCTTGGCCTAGGATCTGGCCCCTCTGGGCCGGCGGGACGTATAGCTTGTCCTTGTAGTACCAGATTCCTCCTGCCTGGGTGAGGTCACCTTGCGTAATCCTCATGAGCCAGGCGTAATCCTCATAAGCGGCTGCTAGATCGACCAAGAGTTCCGGGGATGCGGGGACCGATGGTTGCGGCGGCTTGGCGGCTGCCCGAGTGCGGGCCACCAGACCCAGTTGGCGTTTGGTGAACACTGTGCCCACTTCCTCCAGCGCTGAGTAGTCGGCCTCGGGCATCCTGGACAGGGTGTCGGCGAGCACATTCTTCACCCCGGGCAGGTACTTCAGTTCGAAGTTGAAACGGCTGAAGAACTGCGCCCATCTCAGTTGCTTGGCGTTGGGCCTTTGCGGGGACTGCAGTGCTTGTAGGTTCTTGTGGTCCGTTCACACATCAAAGGGCGAAGTGGTGCCTTCTAGGAAGTGTCTCCAGTGGCCTTTTCGGGGAACGTGCCGCAAACTCAGCGCCCCGGCGCCCAACGTCAACACCCGAGCGCTCCCGCACGTCCCATCCCAGTAATTAGTGGACTGGGAGGGGAGGTCCAGAAACCTACCCACCAACAAACAGGGCCGAAAAACCCTCTTCAACCCAGCTGCGACCTATTTCCTGCCATGACCGCCCTCAAACAGCAACCACTCCTTGGTCTTCATTCCTGCTCCTCAATGCGAGGTCAATTTGTAACAAGCTGGCCACGCTGCGAGATTTCATCACAGAGCAGGACGCAGATGTCATATGCATCACAGAGACCTGGACCCAGGACAGTGACTGTGTCCTTCTTCAGGAGCTAGCCCCCCCAGGCTTTCGAGCTTTCCACCAGCCAAGATCCACCGGCCGGGGCCTGGTCGTAAAAGACACTGTCGCTACCTCGGTCCTCCAGACATCAGCGATGACCGGCATAGAGTGCCTGGGAGCAATTCTAGGAACCGGGGAAAAGCGGGGATTCTGGTGGTTTACCGAGCCCCTGGGGCCCAAAAAGGAGGCCATGTCTGCACTGCTCGACCTGATTGCGGATTGGGCGCTGAGATTCCCCGGCTCATCGTGCTGGGTGACTTTAACATCCACCGGACTCAGACCCTCTTACATCCAGTGCAAGGGAGCTCCTCCAACATATGGAGGCTTTGATCTCCCCAGGACCAAAACTGGCCCTACACATCAGGCTGGCCACGCGTTAGACCTGATCTTCAGCCACGGCCTAACGTTAAAACATCGTGAATCCAGAGCAGTGCCTTGGTCGGACCACCTGACCATGAGGGCAGACATTGACACCCCTCTTACAGAAAGGTTGGAACAAAAGACCATCCTAGTCCGCCAAAGGAGTTCGATGACCCGAGGGCATTCATAGCTGCTTTGGATCCCCTGGAGGTCCCCGGAGGATCACTAGCGGACTTCGTTGCCAGGTGGAACAGCGTCCTCTCGAAGGCCATCGACCAGGTGGCACCGAGGCGCCCCCTTCGTCCCCGGAAAACCTGCTCACGGTGGTTCACAACGAACCTAAAGCAGCTGAAACGCCGGAGGAGACAATTGGAGAGTGTTTGGAGACGGAAACCCAGCACGGCAAATAGAGCAACCTACAGAGAACTGCATAGGCTGTACGAACGTGAGATCAAGGAGGCTAAGAAATCCTATAATGCCGCCCAGATTACAGCCGCCGGCTCCCACACAGCCCAGATCTTTAAAGTGGTCCAGAGCCTTCTGGGGTCTCCACAGAGTGATTCCAACAGCTCTATGGTGACGGCAGAGGATCTCCAAGAGCACTTCATCGGGAAAATCACGGCACTTCGGCGCGACCTGCCGCCCATTCCAGAGGAAGGAAATGAGTGGACTCGACATCCAACCCAGACAAACGGGCTCTACTTCACGAATTCAAACCCCTAACATCGGAAGAGGTGAAAAGCTGGTGGCCGGGGCAAGGGCTACGACCTGCCCCATGGACCCGTGTCCTTCGCACTTAGTCAAGTCTTGCATAGACACCATACTGGACGCCCTGGTGGACCTGGTGAACCTCTCATTGGACACAGGCTCCTTCCCCGAGTCCCTGAAGGAGGCTAGAGTTAGCCCTCTTCTGAAAAAGGCGAACCTCGACCCCAATGATCCGGCGAACTACCGCCCTGTCGCTAATCTGCCCTTTCTGGGGAAGCTATTGGAGCGAGCAGTGGAAAACCAGCTGCGGGACTTCTTGGACCGATCGGGGGCCAAGACCCTAGTCAGTCAGGCTTCCGAGCGGGCCACGGCGTCGAATCCGTCTTAGTAGCAATCACAGATGACATCCGCCGCCAGTTGGACGGAGGGGGCTCGGCAGTCCTAGTCCTCCTTGACCTAACCGCGGCCTTCGACACCGTTGATCATGATTTGCTACTTCGCCGCTTGGCGGCCTCTGGGATCCAAGACAAGGCCCTGACCTGGCTAGGATTGTTTCTGCGGGTCGCTCGTAGCGGGTCGAGTGGCAGGGCCAGGTCTCCAGGAAATGTGGGCTGGAGTGTGGGGTTCCGCAGGGTGCCATCCTGTCCCCACCCTTTAACATCTACGCCCAGCCCCTGGCCGGTATCGCTAGAAGCTACGGTTTCAACTGTTATCAATATGCCGATGACACGCAGCTGCTGCTGAAGCTCGACCCAGGGTGCTGTCGGTACCAAAGCTTTAGCCGGGGCTGAAGGCGGTCACAAGCTGGCTCAGAGCACACAGGCTAAAGATCAACCCAGCGAAAAACGGAGATCCTCTGGCCCGCCGACCCGACCCCACTCTCCACTACCACCCTTTGAGGGCGAGCCCTTGTCCGTAGCCCCGGCGGTAAAGAGCTTAGGAGTACTCTTGGATGAGAAACTGATGATGGAGGCTCAGATCCAGGCCGCTGCTAAGGGTGCCTTCTTCCACCTCCGTAGGGCCCGACGGTTGGCCCCCTATCTACCACCAGAGGCGCTGAGGACGGTGATTCACGCCACTGTGGTCTCCCATCTTGACTACTGCAACGCCTTGTATGTGGGCCTACCGTTGGCCACGACTCGGAGGTTGAGACTCATCCAGAATGCAGCGGCCAGACTCATCTCCGGGTATCGGCCAGGAGCCATATTTAACCAATTTTAAAAGATCTTCACTGGTTACCCATTGAGCTTAGAGCGATCTACAAACTCATGGTGATAACCTTCAAAGCTCGGCAAAAAATGGGAACAGCCTACCTGGGCGATCAGCTGACGGACCAACGCTGCGAAAGACCCGCACGCGTAATAAACGGCATCCGGTTAGCTGTCCCTGGGGTGAGAGAGGCCCGGCTGACAGAGACCCGTAGAAGAGCCTTCTCGGTGGCGGCCCTACGATCTGGAACTCGCTCCCGCCTGCGCTCAGGGCCACACTGGCCCCGGCCAGATTTCTGGCTGGCCTGAAACCCTGGCTCTTCCGCCAGGCTTTCGGGACTGAACTGGATGGATGGCAGAGCCTTTACGGCTCATATCTGCTGTTTTAATTGATGTATCTGTGTTTTTAAAGGATGTAAGTCGCCTCGAGCACCATTGGTGGAGGGCGACTCACAAGTAATAAAATATTATTATTATTATTATTAGCGCGGCCCGGACCGCGAACGACTCCTTTTCCCACACGTGCCAGCGTTTCTCTGTCTCCGTGAACTTCTTGGAGAGGTAGGCGCACGGTCAAAGGGTGCCCCCTTCATCCCGCTGCAGGAGAACCGCTCCGTAGGCCACCTCGGAGGCGTCACACTGTACCGTGAACGGACGGTCGGCTTGGGGGTGCATCAGCAGTGGCTGCCTGGTGAAGCTTTGCTTTAGGCTGTCGAAGGCTTCCTGGCACTGCGGTGTCCACTTTAGCTTGGCGCTTGGGGACTTAGATTTCTTCGTCTCCCCCAGGCCCTTGGCTTTTAGCAGTTCAGTCAGGGGGAGCGCTATTTCTGCGAAGTTCTGGATGAACTGCCGATAGAAATTGGCGAACCCCAGGAAGCCCTGTAGCTGTCGCTGGGTTCGGGGTGCCTCCCACGCGAGCACATCTCTTACTGTACTAGGGTCCATGGCCAAGCCTCGCGTGGAGATACGATACCCCAGATAGTCCAGTTCTTGTCTGTGGAACTCACACTTGGAAAGCTTGACAAAGAGTTGGTTCTCTCGTAGCTGGCGAAGGACTTCCTGGGTCAACTCGACGTGTTCAGCTTCAGACGTCGAGTAGATCAACACGTCATCTAGGTAGACTAGAACTCCCTTGTATAACAAGTCCCTGAAGATCTCGTTGATGAATTGCTGGAATATTTTCGGAGCGCCTTTTAGTCCGAACTGCGTGACCCGGAACTGGTACTGGCCCAGGTGGCAGTTGAACGCCGTCTTCCAGCAGTCTTCGTCTCTCACCCGTATCCGGTAAAACGCCTCCCGGATGTCCAGCTTGGTGAAGAAGCAAGCCCCCCCCCCAGCTGGGCCAGTATCTCTGACATCAGGGGTAAGGGGTAGGGGCTCGATGCGCTGATGCCGTTGAGCCCCCGGTAATCCACACACAGTTGCAGTGAGCCGTCCGCCTTGGGGCGGAACAGGACCGGCGCTGCCAACGGGCTCGTAGACTTTTCAATAAACCCTCTGTCCATGTTTTTGTCAATGAATTCTCTTAGCGCCTTTCTTTCTGGTTCGGACAGGGCGTATAACTTTGGGCTCGGCAGCTTGGCGCCCTTTTCGATTTCAATCGCACAGTCCGACTTCCGGTGGGGGGGTAGTTGGTCACTTTCCCGCTCGCTAAAGACCTCCTCCAAGTCTTGGTATTCTCGTGGGATGTTGCAAAGTTGGCTCTCTACTGCCCCCACTCCGGCTCCCTCTTGGCTTGGGGCCCCGTCTTCGCTAGGGTCATCCATTCTCACCCGCGCCTCTCCGTCTCGGAACTTCACCGTCCCTGTCCCCCAATCGATCTGCGGGTTTTGGGTGCGTAGCCAGGGGCCCCCCAGAGTTACGGGTTGGTGCGCCATGGCAGAGATCACAAACTTCAGGGTCTCCTGGTGGGTCCCAATCTGGACTCTCATCTCTCCCGTCTTGTGGGTGGCAGGCTTCCCGTTGGCCGGGGACCCATCCAGTTGGGAGAAGAGGATCTGCTCTATCAAGGCTTGGGGCTTTATCCCCAATTGCTTCGCCAGTTGGGGGGACATCAGGCACCGGGTGCAACCACTATCTAACATGGCTACTGTCTCTATGGGTTGGGGCCCCTCTGGGTTCCACAGTTTGATATCAAATTTATAAGTGTCACAGCCAAGGGGATCAGACTCACCGCCCTGTTGGGGTCGGACCTGCCGCCGGGCGTCTACAGCAGATCGTTGTCGTTTCCTGCCAGCCATTCGGGGTCGCTTTCCTCCATCTCCAGCTCCAACTCGTCCGCCTCTCGCAGGCTTCGGGGCGCCCGCGCGGTCTCCGCAGCGGCTGCGGCCTTGCCTCGGACTGGGGTCTTGGCCTGCGGGGTCGGCTTGGCCTCCGGCGACTTCTCTGGCTTCGGTGGGAGGCCCTTCCGGCGGCAGTCTGCAGCCCGATGGCCCTCTCAGCCGCACGAGAAGCAAGCTCCTCTCTTCCCCTTGGCCCCTTCCCGGCTGCTCGATCGGGCTCTTGGTGATGCTTTCCGGGCTGGCCCCGGCCTTCCCGTCAGGCCTGAGCCACGTGCTCTTCCGGCTTCCCGGTAGCGGCGCGGCATCTGCTCCATATCGCACTCCACTCTCCCCGCCGAGACTATCCAGTCTTCTAGGGTCTCAGGGTTTCCCCGGTGCATAGCCACTCAAGGATGTCTGACCTCAGGCCCGCCTTGAAGCATTCCAGCTTTGTGACTGCGGACCAGTCCCGGATCTTCCCTGCCAGCGCCTTGAAGCTTAGGGCATACTCGGAGACAGACCTTTGACCTTGGTAGATCCTCTTCAGCTGGGCCTTAGCCTTTTCGCCTGCTAAGGGGTCTTGGAAACGGGTCTGCAGGGCCTCTAAGAAAGCATCTAGCCGCCCTAGCTGTGGGGCCTGTATGTCAGTCATCTGCACCAACCAGTCCGCCGCGGCCTCCTTCAGGTTGGCCCCCACAGCCCGCACTTTGGCCCCTTCCGAGGGGAACGAATCCCCATAGTCTAACATGAAGTTCTGCACGTTCGTGACGAAGTAGGAGAGCTGGCGCGGGTCCCCGTCGAACTTTACCTTCAGCTCCTTCTGACTTCCCGCCATCTCCTGACTCTGGTCGGCCTGGCCCAGGTTGAATGTGGAAGCTCCCCTCGGCGGGATGAAGTCATCTCCACTGTCTCGCAAAGTCACTCTTCCCGACGGTCGGCCTGGCCGCTCCGATGCTTGGCTCGCACCCCGGTCCCGGGGTCGGGCGTCAGGGAGGGCCCACGACAGCTCCTCTGGCCTGCTCAGTAACAGCTCCATCTGGGACTGGAGCTTCTGCACCGCCTCGGTCAGCGAACACCTGCACTTCCAACCGCAGTTCCGCTGGGCTGGGGAAACCGCCGTCCAGGGCTGGGTCCCTCTCTCCGGACTGCGCCGGCTTCTTGCGCCGGGTCACGTCCCTCGGTGCCGGGGCAGGGAGCCATGGCGTCTCGTCCTCCATCCCTGAGATCACGACCTGGGGTTCCGCCCTCGGGACTCCGGCTCCGGCCTCGTCTCCTTCTCCATCTCCCTCGGCCTCCTCCTCCTCACCCAAGTCCTGGGGGTGCAGGTCGGCGAGGGGATCCATCTCAGCTTGAGACATCTCGTAAGGTGGCTATGGTCGGAAGGTTTTCACGGCCGTAGAAGTTGGTGAGTCTATCTTTATGTCAGCTCCGGCAAGGGGGGTCTAATGAACCACGCTCACTCCAAACGATGCTGAAGGATAAGTAGTTTAATAGGTCCTTAATCCAGGGCAAGCAAAGATAGACTAACTTTTTCCCGCGCAAGAGTCTCTTCAAAAGCCCTCCCCGGCCTGCCCCCCTGCTGGGCCCCTCCTTCCTCAGGGATGACCATCCGGCTCTCCTCATATCAAAGTTCAGGAAAGGTGCCTGGCACTTCAAAGGGCGGTTCCAGTTCAAAGCCCGCCAGATGCTGCTCTTATCTGATGGAGGTTTGGTCCGTTAGGGCAACAAATGGATCAAGCGGCGCTGACATAACCATCCTGTAGTCATCATCTGCTCACCCACAGAAAACCATATTTGATAATCTAGAGCTGATGTAGTAGTAGTAATCTTTTGTGGGTAGTCAACCTCTCCCCTCCCAACATCACCATTACCTCAGCACTATTAGAGGGTTTCACGAGACCAATTGCTCTTGTTGCCATGTGGTTTTGAAGCAACGGTGTAGTAATGGTGAGGCCTTGGGCCATATTTTCATTCTTGCAGACCACTGGTGGTCCACGGACCATAGCATGGGAACCACTGTTGTAAAGTCTCTTGCCATTCATCCATGAAAGAAAAAAAGAGCTTTACTCTTTGGTGAGACATCGGCACTATTTGGGAGTTGAAGCTGAAAACCTTGTAAAACTTCAGTTAAAGTGGTGTCAAACTGCATTCATCCTACAATGTAAACACACCCAGAGTGTAACATTCAAATCACGACATCTACATTCAGCCTTCCACCCATTGAACTCTTTAAGTTCGTTGTTGTGAAGATACAATGGAGGAAATAATAATAATAATAATGTATCGCATTATTCGCCGATACATCACACAGTCCTAGACACTTGGGAAGTGTCCGACGTGTGATCCAATACAACAGCCAGCAGAGTGATCTTGTCTGCTGTGAACTCATTTTGTTGTGTTTCGAAGAAGAAGAAGAAGAAGATCCTTTATTTATATTCCACCCTATCTCCCCGAGGGGACTGAGGGCTGATTACAGAACACATATACAGCAAACATTCAATGCCATTATACAATGAATAGAGACAGACATTACATAAACAGAGGTAGAGGCTTCCAATCTTTTTCCATCTCTGACATCTGGAGGCTGTGCCTGACTTCGGCCATGAGGAGGTGCTTTCGCTCCTCTTCCATGCCAAGGTGCTTTGTTGTCCGTAGATTCCCTCCTAGCATGTCTGCATAGGCACCTTTTATTACCTTGCTGCCAAAGTAGTACCTATTTATCTACTCACATTTCTGGTTTCAAACTGCTGGGTAAGCAGAAGCTGGGCTGACGACAGGAGCTCACCCCAACCTGGGTTTGAACTGCTGACCTTTTGATCACCAAGATTTTCTGCATCTGCCGGTTTAATCCTCCATGCTAGGCCCGGAAAGGATGTCATGTGCCACATTGTTTTGTGGCACTTAAATGTGTATTATATTGTAAATGCACGATTATACCTGAGTATAAGTGTGGGTGTGTTTGTGATAATTGGGAACCTTAGCAGGATACAAAGATAATGATAATCTGTATTGTCAATTTTTATTCTTTTTTATAGGCAGACAGCAGAAGATTTTTCCCTTGCAGAAAAGCTCTATATTACTCCACAAGCATGACAAGGAAGTGATTTTATTTTTCAGAAACAAAATTTAAAGTATGAAGACAGACCAGATTACCAAGCCAACACAATAGTGGGTTCGTTTCTTTACAGCAAATATTTTGTACATGATACCATGTCCTCAGTATTTCTTAAAGAGAGAAAAGAAAACAAGCCTGGAAAAACACTGCTCGTGCATCCTTGATTCAGGAGTTGAAAAAATGGTGGTGATAGCATGGCCTCATGCAGATCCTCAGGCATGTGGCAACATGTTCTCAATCAAAGGCTAATGGTCGCACTACTGTAAACAACAACTAACAACCAACCATATACGTGGGTGGGTCAAAAGGTTCTGCCTCCTGGGTCCTAAAAACATTATGAATGAAAATGTAAAAGCAGAAGTTGCTACAGATCATAGCCTGAACTATCATCCAGACAAAACTACAATTCCTCATCAATTTGTACATATTTGCATCATCGTTTAACCCAGATATCCAAACCATTTTGGAAAAATTCAGGGTTTTGCTTCGTGACCCATGATTTTAAAGCTGTATTGCTGAAGGGTTTCATGGCCAGAATCACTGGTTTGTTGTAGGTTTTTTGTGCTGTGGGACATGGCCATACAGCCTGAAAAATCAACAACAACCCAGATTTTAAAGTAGTTTTTTTATATTGAATGTTTTTATTGAGTTTTTACAATACATATAAAAAGATAGAAAGATCAGGAACATATAGGAAAAGTAGGTAGGGGGAGGGGACATCGGGGAGGAAAGAGGGGGTAGGATGTAGGGGGTTGAGAGAAAGACAGAACACCATATACACACAACGAGAGTCTCCCAGTTCGGGTACCGGAGATGTTAAATACTTGAGCTGACACCGCTAATTTATTTATTTATTTATTATTTACTATTTTTATATGCCACCCTTCTCAACCCCGAAGGGGACTCAGAGTGGCTTACAGTGTACATATAACAATATTGCCGGAGCGGCTTAATTGTTGAAAAAACAACAATTAACATTACAACATATCGCAATATTGCATGTAATACAAATATATAAATTATAATATCACGATATAATTATTGTATCACATTATCATTGGCAGTATTATACTGTGTTACAATACGACACCACCAATACCAAATGCATATACCACATACCATACCGTAATCATATTATTATTATTATTACATTACAATTATTATACTACTAGCTGTACCCGGCACGCGTTGCTGTGCCCTATTTAGGAGATGTGAGATAGTATGAGTATGTAAGGGTTGGAATTGATGTTACTTATGGTCTTGGTGGGTGTGTGCATGTCTATATATGTATATGTGCGTGTATATGTGTGTGCATGTGTATATGTGTGCAGGTATATATGTGTGTGCATGTGTATATATGTGTATGTATGTGGGTGTGCATGTGTATATTGGTGTGTGCATGTATATGTGTGTATGTATGTGTATTTGTATATGTGTGTATGTACATATGTGTGTGAATGTGTGTATATGTATATATGTGTGTGTATTTGTATGTGTGTATGTATGTGTATGTATGTATATATGTGTGTGAAAGGGGGAGGAATGACATGGGAGAGGGTGGAACGTGGTGAAGGATGGGAATGGGAAGTGGAGGGAGAGGGGCTGGAGAATGGGGAAGTTAAGTTTGGGAGAGGAAGGAGGAAACTACAAAAGGGAAGAGTGTGTTGGGGTTGGAGTGGCATAGAAGTGTGTGTGTTTGGGGGGGGGGGTGAGACGGGAAGGGAGGAAGAGGTTAGCCCTGGCCTAGGAGAGAGAAGCCTCCCTCTCCTTTCCCCATTCCTCGAAGGGAGAAAGCATTGTGGGAATGGAAGCAGGGAGGCGAAGAAGGTTTTGGGGGAAGGAGAAGCAGCAGCGCACATTTTTTCAGGCCCCACCCACCCACAGAAACATCCCTCGCCCTCAGTCCTCGCTCATCAGGTTCCCGGGTCCAGGAGCGGCTGGAAGGCGACAGAGGACTAAAAGCCAGCGGAGGAGGCACCCACGACGCCACCCGGGTTCAGAAGCGCCGGGTAAACCGCGGTGGCCGCAGAGACGGCCACGGGACTACATTTCCCAGACGGCACCGCACGGCGACTTCGGGTTCCTTCGCCCTCCTTGCCATTGCGCCGTGCGGTGCCTACTGGGAAATGTAGGCCCGTGGCCGTCTCTGCTGCCTCCGCTGTTTCCCCGCGCTTCTGAACCCGGGTGGCGTTGTGGGTGCCTCCTCCGCTAGCTTTTCGTCCTCTGTCGCCTTCCAGCCGCTCCTGGACCCGGGAACCTGATGAGCGAGGACTGAGGGCGAGGGGATGTTTCTGTGGGTGGGTGGGGGTGGGTGATTGCGCCGCAAGCGCCACTACGCTTGGTGGCTATGGGGGTTTGGGTGGGGGGGGCAGTTTTAGGGGTCTTCCGTGGGAGACACGGCGGAGGGCGTATCGAAGGTTCAGGGTGAGTGGGGAGAGAGGGAGACGGGATGGGTTTGTATGTTGGGGGGGAGGTGGTTTTGGAGTGCGCCTGCGCGATTGTTCTCCCTGTGTTCTGCGCTCGCGGCCAGCGCAGAACGGGAGTCAATGGGCGGTTTTTGGGGGCTGTTTTGGGGGTTGCAAGTTAGTGAGGTGGTTTTTTTAGTGTTATGTCTGTACCTCGTGGTCTGGGGGAATGTGTGTCGTGGGATTTGTGTTTGGGGGGGTTATGGTTTGGCCGTGCATATACGACATCCCACGACCACGTCTCCTTTATATATATAGATAACATAATACAATATATTTACATTATATTATATTATATCAAATTGCAATGCAATGTAACACTATATTATATTATATATTATTATATTATATTATCTTTAAAATAATAAATAACATTATTTATTTAAACAAAATAAAATTACTTATTAAATTAACTCAAAAAGAAAAATTTCCATCGCCTGTTGAAGTCTCTAGTGCAAGGTCTTTCCTTTATACAAACAATTTTTCAAAATAAATCCTCACTGGTTTCCAATCCACCTTCCACTTGTCACTTCTATATTGTATCTTGCTATACAGATCATCGGACTCCATTAACTCATTGAGCTTATTGAACCAATCCTCTATTGGAGGAACCTCCTCCCTTTTCCAATTTTTAGCCAACACTAGCCTGGCTGCCGCTGAAATAAAGTAAAAAAAATTACATTATTTTCCTCTAGTTCTTCCTCTGGAAGGTTTAACAAATAAGTTTCCGGTTTGAAATCGAATTTCTCCTTGAAAATTTTTTGGGTATGTTTGTGGATAGTCTTCCAAAATTTTTGGATTTTGCTACATGTCCACCAACAATGTATGTATGTTCCCAAATGGGTCTTGCATTTCCAACATTTACTATTATTATTTTTATAGTACTTTGCTAGCCTCTGTGGAGTCAAGTGCCACATGTAGAACATTTTGTACCAATTCTCCGCTGGCGCACTGGCACCCAAGATCTTTGCGACTCCCTTCCAAGTCTTTTCCCACTCCTTCAACAATATTGTATGGCCCACGTCTCAAGCCCATTCTGTCGTCACATGTTTCACTGTTTCAACCTCAGTGTCAAATTCTAGCAGTTTGCTGTACAGGGTTTTTATATATTTTAAAGTAGTTTTAACGTCATTCAAGTCACTGAATCTGAAACTTTAAAAGTTCTTCATCCAACACTGTACATTGCTGATGTCCATTACAGAGTCCCCATAAACATTCTTCAATGGATTTCCTTTGGTGCACAACCTTATTTTGCCAGAAATTCAATGATGACTCTTTCTTTTAGCTTAAATTTAATGATTCTAATCAGTCAATCTGAACAAGAAAATACTATTTCAGAAGAGTAAGGTTACCTCTATCATATCATGTATAGATAGTCCAGTAGCTATGAAAGACATAAAAGTTAGAGTGATGGAGGCATTACTTTTTGACCCACTCACATATGGTTTTCAAAATGTTCTCCCTTGCATCCTGTAGATATCCTGCCTGCCCTCCCTACAATTCTCTTCTCTAGACTTCTCCCTTTGTACCTCATGTTGACGTGTGCCCTGCTTTCCAGGGGACAAAAAATAGTGGGGCTTTCTTCTCTTTTTGTCAGTGGCTTAGAGCAGAGGTGTCAAACTAATTTCCATCGAGGGCCACATCAAGCTTATGTTTGCCTTCAAAGGGCCATAGAATCCATTGATACAGAGGGCAACTATCACTTTTTTACATAGTACTTTAGTTTTTACCAAATTTGAATCTAAAGGTGTTAATGAATGACAACCCCTGTTACTTTTGATTATCCACAATGTGGATTGGAGATAATGGGAATTGCAGCTCAGTAGCACTTGTGACTCTGAAGTTGGGGGAAAGGTTAAAAAAATTTAAAGTAAGGCATCATATCCACAACCCATGTATCAAAATTCAAAGCCAACTCTCCTGACTAAAAAGAACAAACTGGAGACTTCCAGATGTTACTGTATCACAACTCCCATCAGATCTAGTTGTGATACAGTAGTGGTAGTCCAGCATCTGGAGGATCACATAAAATGACATGGAGTGCGGATTCAGCCCGCAAGACTTGAGTTTGAATAGTGGAATGGGTTAAAACAGAAAACAAACAAAAGTTTCCTGGGGGTTCTTTATCCCTTGATAAATTTTATATCCATCTAGTAATTCAAAGCAGAGTGGCACAGTATTCAAAACAAGGTCTCACCCAAGGCATTTTGGTTAGTATTCACCCTTGCTGGGCTGACTGGGAGGAGATGAAGACACTATAGTAAAGGTTTTCCCCTGACATTGAGTCCAGTCATGTCTTACTCTGGGGGTTGATGCTCATCTCCATTTCTTAGCCGAAGAGCCAGCGTTGTCCGTAGACACTTCCAAGGTCATGTGGCCAGCATGACTGCATGAAGTGCCGTTTCCTCCCCTCCAGAGCAGTATCTATTGATCTACTCACATTTGCATGTTTTCAAGCTGCTAGGTTGGCAGAAGCTGGGGCTGACAGTGGGAGCTCACTCCGCTCCCCGGATTAAAATCTGCAACTTTTCGGTCAATAAGTTTAGCAGCTTGGCAGTTTAACCCACTGCACCACCGGGGACTCCGAAGGCACTATGAGATTGGACTATTTCATCTGGTAGGTCAGTTCAAAGGTACATATCTGGTTTAGTCAGCAGCGTGTTGGCAAGACACACAAAAGCCAAACCTATTACAGGAATCAACGCCAGCTGATCAAGATGAAAGGAAACACATATAGTACAATCTATAGCTCACTTAGTTTTCACTATTGTCAAAAGTATGCCTATGACAGCTTAACTCTAGTTGTGACAGGTTCTGAGGTATTGCTTTCTGGAACCCAAATATGAAGGCAATGCCAAACCGATACTGAGGGGACTGGAGTTCAAACAAGCACAAGCTTGCATCCTTTGTAACAATAGATGGTGTGTCGTGTGTCCTGATTCTGCAATCCGTTCTAGGCTAGTGGGATACAAATCAGAATGTCCTATTTTCCCGTTGCACTGGCAACACAGTGCAAATGTTTTTCCTAGGAGTTAACTACTAATGAACGCTTTAAGCAGCTATGAAATAACTAGATAAGATATTGAAGTGTAAATACTGTATTTCTTCTAAGTGTATGTGTGTGTTTATGTGTGTGAGGAGAGACTTGAGAAACTGAAAGTTGCTTCTGGTGTGAAAGAATTGGCCATCTGCAAGAACGTTGCCCAGGGGACACCCAGATGTTTTGATGTTTTACCATCCTTATGGGAGGCTTCTCTCATGTCCTCGCATGGGGAGCTGGAGTTGACAGAGGGAGCTCATCCACTCTCTCCCTGGATTCAAACCTCCAACCTGTTGGTCTTCAGTCCTGCTGGCACAAGGGTTTAACCCTTTGTGCCACCAGAGGCTCTTCTATGCTGCACTATGTCTATGTTAACATCTCTAAAACCAGGGTGCGTCTTAGAATCATGGCTGTGTCTTATGCATTTTTTGTTGTGGTGGTACTGAAATTAGTATGCATCTTACAATCAATGGTGTCTTAGTACTGAAGAAAGACAGTATATATCAACAAATATTAAAGTCAGAACAACTGGGTCTATGGTATAGCCTGGATTTCTATGTATAGGTATGACACTAGAACAATGAAGAGTGAACAGTGAAGAGAACTGTCAACAAGAAAATCTACACGTCTGAAATGTGGAGGAGAGTTCTACAAATACATAATATGGGAAGCCAACAAATGGGTCCTAGAACAAATCTGACCTCTGCTTTCATTGAAAGCCAATGCAATACTGCTGAAGTAGAAGTCAATATGAAAACAGAAAAACTGCAATATGGGTGGATTGATTCAATCAAGGGAGCTGCAACCCTGAGTTTGCAAGATCCAAGAAGGGCAGTTGAGGACAAAGCCTTTGGAGATCTCTCCTTTGTAGGGTTGCCATAAGTTGATGCTGACATGACACGAAATAACAAAGCAAGTTCATACTTATTTAATTTATGAGGACACTTGAATCCCAGGTTTTGGTGGGGGACGGGATGGGACAGAATAGAAATAATCATCATCATATTTGCCCCTTCACAAGCTATTGGGCAACAAAGAGTTTGTTCAGAGTCATTGAAAGATCTTAACAATTCCTATGAACCCATTAAGTGCAAGAATGTGAAACTGGCCCCATGCCAATAAAGGTGTGCCTTGGAAGCAGTGCATGGAACTACATAAAGGAGAATTTTCTTTAAAACACAAGACTCCAAACATACACAACAATTTAATGGGATAATTGTAAACATGATGGTAGAGTTTAATGAGATACATGTCCTAAATCAGGCTTCAACTCCCACAATCCCCAACAGCCTACTGGCTGTTAGGAATTGTAGGAGTTGAAGTCCAATACACCTGTGTGATGAAGTGGTTATTTATATGTTAATCACATGTTTGTTTATGTATTTAGAAGGAACATTCTTTAAAAGCTGCAGAGAGTGAGCCGTAGAATGTTCGCAGCAGCAAGCTGTAAGCAGAGGTTGTTGCCATGACGACAGAGGCCACTCTGCTTTAGAATGTTCAGTTTGAATTTGACAGTTGTAGAATGTCAGTTGGCCAGCTGCTGTGAGCAGTTTTAGTTGGGAATTAGCAATGGCTGAAGCTGCAAGCTGTCTGAAGGAACTGCAGTGTGCAGTTCAGTTCTGTGTGTGGGATCAGAGAAACCCAAGTGTGTGGGACAGAGTTTAGTCCCAGGGTTGAGAGTAATCCAGTATTAAGTAGTTACTTGCGTGTAACTGTATCAGGGGAAAACCCCAGTGTTATATTGTTTAATATTGCAAGTTTGTACCTCTCCGGAGTTATTTTGAACCCACCTAAGCTTTGAGCCCATTTGTGTAAAATAAACTGTTAAACACTTTCAATAAAAACATCTGTGGAAGTCGTTTATTCACAAAGACCCTCACATCTAGTGTTCAAGCATTGACAAATGGTGGCAGCAAGATATTAATAAGAAAGAAAGAAAGAAAAACATTGGTAATTGGTGGCTGTCCATGCCACACAGTTTTAAAAGTCGAGGAGTAGTCCGTGTGTGTCCAGAGATCATCACATTTGGTGGCAGCGGTGGGATAAAGGATAGCCTGCGCTGCCATGTTTCAAAAGAAGAGTAAACGGGGTGAAGTTTCATCCATTACCACAACCTGGAGGGCCAAAGTTTGCCCATACCTGTACTAAATGCATAACACAAAATACTAGCTAATAAAACACCAATTATTTTTTTCAAAAGTGGGGCAAAATTAGTTCAAAACTCCCAAGGCACAGAGTGTTCGAACATCCAAGTTGTTATTACAGGTTCTGAGGAGTACATGGAAGGCTCAATATAGGTTGCAATAGGCAGCAGGATTTAGGACTATACTGTCTGAGTTGTGTGCCTGTGTGCATATATGTTTGTCTTCAAGCTGCCTTTTAATTTATGGTGACCTCATAAATTTCATAACATTTTTTTCTCTGAACTATAGCTTGCAGTCCCTAGTATATCTTCCATTCAAGTCCTAACCAGGCCTGACCCTGTTTACCTTCCAAGAGAAGACAGAATATTTTAAAGATTTGTTACACCAGCTCCACTGACTGTCGATTAGCTTCCGAGCACAATTCAAAGTGCTGGTTTTAACCTATAAATCCCTATACGGTTCCGGCCCAGTTTACCTGTCCGAACATGTTCTTCCCTACGAACCACCAAGGATGCTAAAATCTTTCGGAGAGGCCCTGCTCTTGGTCCCGCCACCTTCGCAAGCATGTTTGGTGGAATGGGCCGTAGCCAGGATTTTGATTCCGGGGGCTGATTGGTCTGGGGGCTGAGACTGGGTGGAAGAGGGTCTACCCTAGCAAACCTTTTGTATTGTTATCCCAATAACCCCATTAATGTGGGATATAATGAGCATGGTGATCAGATCATGATATGAATAAACATAACAGTTTAAATAATGTACCAGAAAGGCCTTTTCATGGACCACCCTGAGAATTTCGGGGGGGGGGCTGAAGCCCCCTTAGCCCCCCCCCCGGCTACATGCCTGGGTGGAAACAAGAGACAGGGCCTTCTCTGTGGTGGCCCCTCGGCTATAGAACTCTCTCCCGAGTGAGATTAGATCTGCCCTCTCCCTCCCGTCCTTTAAGAGGCTGGTAAAATCCTGGCTCTGGAAGGAAGCATTCCCAGAATAAGGAGCGAGATTGTTTCTGGATAAAGTGAATGATCATATTTATTGGACTGAGTTGAATTTGGTTTTATCTGGCGATATGGGCTTGAATGTATTTTACCTATCTGTATTTTATTTATATGTATTTTTAACTTGTATGGTAGATGATGTTTTAATTTTATTAGCTGCATTGAATTTTTGCTGTAAGGCCGGTCTGAGTCCCTCTCCAGAGGTGAGAAGATTGGGATATAAAAGTTCTAAATAAATAATAATAAATAATAAAATTGCTAAAAGACGGTTAAAATATTTTAAAGTGATGGTAATAAGGAGATTCATTTGAGACATATGGACACATGCACCCACCATCACCACCTATAGAGAGATCAATTTGTTTATTTATTTTGGGATTTATTAATCGCCCATCCCAGATGGCTCTGGGCGATTTACAGTAAAACACACAGCTAAGTACCTGAAACATCTAAAAACATCTAAAAGTATCTAACATCTAAAAAATCTTTAAAAAAACAATTAGCATCTAAAACATCTAAAAACATGGGGAGGAAGAAAATATTCTCTGGAAAACAAATTTAGGGGTGAAAGAGATTCCATTTTCTAAGTCTTGGTGACAGTATAATACTGCCAATGATAATGTGATACAATAATTATATCGTAATATTATAATTTGTATATTTGTATTACATGCAATATTGCTAACAATACTGCAATATGTTGTAATGTTAATTGTTGTTTTTTTTCAGTTTGTTGTAAGCCCCTTCCCCGCTCCAAGATATCTGCAATATTGTTATATGTACAGTGTAAGCCACTCTGGCAGTATTGTTGTTTGCTGTAAGCCACTCTGAGTCCCCTTCGGGGTTGAGAAGGGTGGCATATAAAAATAGTAAATAAATAAATAAATAAATTCCCCAAAGAGGAGCTATCCTATTCCATTTGGTAAATTGAAGTCTAGAACAAAACATACATTTCATGAGTTCTGCAAAATGAAATGTCTCTGACCTCTCATATATATCTATATTTCTATTGATCTGCCTGTCTGTCTGTCTGTCTGTCTATCTATCCAAACACAATTCAGTCTAACACCCAGCTTTGGTGATATGGTAGCCAATGCGTTGCGTGTTCAGGGTTGAGATCCACAACAACCCCAAAGACCAAACAGACACAACATATTGAAGAGAAAATGGCCGCACCTTTATTTAGCTACAGCTGTAGACAGGATTGGCTCATATATGGTTCTGGACCCAGGCATTGGCCAACCTGCCTGTTGATCAATGAGCGTGCAGATCCAGCTTGCCGCCTGATCTCTTAGGAATGAAATGACCAGTCAGGCAGCGTTCCAAACAAGATCTCAGCTACCAAGGATTGTGGTCAGGACGTCTGCTCTCTGCTGGGCAAGACCTGCTCCAAAACCCACCAATTCCCCCAGAAGGGGACTCTACACAAAAACAATGTGTGGTGGACACTGTACACCTAATTCTGGATCCATTATCCATTCCAAATACCTACACAAAGTTGTGACAAGTAACTAACGTGTACCTCTTAACAACAAACATTATAACAGGAAGATAGCATGGAACTCAATCTTGGCTTTTCTTCGTGAATGAAGATTCAGGAAGGACTCATCCCACGCTTTCTACAAGCGCGTTGATGATTCAGAGGTTGGATGTGTCCTTCGAGCCTGTGCAATAGATTTTTCTGGTGGAGTGCAGTGTGCACAGAACTGGCCTCACCCTTTAAACCAAAGGTTTGTCAGCCGGGGCCTAGCAAGCTGGGACGGTGGCAGTGAGATCATCAGGTCATAGGTTTGATTCGAGTTTCCTCCGCTAGATGGTTGACCTTACAGGGTTAAACGAGCACCATCTCAATGACACCATTAAACATATACCACTCTCTGTCCAAAATTGTGTGAAAATTACACATCCAGACACTCCATTGAGGTGGAGGGAATTCAGCTGCCAATGAAGAGCCACCAGCCATGTTGAACTCATTTGCAGGCACCACAAGGAGACCCTGGGAAGAAGTCATGAGGAGGAAGCCATGGCTCTGCTCTAACCCTGACTCATAGCTTTGCCTGTTTATGCCTTCACAAGGGTCACCACCAGTTTTTGGGAAAGGCTCATTTTAAGTCTATTATTATGAGAATTCTCCAGCCAGCACAGTCATTGGCCATGCTGGCTGGGCAAGTTCTGAGAATCAAAGCCATCATAAATATTTTTTCTGAGCTCCGACAGTTTCCATTCACTCACACTATATAACGACAGCACTATGATTCTTTTTTCATCTTCTTTTTCTGCTCTGGCAACATCCCACGGAATCAGGCCCTAGGCCAAAGGCTCCACCCTGTTCCCATGGCTCCACCTGCCCCTGCCCACGGCTCCACCCTGCCCGCGGCTCCACCCTTGTGGCTCCGCCCTGCCCCCGGCTCCGCCCCCGCCCGTGGCTCCGCCTCTTCCTCCTCGCCGGCGCGAGGAGGAGGAAGGAAAGCCCCACCCCCGGAGCCAATGCCGTGCATGCGCGGCAGCGGTCCAGAGGGCGAGGCTTCCCGCCGCCACCTCCTCCTCCTCCCGCATCCGGAAAACAGCCGCAGGGAGAGCAGGAGGAAGGGAAGCCACGCCCCGGGGCCACTGGCGGGCATGCGCGTCAGTGGACAGAGGCCCTGTGACACAGCTCCCCTCCGCTCCTCGCTCGCCCCTCCTTCCTTCCTTGAAGGAAGGAAGGAAGGAGGGGTGAGCGAGGAGGAGCAAGAGGCGGAGCAGAGGGGCGACGCGTCAGAGGCCCGGCTGTGACGCGTCGCCCCTCTGCTCCGCTCCGCCTCTTGCTCCTCACTCGACCCCTCCTTCCTTCCTTCACTCAAGGAAGGAAGGAGGGGCGAGCGAGGGGCAAGAGGCAGAGCGGAGGGGAGCCGCGTCACAGGGCCTAGGGGCCTATGGCACTCTGCGCGCAGGCGCAGAAGCGCCCGAAAAATTGACCTTTTTTTTAATTTGGAGAGTCCGGATCTGCTGTCCTTCCATGGCTGCCACCCTAGGCCATGGCCTAGGGTGGCTTTATGGGTAATCCGGGCCTGCACGGAACCCTGGGTTTGTAGTTTGATGAGATACTAAAACTCTATGGAAGAGGATTTTAAGACAACTTCCACACAGCTATATAAAATCCACATTGAACTGGGTTATATGGCAGTGTGGACTCGAATAGCCCAGTTCAAAGCACGTCTTGAGGATAATCTGCCTTGATTTTCTGGGTGATATGGCTGTGTGGTAAGGCCCTCTGTACTCTTCCCTAAACTGCAACTCCTAGAATTCCATGGGATGGAACCAGTGCAGTTAAAGTGAGATTATAATGCTATAATTGTATAGTGCCTCTATTGTAGGAACCAAAATGTTACCATCTCCTGCACTGCTTGTGATAACAAGAAAGGCTAGCTATTAAGCATATTGCAAGTATTTACTCCTAATGTTGGCACTATGTGTTTAAATCAGAGAACACTTGCAAAACTCTTTGGCATTCCTGAACCTGCCAAGTAGGGGAGAGGAGACATGCTTTCCTCATCTTATGAAATGAATGCTCCAGAGCCAGCAGTTTATCTTGTTTCTTCCCGGACTATGTCAAATAGTCTCAAGAGAATAATAGTTTGCTCTGCTCTAGATTCTAGCAAGGCAATTTGTAGAATAAGAGTCATATTAACCTTAAGAAAAACCTTTGCAGTCCATGACTTTTAGCTGCCGAGTCTCTTGTTGAGGCGAGATTGATAGGAGGGAGAATGAAAACTTTACTCCTTTCCCCCTTGTGCTATTTTCTCACTGCATTCTAACTACCACCTCCATACACATATTCCTATTTTCAGTGTTATATGGAAAAATACAGGCCCTCGTATGTTTTCAATACCCCTGCAGCATGCCCACTCCATCAATCAATTGACTAGCCAAAAAAGACATCTCCCAGTATAATTACGTAATGGTGAGGAATGCTGGGAATTATAGCCTAACAACATTCAAAGAGGTGCATAGCTCCCACTGATTTAGGTCCCTTCTGCACTGCCATATAATCCAGTTCAAAGCAGATATTTATTTATTTGTCATGTCAGGAACAAACCAAACAGTTGTATTGCATTAAAAACAAACAAACAAACAAAACACAAAGTTTGCAAACTTGGTATTCGATTCAATGTCCTTTGACCAGTAGCTGGCCACTTGGATTGCCTCTGGTGTTGCTATAAGAAGATCCTCCATTGTGCATGTGGCAGGGCTCAGGTTGCATTGCAGTAGGTGGTCTGTGGTTTGCTCTTCTCCACACTTGCATGTCGTGGACTCCACTTTGTGGCCCCATTTCTTAAGGTTGGCTGTGCATTTCGTGGTGCCAGAGCACAGTCTGTTCAGTGCCTTCCAAGTCGCCCAGTTTTCTGTGTGCCCAGTCTCTCATTTGGTATCAGCCATTGATTGAGGTTCTGGGTTTTAGCCTGCCACTTTTGGACTCTTGCTTGCTGATGAGTTCCAGCGAGTGTCTCTGTAGATCTTAGAAAACTATTTCTTGATTTAAGTCGTTGGCGTGCTGGCTGATGCCCAAAAAGGGGATAGGCCAGAGTTGTCACTGCCTTGGTCCTTTCACTATTGGTTGCTACTTCCTGGTGGATGTCAGGTGGTTGAATACTGGCTAAACAGTGTAATTTCTCCAGTGATGTAGGGCACAGACACCCTGTGATAATGCAGTATGTCTCATTAAGAGCGCCACATCCACTGTTTTAGTGTGGCGATATATGTTAATGTTCCACACTGGGCATGCATACTCAACAGCAGAATAGCATAGTGCAAGGACAGATGTCTTCAATGCATCTGGTTGTGATCCCCAGTCAAAGCAGATAATCTGGATTTTATATGGCAGTGTAGAAGGGGCCTTAGTCTGTGTTTCGTGAGGAAGGCAGGCCAAATACATGAATAGACATGAATATACACAGACATAGAAATATAGAGCCCATATTCTTTACCTTCCTAATGGTAAGCTCGTTGAATACAGTTTTATTTATATTTTTTAATTTCCCATATTGAGGGATATGGTATAATTGCCCATACTGTGCCAGCAACATGACCTCTATGGTTAAATTAAAAGGACACTTGGAGGATTAGTTCCCCAGAACATGCAACAGAGAAGAAAGTGGCAGCAGGCCAAATATTTCAGGGAGAAAATCAAAGCAAGAAGATGAGAAACGCATTCAGCGTGGAGGGTGGTGGAAAAAAAGCTAGAAAAGCAAAGACCTGAGGGGAAATTTGTCCCATAGGTGAGTGGCAGAGGATGCCGATGACAGCCTGCTAGATTAGTACTAATTATGGGATGTTTACATAGGAGAAACAAGAGGAACAACATGCCAGAGAAAAGCAGGAACTGCCGCAGCATACTAATCTCAGGATGTGCAAGGAACTGAAAACATTTGGTGCGGAGTAATCTGCCTGACACATTCACATATAAATTGGGAGCAAACATGATGCTGCATACACTATTCATTTGTTTCTAGCAGTCCCCAAAATGCTTTCAAAGCAGAAAATCAACATCCAGCTTTGCCTAATGTCATTTGCTCAAGATAACATGAACAAGGGGGAGGAAAGTGAGGAATGGTTTTTGCCTTGTAATTCTGGGATGTGTGAATCAATGTGAATTCTCTGGCTGACCTTGGTTAAATGCAGAGGTGGGGAAGTTTGGACTACAGTTCCCAGAATCCCCTGACAAGCCTGGTCAGTGATCATGCTTGGTAAGTGGCTCTTTCCAAAGAAAATTAATTTTCCAATAGATGATCAAATGCCTGTCTCTCAACTTGTTTCTTATGTGTAAAATGGGATAATTGGAGATCTGCTCCAAAGAGGTGGGACAAGAACGATGAGGCATTTACACCACCCGAAAAGCAAAACAAAAGGGGAAGAGTGTAAAATGAAAGGAAATGGTGACTGATCACAAATAGATGAGGCATATTTGACTAAGATAATAGAGACTAGACAAATAGGTAGGAGCAGGAGATTGAATAAAGATACATAGTTTTGGAAATTGTAGATTTTGTAACATATTCTGTTTTCAGAGGTAAACTCTGAGGACAGTCTTTTTACCCTTGCTATCTACATATCCCATCAAGCTACAGTTGGCCCTCCACATTTGCTGGTGCAACGTTTATGGATTTTAATACAGTATGTTCCCTCTGGGAATCTCCCCTTCCCAATTTAAATTCAGCTAGACTTTAGTTTACATGAAAATTGCAGTGCCAATTCTGAATTCTGATATCAGATGAGCAACCTAAGTATTGTTCTTTTAAATATAGTAACCTAATCAAAGCAAACTAGATTTAGTACAATTTAGAGCTTAATAAGTACCGGCATTCTCCTTCTAACAATTATCTTGGGCCATGCTTCATCCCACATGTTTTTATTCCATAGGCTCCTTAAGTTACTTAGTATGATAATTCTGCTACATTGCTACATCCCTTGTTTATCCAACACAATTGCAGCAATACACTGTGCCTTGCCACTGGTGAATGCTCTTAATAAGAATACCATAATACATGGTTCTTAATCTGAAGTCTATGGATGTGCCTCAAGAGGTCCATGAATCAGACACAAAAAGCACAAACAAACATAAAATAAAATAAACAACCGCCCCTTTGAAATGTTCATAACACAGTGAACTTTAAGCTAAACTTTTGGGTAAACCTCTTCTTGTTTTTCACACTAGGAACATCTCTGTGAAGGAAATCAGGTTCCAGTACAATAAAATAGCAGATTCGGAGTGTTTATACTGATGTCAGCTTTTTTGTGGCGGTTGTTTATTTTATTGTTTGTTTGTTTGTTTGTTTGTTTGGGGCATTTGTATCCCGTCCTTCCTGACCTCTGAAGAGGGATTCAGGATGGCAACCAACCGGTACTATTCAGTGCCAAAACAGAATAAAACATACAACCTTCGCTCATCCAACATTCTGGATTATTTTATTTATTTATTTATTTATTTAGCTGTATTTGTATACTGGTTTTCTCAGCCCGTAGGTGACTCAAGGCAGTTAACAGGGTAAAATTCAATGCTTACAATATTGTAAATACAATTAAAAACATAATATATAATAAAAACTAAACAAATCAATAAAATATAAATCGATAGTGTCTGCTTGTTAAAAACATTTTCTGGTCTCATTGTCTAGTTGTTCCATTTTCCTATGTCAGTTACTCTGCATTTGGAAACGCTTGTTCAAAAAGCCACGTCTTGACTTTTATTCTGGAATGTTAAAAGGGAGGTGGCCAATCTAATATCTATAGGGAGGGCATTCCATAGCCAAGAGGCCACCACCAAAAAGACCCTGTCTCTTGTCTCCGCCAAACGTACTTGTGACGAGGACGGTTATGAGAACAGGGCCTTACCAGATGATCTTAAGGTCCTAGATGGTTCATAAGGGGAGATGCGTTTGGACATGTAAGTTGGGCCAGAACCGTTTAGGACTTTAATATCCAACGCAGTCTGCCTCCCGCTTGGATCCACAGCTGTTTCAATACATTGCGATGTTTTGATGCTCAATTCATAAATACAGTAATTACTACATAACATTACTGTGTATTGAACTGCTTTTTCTGTTGATTTGTTGTAAAACATGTTTTGGTGCTTAATTTGTAAAATCATAACCTAACTTGATGTTTAATAGGCTTTTTCTTAGTCCCTCCTTATTATCCAACATTCTCCCGACATTTATGTTGGATAAATGAGACTCCACTGTAGCATAAAATACAATTAGCACAAATAAAACAGTTATAAATATACTGCTGTTGTTTATTCATTCAGTCACTTCCAACTCTTTGTGACCTCTTGGACCAGCCCAGGCCAGAGCTTCCTGTCAGCGTTTGCCACCCTAGCTCCTTCAAGGTTAAGCCAGTCACTTCAAGTATACCATCCATCCATCTCGCCTTTGGTCAGCCCCTCTTCCCTTTTCCTTCCATTTTCCCCAGCATCATTGTCTTCTCCAAGCTTTCCTGTCTTCTCATTTTGTGACCAAAGTACTTCATCTTTGCCTCTAATATCCTTCTCTCCAGGGAGCAGTCAGGCATTATTTCTGGACTACCTCTGAGGAGGTAGTCCATAGTTTTCCTCCAATTCTCAAATGGGATTTTGACCTAAAGACACCTGCTGTAATAGTTGCATTATTCTAAAATCGCAGCTAGAAAATATTACTTTTTTCTTACTACAAGTCTCAAAACTTAGGACTTGTAGTCCAAAAAGCAGTGCTTGCAACCTTGTCCTGAAAAGAACCCCCTGAGCTGCATTCTTTCCACTGCAACTAAGTATTTGTTTTTAAGTAATTGATGACACTGCTGTAGAAAAGATAACTACCCCAGGTTGTTTACCAAATACTCGAAGGCTTCCTCTGACCTAGGAAATGATTTGCATGTGACTAAGGCTACCATATGAGGTTTAACAAGCGGTTTGGGTGCCCTTGTTTTCAGAAGGGTAAAATCAATGAGATAAGATTAATAAGATCAGATGTGGGACACAAGTAATGATACACCAACAGCATCACTTTCCAACATTTCAAAGGTACGAACTAGGACATGCGAGGCTAAGCAACCTCAGAGTTTATATAGTTGATAGAAACAGAGAAGGATTTTGTGTGAAAGCATTACTTGTTCTGGTATTGAAAGCATATTCCTTTGTCAGATGGGACTTACTTGATTTTGGTAGGTGGGGGATTTGGGAGATAGTTGTGTAAATTAGTATTTACAAGCAGATGGTGAGGAATAACTAGTCCCACAGCACCAACGCCTCAACCGCAAGCAGACCTGGATTAGCCTCTTCGGCCGCCCGAGGACAAGATGCCCCGCGCCGCCCCCACCAGGGCGTGGAAAGCCACGCCCCCCAGGGCGCGGAAAGCTATGCCGTCAGGGCGATGCTGCGCATGTGCGGCAGCAGCGCCGGTCGTGCGGCTTCCATCGCCTCCTCCTCCCGCGACCGGAAGGAGGGCCCGAGGAGGTGGAAGGAAGCCACGCGGCACCGGCCCCACGGCTTCCGTCCACCTCGCGCCTTCCTTTCGGTCGCGGGAGGAGGTGGACGGAAGCCACGCGGCACTGCTCGTGGGGCTTCCGTCCGCTGCCTCCTCCACCTCCCGCGACCGAAAGGAGGGCGCGAGGAGGAGGGCGGGACTTCCCTGCGAGGGGGCGGGCGCTGCAAGGGGCGGGGAGGAGGGAATGGCGCCCTCCCCTCACCTGGGCCGCCCCCTTGCAAAGGAAGGAGGAGGCGGCGAGGAGGAGGAAGGGAAGCTCCGCCCCGCCAGCGGGCTTCCCTTCCTCCTCCTCCTCCGCCACCTCCTTCCTTTGCAAGGGGGCGGGCCAGGCAGCCAGGAGGAGGGCGGGACTTCCCTTCCTCCTCCTCGCGCCTTCCTTTCGGTCGCAGGAGGAGGTGGACAGAAGTCGCGCGGCACTGCTTGTGGGGCTTCCGTCCGCCACCTCCTCCTCCTCCCGCAACCGAAAGGAAGGCGCGAGGAGGGGGCGGGACTTCCCTTCCTCCTCCTCGTGCCTTCCTTTCGGGAGGGAGGAGGAGGAGGCGGGCGGACGGAAGCCCCACGAGCAGTGCCGTGTGGCTTCCGTCCACCTCCTCCTCCTCCCATGACCGAAAGGAAGGCGCGAGGAGGAAGGGGGAAGTCCGCCCCTCCTCCTGGCCACCTGGCCCGCCCCTTGCAAAGGAAGGAGGTGGCCAGGAGGAGGAGGAAGGGAAGCCCGCTGGCGGGCATGCGTGGGCATGCAGCCCACTGGCGGGGCCTTCCTTCCTCCTCCTCGCCACCTCCTTCCTTTGCAAGGGGCGGCCCAGGCGAGGGAGGGCGCCATTCCTTCTCCGCCCCTCGTAGCGCTCTCCCCCCGCCCTCTCCCGAGGTATGATGACTCCCTTGGGAGAGGGGGGGGAAAGCGCTGCGAGGGGACGTTTTTTAAACTTAAAAAATATGTTTTCGGGGGGTTGAATCCGCTGTCCCCAAAACCTGCTGCCCGAGGCCATGGCCTAGTCTGGCCTTATGGGTAATCCGGGCCTGCCCGCAAGATCTAGCGAAGACATGAAGTACACTGAAAGCAGAAAACAAGCTTGCTCCCTCCCTATGACTTCCCCTCACATATTTATACATCGTTCTCAGCATGTCTCTTCTCAGCCTTCTCTTCTTCAGGCTAAACATGGCCAGCCCTTTAAGCCGCTCCTCATAGGGCTTGTTCTCCAGACTCTTGATCATTTTGGTTGCCTTCTTCTGGACACAGTCCAGCTTATCAACATCTCCCTTCAATTATGGTGCCCAGAATTGGATACAATATTCCAGATGTGGTCTAACCAAGGCAGAATAGAGGGGTAGCATGACTTCCCTGGATCTAGACACTATACTCCTATTGATGATGGCCAAAATCCCATTGGCCTTTTTTGCCACCACATCACATTGTTGGCTCATGTTTAACTTGTTGTCCATGAGGACTCCAAGATTTTTTTCACACGTACTGCTCTCGAGCCACGCTTCCCCCATTCTGTATTTTTGCATTTCATTTTATTCTGGTTAAGTGGAGTATCTTGCATTTGCCCTGTTAGTTTTGGCCCATCTCTCTAATCTGTTAAGTTTGTTTTGAATTCTGCTCCTGTCTTCTGGAGTATTGGCTTTCTATCCCTCCCAATTTGGTGCCATCTGCAAACTTGATGATCATGCCTTCTAACCCTTCATCTAAGTCATTAATAAAGATGCTGAACAGGACGGGGCCCAGGACGGAACCCTGCCTATGGCACTCCGCTTGTCACCTCTTTCCAGGATGAAGAGGAAGCATTGGTAAGCACCCTCTGGGTTTGTTCGCTCAACCAATTACAGATCCACCTAACCATAGTTTTGCCTAGGCCACATTTGACTAGTTTGTTTGCCAGAAGGTCATGGGGGACCTTGTCGAAGGCCTTATTGAAATCCAGATACGCTACATCCACAGCATTCCCCGCATCTACTCCTTTGCCTTTAGTTTCCTTCACTTGCTGAATTCAAAGTATAAAAGTAGTTTGGATTCAACTGAATCAACAGGAAGGGGAAGAACCCTGCCCTTACTAAGCTCAGTTCATAAATTCCATAGTTTTAAGACTTAAAATAGTATATTTGCATGTTCTTCCTCATTCCCATTGCCTCTTGTTGCTTAGCCACACACATTGTGACTCTGTTTCATGCACTCTGTGAAATGTTGGAAACTATATGGAAGGGTTGATAAAGACACAAATAGCTGGAGATCAGATGGAGCTATGTCTCAGAACTAACCAGAGAAGGTGGAAAAGAGTGGCAGCTAAGTAGAGTGCCCGTGATAAAAATACATCCCAATGATATTCACTGCTTCAGGGGTATTAGGAACCCTATTTCTATACACAAATCATTTCCAAGGGAAACTAGGAATGTCAAGTTGAGAAGCCTTGCACAAAGTATTCCAATGGGAGCAATGCAAGTGAAAAATGATATGAGAAGCAATTCACATGGGAACAAGTTGAAAGAACAAGATATCATGCATATAGTATGAAGTTGGAAATTGAATACATTAAATTTTTTAGTTAGAATATTTACTCAGATTTCTGTAAAACATAGTTTTGTACTTGGAGGAGCAATTTAGTAATCGGGGGGAAATGAGGGAACTTGTAGGATCATCTTCCTTTTATGTTTGTAATGGGAGAAAAAATGTAAAAGCACGTCAGTGATATATTGCAGCCTTTTCCAATCTGTTTCCCAACAACTCCATCACCCCAGATCAGTACTACCAAGGGGCATGAATTTCCTTCATCAACCATATTGGCTGGGAATAATGGGAATTGTACTCCAACACATTGTGAGGGTATCAGATGAGGGAAGCTGGGGAACTTTATTTCAAAAGAGGAAATGTGAACAGGCAAGTGCCATGGAAGCACCATAGAGCCACCAGCAACCTTCATCTAACTCAATTTATAGTAAACTTCATTTTGCTATGTAGTCTTTAAGTTCAAAGACAACATTGCACAACCCAAACACACCATTGAAGAAGTACCACATTTCAGCAGGGACACAAGGATATATTTTGGCTGAAAATACACACGCAATTCTGTTTCCATGACCACGAAGTAAATGCACACAACGGCACAAAAAATTCACGTGAATAAAGCACCAACAGAATTCTTATCACTGCATGTTGAATAATTGAACACAAATGTCTGATATCAATGCCTCAGTCTAACCTATGATGGAAAATGGTTCATAACAGCTTTTAGCCACCTTGGATTCCATCCTGTTGAAAAGGCAAGGTATACATTCAATCATGTTGGTGGACAGGAAAAGAGATTTAAAGATGGGATAAATGGTAACCTTAAAAACGGTGGCATAGACACTGGGAAGCCCTGTCCCTTGAGTAAACTGGAGGTGAGCTGTGGTCAGTAGTGCTACGGAATTCGAAAAGGCACGAATGGAAGGTGAAAGGGAGAAACGTGCCAAGAGGAAGGCGTGTAAAGCCAACCCTGACCGGAACCGCCTTCCATCTGGAAACCAATGTCCTCACTGTGGAAGAATGTGTGGGTCAAGAATAGGGCTCTACAGTCACCATGTATCTGCCGCCAAGACCCTACACTTGGTAGGCCATCATACTCAGACAACGAGGGATTTCCTAAGTAAGTAATTACATTCAATCAATTAATTTTTGTGCCCCTGTCTTTGATACTATTGAATTTCTTCTCCACTAGCCCCCAGATAGCTCACACACCCACATAAAGAGCTTCCCATTTGTAAACTGCCCTGCACTCCTAACTACCTCCACCCAGGCTTGTTCAGAAGTTGGCCATACCACTGGACAGAGCTTGTCTTTCTCAGGTAGCAGATGGCAGGATGCAACAGCAAGGAATTGCAGTAGTGAATTGTATGCCATCCAGTTTACCCAACAAAAATGAGGCATCCCCTCCAAACTGTGGGCTGTTATGGAGCACATTCCTAAACATAATTCCCATTTACTCAGGGTACTGACCAAGCCTATTTGTGCTGTGTCAGTGCCTATGCCTGAGAACGATGAGGTGTGCCTTAGAACACTGAAAATACAAAGAGCTCTCATAAGCTTGAGCATTTTAATTAATGTTCTCCATAGATTACTGATGGTTTTACATTACTATGAAGTTTAAAAGTTTCTTTTGTCTTACAATAATTTTAGGAATCCAAAAGATGGGTAGATAGTGTTATAGCTCAGCCAGCTGAAGATGAAGTTGGGGGATTTGATATAGTGCAGGGCTGTCCAACTGGCTGCCCCCGGGCCGTATACGGCCCCCCCAGCCCCTTCCCCACGGCCCCCTACCCTCCTGCAAGATATCTGCCTTTTAAGATTTTTTAAAAAAATTTTAAAAATATTTTTTTGGAATATTTTTCAGAATATTTTTTATTTATTTTTTCACGGCAGGGGGTGAGGGGCGGGGCAGGAGGAGGAGCAGGCTCTCTCCTCCTCCTCCCTCCCTCCTACTTCCCCTCCCTCCCCCCTCTCCCTCTCCCTCCCTCCTACTTTCTCTCTTTCTCCCTTTCATTCCTTCCCCCTTCCACCACCTGAAGGCAAGAGGGAAGGAGATAGAGAGAGTGCACGAGGTGAAGATCTGTGAGGGCTTTGATTGGCCAGAGCGAGATTGACTGGGCTTTGGGGCCGAGTTCGAGCACTGGGGGTGCTCACCCATTCCCTTTCCGGCTTCCTCCTCTCCTGAGGTTTCGTGCCAAGTTTGGTCCTGATCCATCATTATTTGAGTCCACAGTGCTCTCTGGAGCCAGGGTGTGGGGCGGTCCACAGCAATATAATCCTCAAAGCAGGGACTGGGGAGCCTGGGATTTTGGGGGCAGAGCTGGGGTGGAGCCGGGAGGGGCGGAGCCAGGAGGGGGGCAGAGGCAGACCCGGAGGCGGCCCCCCAGGTCATCAGTAACTGGAATTCCGGCCACAGGTCCGGTAGAAGTTGGACAGCCCTGATATATTGTAACCAGCTGAGGATGTTGATGAGGGGTCTGGAGGTGCAGGGCCTGTAGGGCCTGATGTTTCTGAAGGTGTTCAGACAAAGGGGATGTTGGAACAGAATGGCAATTCCCCGGTTGGGAGAATGGAGGGGGGGTTTGGTGGACTCTGTGTGAAAACTAAACTGTTTTGCAGGATGACAGGCAAGAGGAGAGATTAGATAGGGAAGCGAGACTGTTTCTGCATGGGAAGAATTCCAGGTGCAAGTCAGGCAATGGGAAAAAGCAGCCGAAGGGCCCAAGGAATGCTTTCATGCATTGCTGTCCTTATTAAGGGGGGAAACTGCTTTCGGTTTTTAAGATCAAGCAACTTAGCAATTAGAGCAAGGATCTCTTGCCTTGGTTCTCTTTTCAAGTGATGTCCTGGTCAAGTTTTGCTTTAAGTATTGGTGATTTTACCATGAACTCAAGCTAATGTGTTGTTCTTTGATTCTTAGATCATTTAAATGGATGTTTTATTCCTCATGTTTGGATTATTTAAGCTCATGAGTTTACCCTGCTCCTTGGATTTATATCCATGTTTTAACCTTTGCATTGGAGTTTTATCTATGATTTTTGAGACTCTTTTAATCTTACCTATTTGGATTTTTTACTCTTTTACTATGTGTACTTTTTCAATACATTGTTTATTTCTACATTGGGCTTCCTGGTGAGTGCTTGAGCTAGGTGTACCCCAGCAGAGATGCAACATTTAGGATCAAAAAACTCCAGGATACAAGACCTATGAACACCAAATTTTAACATTTTTCTTAAAACAAATTTAGTGTTTATAACTTAGGAATTGCAGGATATTAGCAAATAAAGCAGAATCCCCTTTTTCTGTTCACAGCTGTGTGGGGAATTGTGATAAATTAAGGATAAAGAAGTTACCATAGACATTTCACACAGAAAAGGACAGAACTAGGTTGTTTTTTTAATTTTAATTTTCCTGTTTCTCTTTTGTTTTCTGCAACCAGTAGCCTACCGTGATGAAATTAAAAGAACTAAAGATTGGTCTTAAAAGGAAAGTATTCATATCAACTGCCCAAAAGCATTAAGACATAACTATGCTTTTAGTGAATAAATGTCAAGTTGTCATGAAGGAAAATGAACACCTTCAGACACTGGGGTGTGTACTGCTGAAGACAATTTAAAACTTGTAAATCAAGGCCTATTGCAAAGATGAATTAAGTCATTTGTCTGCTGTGATGTAAAATGATGGCTTTGAGCACTGGATTCCAAATCCCTATTTAACAGAACACTGAGTGACTTCAGACCAGTCATTCCTTATCAACGGTTTGAGGAGGTTGATATGAAGTTAGGGAACAAACCCAAGATTAAAAGTAAAAATAAATGTTTTGCTTCGGACACTTTTGCCATGTTAAAGAAGCCACTTTATACTATTATGTTCTAAATGAAGATTGGGTTAGTGTGCCAGATGCCAAAGCCGCAGACAAACTTTCACAACAGTAGCCAACAGGACACACACTTGCACTGCACTTCCTAATGTAGATTATGGCAAGCTATTTAACCTCAGCAGAATGAAAGCCAAAACCAAGATCACAACAATATCTATTATAGAACTCCAATATACTGATGATAACGTAGTCTGCGTGTATACAGAAGAAGACCTACAAGCCACTCTGGAAAATTCTGCAAATCTCTTGGGAAGACAGGTGGACAAATTTCTGTGTGCTAGAAGAAGATCACCAGCTCTGAAGTGATGCTCCTATGCCATCAACTCCGCTGGACTGGCCACGTTGTCCGAATGCCCGATCACTGTCTTCCAAAGCAGTTACTATACTCTCAATTCAAGAACAGGAAACGTAATGTTGGTGGACAGGAAAAGAGATTTAAAGATGGGCTTAAAGCCAACATTAAAAACTGTGGCATAGACACCAAGAACTGGAAATCCCTTGCCCTTAAGTGCTCTAACTGGAGGTCAGCTGTGACCAGCAGTGCTGCAGAATTCAGAGGCACAAATGGAGGGGAAAGGGGAGAAATGTGCCAAGAGGAAGCCACATCAAGCCAACCCTGAGTGGGACCACCTTCCACCTGAAAACTGATGTCCTCTCTGCAGGAGAACATGTGGAACAAGAATAGGGCTCCACAGGCACCTACCGTACATACCCACCGCCAAGACACTACACTTGGAGGGCCATCATCCTCGAACTACGAGGGATTGCCTAATCAATGTAGATTATCTAAATGCATACATCATAGCCAATCCACTTCATTCAAGAAACTTTTGGAGTTGAGGGGACATCATGTGTTTCAATAGCCTGCTCAAAATGAACATATTGGAGATTGGCCGGTAATTATATAGCATGGGAGAGTCCCGTTTCTTCCTTTTATCTTCTCCTGTCTTCTTCCTCCCACATCTTCTAGACATGGTAGAATCACATCCTGTTGCAAAGGGATATTGCTCGTGCCCTTACCACTCAGTAAGTCTTTCCAGTGCCCAAAAGGTTTTAGAAAGAAGGACAAAAGTGAATAGAGCTATCATCATGCCTACAAATGTTGAACAGGTTATGACCACTTAAAAGCTATACATGCCAATATGGATGCTGGTCTCATCTATATATACAAAAGAAGTAGCTTAGGCCAACTCATTTTCTCAATGACACCACAGAGCAGATTTCACAACTTTTCCCCATTTAGTGTCATTAATATATATTTTCCCTAAGCACAATGTCAAGGACCAGCTCTCTGTTTTCCTTATGGCAAAACCTGACTCCCTGCACAAAATCTAAGACTCCAAAAGTGCACTTCTTCCTCTTCCCTTGCGAAAGAAGCCCCGAAGTGACCAGAATCATGCTTTCCCATATCTGACACTCCATAGGTACACTATCTTTCTCCTTCACATGGAGTATAGCATAGCAAGTGAACAGCGTCTTTGTCCATCACACTTTGAGCATTATTACTTAGTCTTATATAGGAATATAGGAATATTCTGCTGATGTAGTCCCAAAGTTGTAAATTAATGCTAGATGTCTTCCATGATGGCTCCATCTCAGTTTCCTGGCCAGATGTTGACTCTTCTTGATTGGTGTTAACAAACACAAGTCTTGTGTTGACTTCCTTCTTAACATAAGGAATGTTGCAAACAGTTCCTTAACTTGAAAGAACCATTCAGCTGAAGTTTACTTTTTCAGCTGTCATTAGCAACTTTTATTTATTTATTATTCAGTTTTGTATGCCGTCTTTCCACGAGGGCTCAGGACGGCTTACACACTTTAAAACAACTGAAAAAATTAAACTCTTAGCTAAAAACTATAGGCGCCTGGGGGCAATCTTGTTGAGGGCTGCCAACAACCTGGCTTTCCAGGTGTCGACCTGCACTTCGAGCGAGTCACTGGCAGGCTCCACATCCCTCAGAGCATTCAGGAACCTGCTGAGTTCCATAAGTCTCCTTGCGTGAACCCAAATCGGTTCGGTGCCCAAGCAGGGTGGCGTGGGAAGCTCTAGCCGGACTCTTAGAGCACAGTGCTCCGACCATGGTCCCTCGATAACAGAAGATAGGTCCACTTGGATTCCACCGCTGAAGATCAAGTCTAGGGTGTGACCAGCCTGATGGGTGGGCCCAGTCTTACAGAGTGAGAACCCTAGTATAGCCATGGTTGACACTAGATCAGCAGCTGCAGATGAAGGAGAGTCTGCATCGGCATGGACATTGAAGTCCCCGAGAACAATAAGCCTGAGAAACCTCAACGTCCACTCTGCCACAGCCTCTAGCAGCTGCGATGGGCTTCCAGCTGGAGCGCTGGGCGACCGGTACACCAGCAATTACAGTCCAGCAATCAGGTAGTTAGTCATTGCAGGTCTTAATGTTGTACTGGTGTTTCCAAAATTATTAACTCCACTCATACATCCTTCCATCCTTCCATTCATTCCCACACATCATATTAAATTCACATTTCTCAAATCTGCATATTATTTTTTGTGACACATTAAAGGAAAAGTTACCGATTAACCAAAGCAATGGATATGACCTATTTATTCTTATCTAACATGGAGGTTTTCCATACTCATCAGCATCCTCTTCCCAAAGAATACTGTCAGACACCAAATGTGTTTAAAAGATATATGGTTCTAGGCCAGAGATACTGAATAACCCAGAGGAGAAAATGTTAAGAGACGAGGATTTTTAAAGTTATTTGAAGAGAAAGAGAATACAGCACTGGTAGTTAAACATGACAAGAAACAGGCAAAATTCAGACTTAATCAGAAAAGGGAAAAGCATTGAGGTAAAGGGAAAATATGCTAACAAATTTTAGAAGAAACTACACTTACAAAACCAACTTTTAAAATAATCTAGAATATGCTGAATGCAAAAGAAACATTAAATCTCAGTGGCTAAATTGAAAAAAAAATGGATGGTATTATGGAAAGCAATAGGGATGATAATTAAGAGTAAGGGCCTTTTTCGGATGAAGTGTAGAATAAAAATGTCCAAAATAAATAAATGTGAATGAGAGGAAACTCAGAGGATTGATTTCACTTTATAATGACACTATTAGAAATTCACCACTTTTTCTGCCATTTCCCCTACTTAATTTTTTGCATGCTCTTTATAACTGTAATCCCCATAGGATATGGCCCTGCCCATCTCTTCGTGTATAATTGGCAGAACTGTACAACGGCTTTGGCCAAACCCTGAATAATGAAGTTAATCGGGCTATTTGGAATGGATTGTACAAACCCTGGACTGCAGTGGTTTATTGCAAATTAGTTCAAGAGTAGATAGAACAGGATAGTCTAAAGTCCTGAATGTCAAAGACATCTAGGGGAAAAATTAACCCTGAATTTCAAACACGAGCATATAGAGAAAATGTCATGATGTTGTTTTGCAGCAGAAAAGAAGGGAAGTAGGCTATATTATATGAGTTCTCTTGTGGGCAATTGGGACCATGTATTCATCAGCACTCTTTATTCACAGTGCATATGGGGAGGGATTATATGAGGTGTTTGAATACTCAGTAAAGCCCTCTCAGTATTTCTTAGTAGTGGCAGATCCTGAAAGAATGTCAGCCCTGATAACTGCCTTAATGGAAAGCCAAATAATCACTGGAGTAGACGAGAGAACTCACTACTAGGGCACTCTTATCACTTCCCATTTCCTTATGCTATGTCACTGAATCACATTATCTGGTTGCTGATAACAACCTCTCTTCAAATAGCCTGCTATATAGTTATTATATAGCTTAGTTCAACATTAATAAACTTATGTTTTCTGAAGCAACTGATACTATACCAGTTCCTTTCTTTGAAATACAGCTCTCAGCACCTGGTATTCATTGGAGCTCTCCTCTCTTAAGTACCAACTAGAGCAGACCGTAATAAGCTTCAAAGATTCAACAGGATTTGATGCCTTGAGAGTGCATAGATGTAGCACTACAGTTTCGTACTTCTGATTGAAGACACATTTTTCTCTGGTTTGCTGAACTATTTGCAAAGTAAAGGCAAAAATTTACCCATCTCTCTAACAGAAATTCATCCAAATGTCTTGGAATCCATTAAAAATAAATAAGAGTCAGCAAATAAATAGTAGCTGCTAACTGAGTAGCATTTGGGGGTGGGAGGAGAACTAAAGAGTAGGAACTGAAACTTATAAAGCAATGAAGGAGGGGCATTTACAAGAAATCATGTATGTGCTGGATGGATGAGTTCTGGGAAAATGAAAGCTACATTTCCTAGGGTTTTTCATAGTGATTTTAAGCCTATGCCGTGGCCAAAACACACTCTCTCCAACCAAACTCTCTTATTTGGGGATGGTTTTGATGTCTGCTCAGCCCTGCAAAATGGTGAAGATTCTAAATACATGTCAGCTGTAGATATTCTCCTAGCTGAAAACCAGCATTGTGTGTCTTTAAATGTGAAACAATGCCAGATGTATTTTAGATTCTTGGAAAACCTGTTCAAATGCATGCTAAGCGGTTGGGGGGCTTAACATATTTACCTGGCCTGAGATTGTAATATGATAATTCTTACTTTACAACCTACTACCACACAAGAGTGGATTGTGATGAAGCAAGAAATACCAGTGTTCCTAGAAAAGTGGTTTCCCAACCTGTGGTCTGCGGACCACCAGTGATCCGCAAGAACGAAAATATGGTCCGCAGCCTCACCATTACAACATTGTTGCCTGGAAACCACGCAGCAACGAGAGCGAATGGTCTCGCGAAACCCTCTTATAGTACCAAGGCAACTGGGATGTCGGGAGGGGAGAGGCTGACTACCCATGCAAGATTACTACCACATCAGTTCTAGATTATTAAATATGGTTTTCTGTGGGTGAACAGATGGTGATTACTGAATGGCATATGTTCTGTATCAGAAACTAGAGCTGATGTGTTCTATCCAATGCAATTTTCTGAATCAGCACCCCAAAGAACCAAACCAAATCTAAAGTTGACCAAATACTGATTTGTAACCCTTTTGGTACTAATGTACCAAAAAGGCGCTCCCTTGCCGTGGGGAGAGGCTTGCATGCCCTAGTGAAGTTGTGAGCTATGCTGGCAGTGGCATAGTCACCAGTAGGGCCTCCCATGCCAGACACGTCACAACCGAAGGGTCTGACAAAGAGTGTCAACGGGTAGGATGGGCTCTCTAGCCTTTTGGCAACCATCCTAGGAGAAGGAAAACTGATTTCAAACCCAGGAAGATGGTGCTCATCTAACCCTGTAAGGTCAACCATCTAGAGAAGGAAACTCAAATCAAACCTACGCCCTGAAGACCTCGCTGCCACCGTCCTAAGTTTGCTAGGCCCCGGGAGACGAACCTTTGGTTTAAAGGGTGAGGCCAGTTCTGTGCATGCTGCGCCCCTTTGGTTTAAAGGGTGAGGCCAGTTCTGTGCATGCTGCGAATCAATTACAGAGGCTTGAAGGACACATCCAACCTCCTTAGTCATGAACGCGCTTGTAGAAAGCATGGGATGAGTCCTTCCTAAGAATCTTCATTCGCGAAGTAATGCCAGAGGGTACTAATGTTAGAGAGTGGTCCCTGGTCAAAAAAAGTTTGGGAACCACTGCCCTAGAAGAATGATTCAGGTATTGCGGAATGAGGGGGCAAGCTGATTTGTTGAAACTATGTGAAGAGATATATGGCCTGTCCCTTTTCGTGATGTTTGGCAAGCTTTCCCTTTTGCCTCATTCCAACCAAGGTGAACCGAAGTGAAAAACTGTGCTGAACTTTTCAACAACACACTGAGTTGAACTTTGCCTGTGAACTGGTGACACAGTGACATCAAGCTCCCCATGGTAACATGTTTTCCTCTTATTGTCTTGGGAACAAGTTTGGTAATAAAGTTTTTGTCCCTGTAAGGCAAGCATTTAAAAGAAAAGCCAAAATTGTAAGATTCTCTAAACAATAGATTACAACTCAAATTTCTCTCCTCTTAAAAGGATAAAATTAAATCCTGATTATTCATGTTGCAATCTCTTGTCCAAATGTCTCTAGTTCATTTAATCCAGCCAACTGAGAAATGCTTTGTTTTCATCCTATCACTTTTAGTTAAACGTAAATTACACTGTGCTTAGATTGACATATTTTAGTAGCACACATAAGCAAACACTGCAAAAGGTACAGCATATGATAATCCTATGTAAATGAACATGTACCAAATTGTGAACAAACAGCCATGTGGGGAACTGACCTTACTTTACAGATTTGTAGTGGGAATGCAATGACATCTGAACTTGGATTGGGAAGGCTTCAGGAAATCTGAGAAAATGGGGGGATGGAGAAGTAAAATGCACAGATGGGCAGACAATCATACAAAGCACAGAGGCAATCACATTGGCTATAAAACATAATCCAAATTCCCTGGTAGGATAATACCTTTATTAAGCCAACCAGAAACCTGCCTGCAAGCAAGATTTTAAGATTTCTTTATCTAGTAATCAAGATGTTGCAAAAGGCAGGAGGGAAATGATAAGAAAAAACAGATTTTACAGAAATAGACTTAATAGAAATGAAAGAGTCAGCAGATATTCAGATTTGGTTCTGTCAGGTGATACTTTGGTATCAGATTAACCTTCAGTAGGCACTCTGCTTCCTGAAAACAAAAAAGGCAAGGAGAGTTTGGTCTCCCATCCAAATCAAGTCCAGCTGTAAATTTAGGACTGCCTCTGTTCAGACTATCTGCTTTGAACTGGGTTATATAACAGTGTAGCCTAATATAATTTTTTTATTGTCACAAGCAACTTGAGAAACGGCAAGTCGCTTCTGGTGAGAGAATCGGCTATCTGCAGAGATGTTGCCCAGGGGATGCCCGGATGTGTTATCATCCTGTGGGAGACTTCTCTCATGCCCCCACATGGGAAGCTGGGGCTGACAGATGGGAGCTCACCCCATCTCGCGGATATTAACTATATATTGTTGCATTATTAATGTAATTATATATTATAAAATAATTATATATTATATTGTTGTTTTTATATTAACCATATATTATTAATAATATAAATGTTCTTATATAATATTATATATTATAATATAACATTTATTATTAAGATTATATTAACACTATATTAAAGTAAAGGTTTTCCCCTGACATTAAGTCGTCGTGTCCGACTCTGGGGGTTGGTGCTCATCTCCATTTCTAAGACAAAAAGCTGGCATTGTCTGTAGACACCTCCAAGGTCATGTGGTCATGACTGCATGGAGCACCGTTACCTTCCTACTGGAGTGATACCTATTGATCTACTCACATTTGCAGGTTTTCAAACTGCTAGGTTGGCAGAAACTGGGGCTGACAGCGGGAGCTCATGTCACTCTCCAGATTCGAACCTGCGACCTTTCGGTCAACAAGTTCAGCAGCTCAGCGGTTTAACCCACTGCGCCACCGGGAGCACCATATATTACAATAAATTATTATATTATAATAATTCTTAATATAATAATATATATTTATTATTATATTAATATATTATTATCCCACCTTATTTCAATTGTATCAGTCTTGACCCAGTCTTTTAATAGTTCTGACCCATTCCTTTTCCATGCCCTAACAAATAGACATGAAGAGTGGGCAGGATTTTTCCTTTTGATTATGTGTTGTTGGGTAATTCCATGCTTATGTTGCTGTTACTGTTATTTTTTGTTCATGATGTGACTCTGTATGTTTTAATGTTGTTGCTTGTAAACCACAGTGACCCCCGGGAAATAGAGCAGTATATAAAAAAAGTTTTATTATTATTTATTATTATTATTATATAAGCAATTATTATAGTGCTATAATAATTTAATGGCATCAAATTGTGCCAAATGTAAGCCGTCCTGAGTCAATCCCTTCTGGGGTTGAGAAAGATGGGGTAGAAATACTGGAAATAAATTGTTGTATTATTAATGTAATGATTATCTATTATATAAATGGGTTCACGTCATGTGATGTATACCTCAAACAAATAAACCATACAACGCAGAAACACAATACTTGCCAACAGAAATAGGCCTCAAGCAAGGTACGTTTGTAGCAAATAAACTTTCCCCCCCAAAACCTAAAAGGCCCCCAAAACAACGAATAAAAATAAAACTACATTTACCAGCATCCTCCGGGGCAGCCAAAGACTCACCCAGCCTCTACATTCTGAACAACATGATTGGCTGCCAATAAGGGCGGATTTGCATAACTGCTGCAATGGCCAGCCAACATGAAAATTCCGAAACATAATAAACTGCCAAAACAGAATAAGGAAAAGGCCTGAGCCACTCCCCAACACAAACACCCAAATCACTTCCAACTGAAAAATTTACACCCAAAAAAACACAGACCACACCCAAAATTGACAGTAAGGCTTCATTAACTTGATTTCCCTAACTAGCCCTCACTTACTGGGAAGCTGTTTACGCTCTAAATTGACAGTAAGACTTCATTAACTTGATTTCCCTAACTAACCCTCACTTACTGGGAAGCTGTTTACGCTCTGAATTGACAGTAAGACTTCATTAACTTGATTCTCCCGACTAGGCCTCAGCTCATTGGACATTGTGTATGGCCTGAATTGACAGTAAGGCTTCATTAACTTGCTGTTCCTAACTAGGCCTCAGCTCATGGGACATTGTGTATGGCCTGAATTTACAGTAACCTACCTTGGCACACAGAGCCCCGACCATGCATGATGGGACTTGAAGTACCACCATGGAAAACGGGATTTGTAGTACTTCAAAACCCATCATTCCCCACAGACCACTGTGGCCCAGAACCAAGACCAATAAAGACCCAACTTGGCACACCATGCCCCCCATGACCCACACTCCATCCAACTGCAGTTTAGAGGAGGGCACACCGTGGATGATTGAACTTTCTCGCATCTCCTAAAAAGGGCACAGCAACGCGTGCCGGGTACAGCTAGAATAATTATATATTAACTTCTTGTTTCCCCTTATTATATTTTTATTATAATATTATTATTAATAGTTATATTAACTATATCTTGGCATTACTTCGCGAATGAAGATTCTTAGGAAGGACTCATCCCAGGTTTTTTACAAGCATGTTGATGACTAAAAAGGCCAATCTGAGATAGGCAACTTCAGTTGCAGAAAGCACAGCAGAAAGTCTCCTTGGATGATGTTGTTTCCAAGTTGCGGTTCTTTCTGCGTTGTCGTTTCTCTTCGAGACCCGTTTGGCGTGTCTTCTCGAAAGAGGCCGCTACATTGTGTATAGTGGATAGCACCAGGAATGTGGCGCAGCTGGCTGGGAGTCAGCTGCATAAGATCTCTACTGACCAGAAGGTCATGAGCTCAAGGCCTGCCTGGGTCGGGGTGAGCTCTCGACCAATTGTGTAGTTCGCTATCTGTTGTATGTCTACGGCATTGAATGTTTGCCTGTATATGTGCATTGCGATCCGCCCTGAGTCCCCTGCAGGTTAAGAAGGGCGGAATATAAATGATGTAAATAAATAAATAATAGTGCGTCTCCATGCCTCCCGATGTGAGGCCAGGGTGGACCATTGTTGGTGATCAATCAAGCCGAGCCTGAGATGTTGTTTCAGGGAGTCCTTATATCTCTTTTTTGGGGTGGTTCTCTTGCGCTGACCCGTGGCGAGTTCACCATAGAGTAGTATCTTTGAGAGGCGGTGGTCCACCATCCTAGAGATGTGCCCTGCCCAGCGCAGCTGTGTTCTCAATAGCATGGCCTCAACACTGGTGATCCCTGCTTGCTCAAGGACAGAAACATTTGTCACATAGTCGGTTCAATGTATATTTAGGATTGTGCAAAGACAGCGCTGATGAAAGCGTTCAAGGAGTCGTAGGTGTTGGCGATAGGTGACCCGTTTCAGACCCATATACAGGCCCGGATTACCCATAAGGCCATCCTAGGCCATGGCCTCGGGCGGCACTTTTGGGGGGGCAGGAGATCCGGACCCCCAAAAAATAAAAAAAAATTCCCCCAAAAAATTCAGAAAAAAATTCATCCACGCCGCCCCCTCCCTTTGCTTTCCTCCCCTCGGCTCTGCTTTAGGAGGGAGGGAGGATCGGCTCCGCCCCTGACTCCACCCCTCCTCACCCCCGGCTCCGCCCGGCTCCATCCCTGCGTCCTCGCCAACGCGGAGCCAATCCTCCCTCCCTCCTAAAGCTGGCCTGAAAAGGGCAATTTTGGCCACATGGTGGCTTTAGGAGGGAGGGAGGGAGGAGCTCCGGGGGTGGGGCATCTGCTCCGGGGGTGGGGCTTTCCTCCCTCCTCCTCCTCGCGCCTGCAAGGAGGCAGGGGCGGGGAGGGGCGGAGCCGGGGGCGGGGAAGGGCGGAGGCAGACCCTTTGGCCTTGGGCGGCAAAAGGGCCTGATCCGGGCCTGCCCATATAGGAGAATAGACAGTACGATAGCTCTGTACACACTGGTTTTTGTGCTTTGCCTCCAGACTCTTTTGTGAAGCCTTCTAAATGCACTATATGCCTTTGTTGATCTGTGATCTATCTCTTTATCAATCTTGGCATCTGAAGAGATTATGCTTCCCAGGTAGGTGAACTGCTGAACGGACTTAAGCACAGATTGCCTATGCTGACGTGGGGATAATGGTGTTCTTCCTGTGGTGCGGGATGGTAGAGGACTTCTGTTTTCTTCAGGTTGACTTCCAGCCCAAACAGCTCTGCAGCTGTTGCAAAGCAGGATGTTAGGCGCTGCAGGGCTGCTTCTGAATGGGTGACAAGGGCAGCATCGTCTCCAAAAAGCAGCTCACGGACTAGATAATTTAGAGCAGGCCTGGGCAAACTTGGGCCCTCCAGGTGTTTTGGACTTCAACTCCCACAATTCCTCACAGCCTCAGGCCTCTTCCTTTTCCCCTCATCCGCTTAAAGCGGCTGAGGGGAAAAGGAAGAGGCCTGAGGCTGTGAGGAATTGTGGGAGTTGAAGTTCAAAACACCTGGAGGGCCCAAATTTGCCCAAGCCTGATTTAGAGTCTTAGTGCGAGCCCACAGACGGCTTAAGTTGAACAAGCTACCATCACCTAATAATTTCTATATTAACTATATATTGTATTATTAATGTCATGATTATCTATTATATAAATGGGTTCACGTCATGTGATGTATACCTCAAACAAAGAAACCATACAACGCAGAAAAACAATACTTGCCAACAGAAATAGGCCTCAAGCAAGGTACGTTTGTAGCAAAGAAACTTCCCCCAAAACCTAAAAGGCCCCCAAAAAACGAGTAAAAATAAAACTACATTTCCCAGAATCCTCCGGGGCAGCCAACGACTCACCCAGCCTCTACATTCTGAACAACATGATTGGCTGCCAATAAGGGCGGATTTGCATAACTGCTGTAACCATAGCAACGCTGGCAAGAGCCATCCAAGGCTAGGATAGAATACTGAGAGATTTCAGTTGGTGTTTGAGGGTTAAACTGCCAAAACCAAACTCTGAGGGAGCAATTCTCCAGCAAATTCCTACCCACACAACACAACACAACTTCCAATCACAACCCATCCCACCAACCTTACGGGACCCCGTACACACAACACCTACAAACACCACAAACTAAAACCATTCCTTCCTTCCACACAGACATAAACTGACCCAAAAGACAAGCCATGCCTTATAAAAATAACAGCATCGGACGACACACAACGCTACATACATCAAACAAAAAAGGGCAGAACAAACGCCAGAACAGAAACACACTGCGCAGCAGAGACACAGACAACAGGTCACTGCACAACGCACAGCTGAGAACCAAATGCAAAGAACTGCACGACAAGAAGAAGCGCGCAGCCAGGAACAACAAAGATGCAGAAATGCAACACAACAGCAGCGCGCAAGGAGCGCAGAAACACGACGTCGCAACACAGAAAACAAACTTCAAAAACACCACAACCATTTCCACCGCCTAGCCTTCAGATACAACGCTGCAGAAGACTACAGCATGGCGCCAGAGGCCGACATTGGCACCCTAACGCACATCTGCACACACTGCAAAGCCCTGAAATACCCAGCAGAAACAACAGGAATGTGCTGCCTAGCGGTAAAGTCTCTCTACCACCACTTGCCACTCCTCCACAACCACTACAGACTTTGCTGAGTGGAGACACTCCAGAATCAAAACACTTCCTCCGCTATATAAGACAATACAACTCATGCTTCCAGATGACATCATTTGGAGCACACATAGAAAGTGCGCCATTCATGCCTACATGACCCCACCAACCCTTACATCTCGCATCTCCTAAATAGGGCACAGCAACGCGTGCCGGGTACAGCTAGTGATTATATAATTATATATTACTAGCTGACCTGGCCACGCTTCGCTGTGGCTTTTTCGTGTCTTCCTTGCTACCGTCTGTCTTCTATCTATCCTTTTCTTTCTTTTTCTGTCCTCCTTCCGTCCCTCCTTTTATCTTCTTGTCCTCTCCCCGTCCATCGTCCTATGTTATCCTGGAGGAGGAGAGGAGAGAGAGATGCCCTGCCGTCGTGTGTGCATTTGCGGAAGGGGTTTTTCCGTCTCTTTCTTCCTCTCTTTCCGCCCTCCTTTCTTCATTCAAGTGAGGAGGGTGGGGCGAGATGCCCGTGAAGAGGGAGAAAGAGAAAGAGGGGCCCGTAAAAAGGGTACCTTCCTTTGCGGTCTGCGGGGCTCGCCTTGGACCGCCCTCCTCTCTGCCTTAGCTCTTTCGCTGCCCGAAGAGGAGGCCGAAGGGGAACCGGGGAACCCCTTTCCCTGCGGCCTCCTCCTCGGGCAGCGGAAGAGAGGCATCAGAGGGCTCTCCGCCGCTACCCGCGAAGAGGAGGCCGCAGGGAGAGAGATGGCGCGGCTTCCCCCCTGGCCCCATCCCCGGGGGAGGACGGGAGGAGGCAGTGGAGGGGGCGGAGGAAGCGGGCATGGCGGCGGTCGCCTGAGGCTGGTCCGGAAAGTCCTTGGAGATGGCGGAGAAGGCGTGTCCGGCCAGGGGACTACGGCTCCCAGAATGCTCTGCGCGGCCATTGTGGCCTATTTCCGGTGCTGTCTCCGCCCTTCTTCCGAGTGAGCCGCGCGGAGCCTTCTGGGAGTTGTAGTCCCGTGGGTGCGCTGTTCTCCCTCGCCGTTTTGTTGGCTCTCCTGGTGGAGGGTCGTGTGGGCGGGACCGCGGCGGCGTCCTCCCGGGATGTTGGTGTTGGGTTGCATGCGGCGGCCGTGCTGTTGGGTCCGGGAGCCGCGTGGAGGATGTCGCCTCCTTGGTCTCAGGAGTGTTCTGTAAGCGGCAGAGGAGGGGGGCATGGCGTCGGATGTTGCGCATGCTTGGTATTGTGATGTGTTTATGGTGGCCATTTTGTGTGTCTGGGGTGTTTTGCGCATGCGTTGTAATGTTGTGTTTTGGGGGATGTTTTGGGGGTGTTGTGTTGTGTTTAGGGGTGTTTCATTGGGTGGAGTTTGTACCTCGGGGTGCGGATGAGTGGCCCTGTGTGTTTTTGTGTGTGTGGGAAATGTAGTTTTGGCGTGCATTTGCCCCGTTGCACGACCACTTCCCTTTTATATATATACGGTAGACGGTAGATTATATTATATTAATTATTATTGTTACACTAACAATATATTATGTTATTATTATTGTTCTTATATATTATTTTAATTATTATTATATTAACAATATATTGTTATTATCATCGTCCCTCAGGCTGAGGTGCGAGCTTGGGCCTACAGCATAGGGTTGGCCGTTGGCACATGCGCATGCGCGCTCCCCTCACTCTCGAGTCCTCCCCCCTTTTCTCCCTCCCAGCGCGCGGCGGCGGTTGAGAAATGGAACGCTCTGTTTCGGACCCCGAGCGCCAATCACGCGCCGCACGGAGTCACGCGAGCGCGCCCCGCCCCTCCGAGAAACGCCACCTCACTCCCCCTCCCCTCCCTCGCAGATTCCTATCGCAGCGCGCGAGCTGTCAGTTGAGGGAGGGAGGGAGGGTGGTGTGTCCCTGACGTCATATCAGCCGCCTCGCTCCCATTGGCTAGGGCGGCCTCACCAGACTTGCAAAGGGCTGTTTTGGCTTGCGGAACTCACCCAAGCAAAGCGACTAAAACTCGCCGCCTTCCCTCTCCTCCCCCCCCCTCCCCTCCGCGTTGTTGTCGTCGTCGTCAGCTTCGGCTCGCGCTCGAAGGGGGCGGGGCCAGGATGCTGAAGCGGCTCCGCTGGTTGGCCGGCGGCGGTGGCGTCACGTGGCTCGGCGGCGCGCGGCCTTATAAAGCCCCCCAGGGCGCGTGCGCAGGAAAGGAAAAGAGGGGGGGTGTATTTGAGCGGTTCCGCGTGGCAGCAGGTGGGCAGAAGGACGGCGCCTGAGGAAGGAGCAGGTAAGGGGGCTGGTGAGGGGAGAAGGATAGCGGTGAAGCAGAAAGGCCTGGGCCCTGCTGGGTGTCATTCCCATTTGTCTGTCCCTATTCTCTCTCACTGTATGTGTCTATGTATCTCTGTGCGTCTATGTATATGTATATATACATACACACACAGATATATATATATGTACATATAAGTACATTATATATATATACACACTATATATATACACACACACACATACACTGTGTTCCCTCACTTATTGCTGGGGTTAAGTTCCAGGACCTCCTGCAATAAGTGAAAAACCCGCCATGTAGGGATGCTCTATTTATAGTAATATTTTTACATTATTTTAGTAGTCCAAAGGAAAGTAAAGGGCCTGAGGCTTTTGGGAATTGTGGGAATTGAAGTCCAAAGGAAAGGAAAGGGCCTGAGGCTTGGGAATTGAAGTCCAAAGGAAAGGGCCTGAGGCCTTAGGGAATTGTGGGAATTCAAGTCCAAAGGAAAGGGCATTGTGCTAATAGGAATTGTGGGAAGTGAAGTCCAAAGGAAAGGAAAGGACCTGAGGCTTGGGAATTGAAGTCCAAAGGAAAGGGTCTGAGCCCTTTGGGAATTGTGGGAATTCAAGTCCAAAGGAAAGGAAAGGACCTGATGCTATTAGGAATTGTGGAAATTCAAGTCCAAAGGAAAGGGCCTGAGGCTTGGGAATTGAAGTCCAAAGGAGAGGAAAGATCCTGAGCCCTTTGGGAATTGTGGGAATTCAAGTCCAAAGGAAAGGAAAGGGCCTGATGCTATTGGGAATTGTGGGAATTGAAGTCCAAAGGAAAGGAAAGGGCCCGAGGCTTGGGAATTGAAGTCCAAAGGAGAGGAAAGATCCTGAGGCCTTTGGGAATTGTGGGAATTGAAGTCCAAAGGAAAGGGCCTGATGCTTTTAGGAATTGTGGGAATTGAAGTCCAAAGGAAAGGGCCTGAGGCTTGGGAATTGAAGTCCAAAGGAAAGGGTCTGAGGCCTTAGGGAATTGTGGGAATTGAAGTCCAAAGGAAACAAAAGCACCTGATGCTATTAGGAATTGTGGGAATTGAAGTCCAAAGGAAAGGAAAGGGCCTGAGGCCTTTGGGAATTGTGGGAATTGAAGTCCAAAGGAAAAGAAAGGACCTGAGGTTGGTGAAAACTATGGGAATTGAAGTCCAAAATAATAGAAAGGGCCTGGGGCTGGTGGGAATTGAAGTCCAAAGGAAAAGATCTAAGGCTGTTAGGGATTGTGGGATTTGAAGTCCAAAGGAAAGGAAAGGGCCTGAGGCCTTTGGGAATTGTGGGATTTGAAGTCCAAAGGAAAGGAAAGGGTCTGAGGTTGGTGGGAACTGTGGGAATTGAAGTCCAAAAGAAAGGGCCCGAGGCTGTTGGGAACTGTGGGAATTGAAGTCCAAAAGAAAAGAAAGGGCTGAGGTTAGTGGGAATTGAAGTCCAAAGGAAAGAGCCTGAGGTTGGTGGGAATTGAAGTCCAAAGGAAAGGGTCGGAGGTTTTTGGGAACTGTGGGAATTGAAGTCCAAAGAAAAGGAAAGGGCCTGAGGCTGGTGGGAGTTGAAATCCAAAGGAAAAGACCCGAGGCTGTTAGGGATTGTGGGATTTGAATCCAAAACACCTGGAAGGAGGAGGGCCCAAGTTTGCCCATTCCTGGTGTATATACACACCACTATATGTGCCTGCAAGAAATGGGACCCTTGGTTTGGTGCAAATGGAGCAACAACGAACCCTAACTAGATGGGTCAATAATCTCCAGCAGCTCCCTTCTATTCCCCATCTATTGCAACAAGTCAAATACTTGTGCTGGTGGATAGTTGCATCTGTATGTTGAGGTGATGTGGTTAATTGAAATAGATATCTGTGTCTCTCACACACACCTAATTGCAGAAGCAACATCCTTAGCAAAAGATCTTGTAAATGCCATTCTAGTAGGCCTGTTGGTGTTCACTCTAGTTATACTGTTTCTAACAATGCATGTCTTATGATTGTAACCTCGAGGGTGAAGTTTTTGTGGGTAAATTATCTTAATCCCCATTTTTATTTCACCAGAAGGAGATGTGCAGGCAGGACCTTCTGCCTCCAGAAAGTAATCCCTCTCCAAATTTGTCATGCTAGAAGGATACAATTGTATATTCGATAACAATATTGCATGAACGGTTGGATATTCTTCTTGAGGTATATCTCCTTCCTGGAGTGGAAACGCAGCTCTGAAATGGGTTGCTGTGCATTTTCTGGGCTGTATGGCTATGTTCCAGATGTTTTTGTCTACATCTATGGCAGGCATTCTCAGAGGTTGAGGGGTCTGTTGGAAACTAGACAAGTGAGGTTTATTATATATCTCTGGAATGTCCAGGGTGGAAGAAAGAACTCTTGACTGCTTGAGACAAGTGTGAATGTTGCAATTGGCCATCTTAATTAGCACTTACTGGCCTTGCAGCTTCAAAGCCTGGCTGGTTGCTGCCTAGGGTAATCCTTTGTTGGGAGGTGTTAGCGAGCCCTGATTGATTCTCGTCTTGAATTCCCCTGCTTTTTGAGTGATGTTCTTTAGTTACTGTCCTAGTTTTAGAATTTATTTTAAGTACTGGTAGCCAGATTTTGTTCATTTTTATGATTTCCTCCTTTCTGTTGAAATCATCCACATGCTTGTATGTTTCAGTGGGTTCTCTGTGTAGTCTGATACGGTAGTTGTTAGAGTTGTCCAGCATTTGTGCGTTCTCAAATAATAAGCTGTGTCCAGTAATGGCCTTTTCAGAAGGAAGAGTAGCTTGGGCTCACATCAAGCTCTGATAGCATGCAAGGTAAGAGTCATGAGCTAAGAGTCAGCAATAGAAAGATCATGGAGGCACTTTTTTGTGTAAAAGATGCCCCAGGTTCAATCTCCAGCATCTGTAGTTAGGGCTAGAAAAAAGATTTCTGAATTAAATATTTTATTATTTCTAGTATTTGTACCTGTCCCTTCTCTACCCCTGAAGGAGGACTCAGGACAGCTTACATACGCAGCGGTACAAGGCCGCTACACCACAAATACAACAATATAATCAAAGTCACATACATAAACATTAAAAACAATTACATAATCATTAATACCTATATATAGCATTAGTTAAAACCATAAGACACAGCACAGTGTCATCTGCTACAACACCATTCCAGTCAATGTCCAATAAAGTGCAAATTACGTCTGCTGCCCACAAGCCTGGTCCCAAAACCATGATTTTAATTTTTATCTGAAAGCCAGGAGGGATGGAGTCGATCTTGTCTTGTCTGGGAGTGCGTTCCATAGGCGGGGGGCCACCGCCAAGAAGGCCCTGACTCTCGTCCCCACCAAGCATGTTGCTAATGGGCTAGACAACATGAGGCAAATGGCCATACGATCTGGTCTAAGGTAGCTTTTTATACTCAGTTCCATCTTGCAATATGATTTTTACATGAACAGCCTAATCTTCGGCAGTTTTCAGACTAAGGATTTGGAAGTAAAACCCACTGTTTTAGTTTACTCTTAAGTAAGCTAGTGTAACATTGCAGACAGTTTTCATGGAAGACTGCAGCTCAGAGATAGATGGCATGTTTTGTTTGTGTGAAGTCCCATGCTCAGTCCCTGGCATCTCCAGATAAGACAGTGAAATAATCCTGTCTAAAGCCTCAGGGAGATGCTCTCAGTTGTTTGACAAAATTTGTCAAAATGAATCATTATCTTGGCTCAGTATAAGCTGTGCTAGCTTTGGGCCCAGCATCCTTATAGTAGTGAATAGGCATCAATGTTGAATGATAGAAATAGCTGCAGCCTATGTTTACACAGTGGTGTAAATTCTATCTAGTGAAGCAGTCTTGGAAGCTGCAGTTTGGAAATGTGAGGAGGAGGACCAGCAGATTGGAATGGACATTAAAGAGGTAGTAACAAATACATGCAACTTTTTAAAGGTCTTTCCAGACCGCAGCGTTGTGCCTATTAGTCCACTAATGAAGGCCACTTTGTAGCCTGTAAATCTTAATTTTACATCTTGTCAACACATCTTCTTAGTAATTATGAGTAAATATTTATTAGGTAGATCTTGTCTAAGGAATCTTAGTGATCTATTCAAAAGTTTTCTTTCATGTATACATTGGGTGATGAAATGGCTGTATTTTTCTGACCAGAGTAGGTGTGCATCTTGACAGTATAGGTAGGTTCTTCTGTCCAAGGAGAAGCTTGTTGAAAGAAAACTTTGCAGGAAAGAAAACTCAGGGGAAATGTTCATTTTGTACGTAGGCATAGTAACGGTGTTTGAGAAATGTACAATTGGAAGTTTTGATTAAATATCTCAAGTTATTCCGGTCTGAACAAATATGTATACATTTGTGAAACTTTTGGTATTTATAGTAGAAATCTTGGAGTTTTGATTGCAATTGACTTTGTATCTTGATGTAATTTGTTTTCTCGTTTAGTTTTGTCATTGTAGAGAAAAGTGAATCTCCAGGTACATATTCTTATCTCTCCTTACATGTTCTTAAAAACAACAAGGCCACTATTTCTGCTAACTTAATCAGTTAAAGTTTTTCTTGGCCTTCCTGAAAAAGCTCAAAGTAGTGGAAATGTCACACAATTTGAGAATTTCCCAATTCCTTTGTGTGAAGTTTCAAAATTCCTGGATACTTTGCAAGATCCCTTCATTGATACCTAAAACTATGCATAGTAGTGAACCCTATATTTAAATAGAAGCAACCATAGAATGGCACTGGATGACATAGAGCCACAGACACTTTGAGGGGTAGGGGGACTATTTTTCAGAGCACTTGTATGGATAAGAGGGGGTAATAGTGTAGTAATCATCATTCTGTATTTAGTACACAGCACACTGAGACATGTTTTAATTATGATGGAAGCTGCCTTGCCTTCTCTTCCTTAAGTGTATAACATGAGTCAGACCAAAAAATCTTGCCCTTCAAAATCTCTTAAGGCAGGTTTAAGAGTGTGGGCCATGACCACCTGTGAGTTTTACAAAGTTGTACTTGGGTCTCTCCACTACTGATCTTCATGTTTGGTTACACTGGCTGTCCAAAATACTTTCATATTGTAGTAATAATATAGCATTGTTTACTAAACAATATCACTATTTCAGTGCTTAGACTCATTCATATCCATAATGTCTTTAATGCATACAATAGCCCTGTAAGATAGAACAGTGTTATTCCATTATTATCAGATGGAAGAAGGAGGTTGAGATTAAAAGCATCGTACCTCATGTAATGTCACCTTGTGGGTCAATGCTGAAATGTTATTTGTATTGATGATTTTCTAAGTTATAATTCAGTCTCTGCTTCTGTACTTTTCCACATCTGTGGCATATCTGGCAAATGATGTTAAGATGGTCCTATATTAACTCTTGCTTGTTGTTCTATCCGGGAAAGTGTGAAGCCTGGGAGACTGCACAGGTTAAACCTGCCTGCAGCCTGATTTGGCTGTATAACCTTAACCACATTTTGATGTATATTACAGAAATCTAATGGAGAAGCCTGCACCCAGAGCGGAGGATCGTACTTGGAGCTGTTCCTGTACTGCTAGAGGAAGGCACAGAATCCCCTTAGGTGGAACTGCTACAGGGCTGGCAGCCAAAGTGGGCGAAATGTTGAGCACATCTGTCTCAAGTTCTCCCCTAACACTTGTGGGTCGCCGTACCTCCGGCAGCAGTTTGAACTTGAGCAAGGATGTGGTGCAGCGGAGCCTGGTGCTTTTTACTGTGGGCACTTTTCTCGCACTGGTGTTGAACCTGCTGCAGATCCAGAGGAATGTGACTCTGTTCCCTGAGGAGGTCATAGATACCATCTTCTCCTCTGCTTGGTGGGTGCCCCCTTGCTGTGGCACAGCAGCAGGTGAGTCATTGAGATAAACTGTGGTTGAATGGCAGGTTGTATTTGAAGGCCTTAGAGGGGCTTGTTACTTCAATGAAGTAATGTTTTCGTTAATTTCACAGCTTTATGCACATTTTTATTCCTATCTAAAGATCCCTCCCCCCAATCTTTACCCAGAAAGCGTTCTTGAGTAGCACTCATTCATTTGTTATGCATTTATCAAGAATGACATTACCAGTCAGAATTTAGGCACATTGTACATTCATCTCGGTAGTAAGTATATTTGCAGAATAGTAAGAATAGATAACAAAGCTCTGTTAGCTCTGCTAATTCATGAGCGGAGTTCTAAAACTTACAGTCAGGCACATGACCTTTGCAAGGAACAACCAAATAGGGGGGGGGGGGGAGAGAGCAGCAAATGGACCTGGGCAGCCTGTCGCATTCCTTAACCAATCCTGCTGTGTGAGTTGGCACAGTGGCTGATCCTGAGAACAAGGAAGAGTTTCCTCTAGCTATTGTCTGTCAGGATTGAACACAGGGCTGGGATGACTCATCACCAGACTCTACCCTTCTGATTGGCTGTCTCTTCAAACTGGTGAGCCGCATGTTCCTGTTCTTATTGGTTGGCTGCCTGAACATGCCACACACTTGAATCAAAAACAAGGAAGTCACATGCTTTGACAGCAGAGAAGGGGAAGTGAAGCTTGGCTGGGTGCCTATTATAAGAGCAGCTGCAGCAGTCGGCAGAGACCTAGGAGTTCTTCAAAACCCCAAATGTTGCAAAACCCTGTGAATGCTAATTTAAAATAGGACGCCCTTTTGCACACAATAGTAATGAAGAATATACCTGAACCAAGAGTGAACTAAAAGAAATATTAAACTCAACATGGATGGAAATCTTTGTTGTTTGCAAACTATGAACCCACACACTTTTGTTTGCCAAATTTTTGGGTAGAGCTACTACGAAAAGCAACAGAACAAATTATTCTAGAATATGTTTTAGATTGCTTTCCTTATTAAAATGTATATCGTGGCCTATTCAAGCTGATGCAGCACCATTCAAACCTGGAACTCTTCAGAAATGAGAGAATTTGAAGGGAATGCAAAAAATTGATCAAGACTACTCACTTGTTATGGCTCCAGATGTTGGTTAATGGAACCCCCATGATCCCTCAACATTTGTTACATTGGCTGTGGCTGATGGAAGATGCATTCAGCAATATCCAGGGAGACACAAATAATCTCATTCCAATTATCTCTGATGATGTGAAGAAAGTTATTTCTATTTTCCAGATGGGAGCTTATGTGTCAGAAAGTATAGCAAGCTCTTACAAAGGCCATTGGGTAAATGGATGGTTATACAGCATTTTAACCCCCAGAAAGTTATTTCCAAGGTCATGTAACTACTGTGGTTCTCCTTAAGTTTAGTAAACAGCTACTTTTGAAAATGATGTGATCCCAGAGGGTGTTTTCTGGCATCCTAAAATATAGCTTAGAAAACATTTTTTTCAGTACTAAACAGAGTTGGTGCTAGCATAGACCTGATGTACCAGTCATTTTGCCTATAGTTGTTATTCCATGACTGAATTAAGTATTATAGCTAGTTTGTGCTGATCAACACAAGTGGCTTCAACCATACAATGCTGTTTTGTATGGGGGAAGAAGATAGCTTTCGCTTGCTGTCACAGAAAAAGAGCTAGTCTATAAACTTTTCATACCCGTTATATGAGAACTCTGTAAAGAGTACCTCTTTGTGTGGACAGGATTTGGAACCAATTCAAAGTCAGCAGGGCATAGTTCTTGGATTATGACTTTGGAGACAATGGCTTGAACCCCAGGTGAGTCATGGAAATTCACTGGGCGACAACCCTGAGGCCAAAGCTATCACAAGGTTTTCTTGGCAAGAATTGTTCAGAGTGGGTTGTCATCTCAGCCTCAGAGGGAGGGAAAGCCGCTCTGAACAAATGTTACCAAAATATGCAAAAATTGTGTTGATCATTCTGAAATTCCTCCTGCTCAGTGATTATTTGCTTTTAGCCCATAACTTACCTGTCATATCATAATGTGATAATTAACTACTACAGTGGATGTTCAAAATCAGTAATAGTTCCATCTCGGAGCATATATTTTACATACGGACTTCACCTGTCTTTATCAGATGAGAACATATTCATAACTCTTTAAGGTTCTTAAGAATATTCAAACATGGATGCTTTCTCAGAGTTGGTAATCCTGTAGAATGTTTTCCCAACAGTGTTCTAGAATGGAGGCCAGTCATCCAATCTGCTCCTGCTGAATTCTGGGAAATGTAGTTTAAGGAAGCGGAGGGCCTCTATCTGAAAATTCCAAAGGCTCTGCCCTGAACTCAATTTCCCTGAGTTTTGCAGGAGTGACTCAGGTGATTGACCAACAATGGCCTCCATTCTATAATGCTAGTGGGAAAATGTCCTTCGTTTCTTGACACCAGAGAAGATAATTGTGTAAGGGAACTTCCTCTCCCTGAAATTACAAGTAGCAAATAGCCATTGTCCTGTAGCATCCCGACTGACAGATCGAATTGCACTATAATGCATGAAGGTTAAACTTCTTGAATGTCTTAACATACATAAATCAAGCGTCTTCGTGTATGCTGTAGAGATGAATATGTAGAGATGCTTGTATGGAATAATTGTATTAATAAGTTGGCTTTATTTTTTTACAGCTGTTATTGGCCTGCTTTATCCCTGCATTGACAGTCACCTTGGAGAGCCTCATAAATTCAAGCGAGAATGGGCCAGCGTAATGCGATGTATAGCAGTCTTTGTTGGGATTAACCATGCAAGTGCTGTATCCTTTAAACAATTTGCAAATATCTGTACTGTAGCTACAAGGGGATGGAATTCATTTTGATAACTTTATTGTTTTTTAGGCAATACTTGATCAACTTTTAATTGAAATAGCACTTAAATATGCTGAAAAGACTCCATTTTTCAGATGTTAGTTTCTATACTTGCTTCTCCTTAAAATATGCCCTTGAATGTAGGTGACTTGTGGGTTTATCTCTATCAACTATGAGGCTATTTCTGTTAGCAGAAGGGAGGCCCATGTCCCCTATAACAGAACAAGGGTTTGACTGGTTCCTTTGCAGACTGCTGAGGAGAGCTTGCTATTTGTGGTGTGTGTTGGCATCTGCTAATATCAGGTAAATTTTCAGGGTAGAGTTAATGAAATAGGCCGCCCTGAGTCCCCCTTCGGGGGGAGAAGAGCGGGGTATAAATATAGGAAATAAATATTAGGGGTAGAATAAGATAAAGGGTCTGCTAGAAAAAATCTAATTGAAATAAATTATCCCGAAGTGTGTGCATAGAATTTGAAAACCTTGCAAAGCCAGAGTTTTTCTTCAAACGTTATTATAGCATCTCATGGAACTACTAACTACTCTTACACTTTCTGAACTGATTATATAGTGAACATTGTGTGCACACACCCTTAATGTGAGGGTGGGTCAAAAAGTTTTGCCTCCTGTGTCATAAAAAACATTGTGAATGAACATATAAAAGCAGAAGTCGCTACAGAACTGTCCTGTACTCAAACTACCATTCAACATAGTCACCATCAATTTGTACATGTTTGCGCCATCGTTTAACCCAGGCATAAAAACCACAAATTCATAGTGACTATGTTGAATTGTAGTTTTGGATAGAGGATAGTTCAGGCTATGATCTGAAGCAACTTCCGTTATATGTTCATTTATTATAACATTCTTATCACACAGGGGGCAAAACATTTTGACCCACCCTTGTATATTTGAATATTGGAAACCAGAATGGTTGTAAGGAGAAGTCTTTCAAAAGCAAGTACTTAAATAAATGACAAATTCTGTGGTTGTATTTGAGAAAGTTTATAGGAAAAAGCATTTCAGTCATTAAGATCACCAAATTTTCCTTAGCTTCTTAATAGAAATTGGATTTTGCAAACAATATCCAGCTCTCTTTAACACTAGCAGCGTTGTCACTGGGACTGTGGTGGACATTTGATCGTTCAAGAAGCGGCCTGGGCCTTGGAATCACGATAGCTTTTGTAGCTACTCTGATTACTCAGTTTCTTGTCTATAATGGTGTTTATCAGTAAGTATATCTCCCATTGTGTTACTTGAGCTTGTCCCGAATGTTTGGGAATCTGAATTAAGTTTAAACTTTTATTACATTCTTAAGCACTATCCATGCATTGTTTTGTTAAAAAGTGAAAATCAGTAGCAACTATGTCGCAATGGCATTACATTCTTCCTATAATAAAGGACTTGTCGTATCCCACTCTTGGGATTGGTGCTCATCTACATTTCTAAGCCGAAGAGCTGGCATCCATAGATGCGTCCAAATTCATGTGACCAACATGCCAGAGCAGTACCTATTTATTCACATTTGCATATTTTTGAATTGCTAGGCTGGCAGGAGCTGGGGCTAACAGCAGGAGCTCATCCTGCTCCCCGGATTCAAACTGCCAACTTTTCAGTCAGCAAGTTCAGCAGCTCAGTGGTTTAATCCGCTGTGCCACTGAGGCCTCTTCCCATACATTTATTTTAATTTAATTTTAATTTAATTGAAATGTGTTTTTCCCATACATTTATTTTATTTAAGGGTTATACTTCACCTATGTTAAACTATAAAACCACCTTCTCAGTAGAAATTCATTGGTCTTCTAGAAAGGGTGGAGCTTTTCCTCCTTTGCCAACTTTCAATGTTTGTTAGTGTTTCTGTAATTTCATGCAAGTTACTTTTTAAGGATGTGTTACATGCAGTTTACAAGGCTACATGTGTAAGACATCCTCAAAAGATGTTTAAACAACACTAAACAGGAGAGTAAGGCCTAGCCTAGCACATAAGGATGGTGATGGAAATAAATAATTATAAATAAAAAGATAGAATATGTTCTTCATTGAGATACTTAGTGTAGCTGACAAAAGGTGATATGTCAATATGCATGTTCATAATACTGTCACTGTATTAGTCCAGTGTAGTCAAATGTTGATGACTGAAATAGACAGGTCTTGTTGCTAACAACCACAGGCTCTAACTTGGTCTTTTAAAACTTTTTTTAGGTATACATCTCCTGATTTTCTTTACATCAGATCCTGGCTGCCATGTATATTTTTTTCAGGAGGTGTGACTGTGGGAAACATAGGACGACAACTGGCTATGGTAATTATCATGCATGTTTAATAGGTGCTGAAAGTCCATTATGCCCCATTAGAAGGTGATTGCAGGAAGTGTGACCTAAGATGTACTCTTCAGTTAATGAAGGACCAAAATACTTCCATAGCATGTTTGAGGAAACAAATGTATTGGAATGAACTTTGGCTATGTTAGGTTTCAGGAAAGGGCTGTGAGTGACTATGGTCATTGCAGAAAGCAGTTACCTGTGTGAAGGATTGTAAAATAGGCTGGATGAAACTTGGTGCAACATAGCCAGAATGCAGTGGCTTAATAGTAGATAGCCCACAACTCTAGTTTTCTACATGCTAAATAAGATATAATTAGCCATACACCTGTACTTTCTGGGTGGAGAGTGCTTGATTGATTTATAATTTGATAGAAATGGAGAGTTAAGCAATGTAGTCTTTTTTGGGAGATTGGGTTGAGGGTGGGAGTGGGGAAAACAATAAAATAAATATTTAAAAAGCAATGTAGTCTTTGGGAAGTGGCTAGAACCTGAAAGCAATGTTTTGGACCATGGTCCTCTTATTGCAAACCTATGTGTTTTTCTTCTTAACCACTTCCCTCCCTTCTTTAAAGTAGGTGAATAACCGTTGCCCTCCTTCCCTGTCAGTAGAAATGTGTTTTACATAGAGAATACTGTTTAAGTTTTGTTCCCCCAGCTGACTAGATTGTTTATTGGAACACTTTTTAATGGCACATTACTTGGTCTGTACAAAATCAAATTCGTGATTCCCCACTAATTTCAAAGAACATAATCCGATTTCAGTGCAAGCCAAATATTGCTTTTATTTTTAGAAATTATAACATTTCTTGTTTTGATCGCAGGGTGTTTCTGAGAAGCCTCACAGTGACTAAAGGCGGCTTGAATGGCCTGAAGTACCTGCAGGAAGATAGAACTAAGATCTGTTGTTGATTCCAAACTAGGATTTCTTCTTCTTGAATAGCCTGAGTAAGCTCCCTGCACAAATGACTGGTGAAAAAGATCATTCAGCTTAAGAGTGGCCAAGAGCTTACCTCAATATATTTAGGAGAAGTCTCTGGGCTTGGCTGTTCTGTGGAAGAGTCCAGTACAGACTTGGGACACAACAAGCCCGTGCTTAATGGCAGTTCTCTTGCACGTTGGGTTTCAGTTGAAGATGCTGAAAAAGCTGCCATATTTCAAAGCCTTGAAACTAAAGCTTTGTACAAGTGCCCAAAGAAAGTTGATTGGTGCTGAGGGGTAGGGTATGTGAATGGGTTTAATAGGAATACTGATTATTCAAATATCCTTTAAGAAAGGGTTGCCGTTAAACGAAAGGTGACCAGGAAAAAATGTGATATTTTTGAAGTTGTGTTAAGTAATAACTGACCATGGGCACAATCCATTTGGAAGGCTCCAGTGAAATCAAGGGGAGCAAATCCTATCCATTTCTGAGGCTTATAGAGGAGTACTGATCTGAAGTTCTACTTTGATTTGAGCAGATTTTTTTCAGTACATGAGTATTTGTGAGTTGGGAAAAGTTAAATTATCTTGTAGACAGAAGCAATAAGTCTGTCACCTGTTGATCTGTGGTTGAATGATCATTTAGTAATTTATGGTCCTGCTATTGAATACACCTAGCCAAAACCAATTACTGTTCAGTAATGTATGTCAATACATATGTTATGTGCATCCTTAAGTATTTTACTGGGAAGCCTGTCCTCAAGAATACTGCATCAGTTAAAGGGGGGAGTCATTCCTATGTGACAGCTGTTGAGCTTTCTGGGAGTCTGACTGGTTTCAGAATCCAAACAAGCTTTGCCATGAGAAAAACAGAGCAAGCCAACAGTGTTACTGAATGCTTCTTATAAATGATCCTGTTTTACAGTGTATTTCTTAAGAACCCTTTGTGTTTTGGGGGTTAGGGTTGGTGTTTGCGACTCTCCAGAACTTGCAATCTGTGATTGCCTTGTAAGGAAGAGTGCTTCTGTTACTACATTAAGTATCTGATGTTTCATAAATATTTCATGGTGAGCACAATAGTCATCTAGATAGCATAGACTGCAGTTGACCTGATAAACAACAAGTATTGGGTCTCAAAATTTTAAGGGCAATGTGCAGTTGAGAAAAATCTGAGCCTTGTAGTCTCTTTAATATTTTCATTGAAGAACTGAATCCTAAAAGAGTCATAATTTTGAATTTCAGTCCTGAATGGAAGCAAAAAGAATCGGCAATAAAGCAGTGCTAGTTTATACTTTACACTAAATTCAGCTTACCAAGCGCACTTTTATGTGCTGCTCACTTTCGCCATTGGGCAGTTAGATCCTCTTCCATTTCCAGTCTCCTATGTCTTCTAGTTTAGTCAGTGACTCATGTTTAAGACTTTAAGCTGAACTTAAATAATGATATGGATATTTTTCTGGAGACAAAATTCTGTAGATCAGGGCACTAATCCCAACACTGAAGGAGGACTGGCTCCTTAAAATCCCATGATAGTTTTCATGGCTCCATACTTTGTTCCACTCTTGCAAAAAATGACTCCACTTCTGCTAGATGTTTTCCATAGTCTAAAACGCCCCTTCTGAGACGCACTTTGGGTATTGCTATTTTAAAACTAGGAACATTAGCCAAATTTTCCAAACTTATAAAAGGCTTTTTAAAAAGGTGTTGGAAAACAAACAAAATAGATAAGTAAGTGCTTAATTACCCCCCCCCCCCCAAATGGGTTAGAATCAGACCTGGAGGCAAATTTATCTTATCTTTGCTCGTCTTCATGGTACAGTATCTCCCAGACCTAAAATCCTCTGGCGACCTTCACTAGCCTTTCAGTCAAGGTAACAGAAAAAGAGAGTGGGAGAGACACCTCCCTCTGCATCCCAGTTGGAGCTCTTCTAAACAATGGTTGAAAGGTAAATAAAAAATTGTTCTAGGCTCTTGTGGGATTCGCTTTTGAAGACAACGCAGGCTTGCACAGGTGAACAACGGTATATATCCAAGCCCTTTCATTGGCTAGGAAAATTAATGAAGATCTCCTGCATACTTAAAAGTTTGGGAATTATATTCCAGATAAGCTTAGGTGAGCTAACCTCTCTTAGTCTTAAATCTGTTTGGAAAATGTTTAAGTGCTCTGGGCAAATAGGTTTGATTTGTTCTTGAGCAAAAGAGTGGTCAGGAAGATGGCAAACAGGAACATACCGATAACTTGCTTTGAAGGAATGCCATTGAAGTCTGGTATTGCTCAATAATAAACCAAATGTTACAGCCTTTAAGCCTGTCTTGTCACATTTAATTGTTCTTGAAAGATGTATTAATATCCTTTCTCTAGTAATTACTCCATTTTGAGTGATATTACACATGAAGTATGCCCAAGTGAATGTGTATGTGCAAGAAAAAAGCCACTGAACCACAATAAGCCACAATAAGCATTACAGAGGCCGCAAAGAACAATTTTTTACAACACCTTTAATATTAGGTGCAACTAAAGAGGACAATGGTAAAATGTAAATATGTGATCATAAAATGAGTATTTTACTTGTAAAGGTTTATTTGTAAATCTGTTTTGAAAAGACAGCCAAAATATGTTAGAAGTTCAATCTTGCCAATTCTTGTAAGTATCTGAACCAAAGTGGTCAGAGTTTGTGTTACAAAAGGGGGAGGGGGGCTCTGCACTCTTCTGGATGGTATCTTTAAATTTTCAGACTCAGTACATTTTTCAACTGTGTTTTTTTAAAAAATAAAGCTTTCAAACAGCTGTCTGTATTGTTTTTTTAACTCACGATGGAACTCCGGAATAAGTTATTCAATTTAATATTTGTTAATGGCCCTCCTTTCCAAATGCTCCAGGCGATTTACATAAAGATACAGCATTAAAACAGACAAGTATTAAAATCAGAATTATAAAACAAAAGCTCTATTAAAAAGCCAGGTCTTGGGTGCCTGCGCAAAGAATCGCAGATCGCACATGGCTCTCAGATAAGGGGGCAGAGAGTTCCATAGAACAGGAGCAGTAATAGAAAAGGCCCCGAGTCTCGTACTATCAAGACATACTTCTCTGGGACCTGGTACATACAAAAGATTTTGAGTGGGGCGAGGCGACAGTTGATGATGGAGAGAAGAGAGGTGGTCTCTGAGGTATGCTGGCCCCTGGCCATACAAGGCTTTAAAAGTTAGGACCAGCATCTTGTACGAGGCCCGATATTCTGTTGGGAGCCAATGGAGATGTTGCAGCGTAGGAGTTATATGGCATTTCATCGGTGATTTAGTGAGTAGCCTGGCTGCTGCATTCTGGATGAACCGAATTTTCCAGGTCGTTGACCAAGGGAGGCCAACATACAAGGCATTGCAATAGTCCAGCCTAGATGTAACCATGGCATGGATGACTGTTGCCAAGGCCTCACTTGAAAGGTAAGGAGCCAACTGCCTTGCCTGGCGAAGATAGAAAAATGTCTGCTTGCTAACAGCAATTTGGGACTCCATGGTTAGCTGTGTGTCTAAGACCACACCCAAACTCTTAACAGTAGCTGATGGAGATAGGGGAGCACCATCAAAGGTGGGCAGATGGTGCAGCACACCTACTGGGTGGCCAGGCCACAAGATCTGTCTTGGCCGGATTCAATGACAAAGTCATTGGCGGAACTGATGGTATCTTCCCTGATTGTTGGTCTTCACACTACATTGTGACCAGCTTTCATAAAGGGGCTGATGGCCAATTGACAACTTCACCTTCCCTAGACTTACTCTAGTCTACAGATACTCCACTTAGGCAGAAAAAATGAAATGCAAAGATACAGAATGGGAGATGCCTGGCTCGAGCAGTACAGGTGAAAAAGATCTTTGAGTCCTCATGGACAACATGTTAAACACAAGCCAACAATGTGATGCAAGGGCAAAAAAAGCCAACAGGATTTTGACCTGCATCAATAGTATAGTGCCTAGATCCAGGGAAGTCATGCTCCCTCTATTCTGCCTTGGTTAGACCACACCTGGAATCACACTGTCCAATTCTGGGCATCACAATTGAAGGGAGATGTTGATAAGCTGGAATGTGTCCAGAGGAGGGCGACTAAAATGATCAAGGGTCTGGAGAACAAGCCCTATGAGGAGTGGCTTAAAAAGCTGGGCATATTTAATCTGAAGAAGAGAAGGCTGAAAAGAGACATGATAACCATGTATAAATATGTGAGAGGAATCGGAGGGAGGAAGGAGCAAGCTTGTTTTCGGATGCCCTGGAGACTAGGATGCAATGGAGCAATGGCTTCAAACTATACGAAAGGTTATTCCACCTGAACTAGGAAGAACTTCCTGACTCTGAGAGCTATTCAGCAGTGGAACTCTCTGCCCTGGAGTGCGGTGGAGGTTACTTTGGAGGCTTTTAAAGAGAGGCTGGGTGGCCATCTGTCAGGGGTGCTTTGAATAAGATTTTTCTACTTCTTGGCAGGGGGTTGGACTGGATGGCCCACGAGGTCTCTTCCAACTCTCTGATTCTATGATACTCGGTGAGATGTGTTATTTCTGTATACAAGTGGAAATAGTTCCTAGTGTGTTACTTGTACGTCTCGTCCACAAGACTGAATATGATCTGATGTCATATTTCATCCAGAGGCAGAAGACTTCCCAGCACTGCATTGCCCCTGTGTAGGAAGCAGAGAAAAGGGATTGTGTTAATATTGTGAGCATTGGGGGAAAGGTTCCCATGGAGTGTATTGCTGTCTTAAATTAATAAAGCCACTGTCCTGCAAATTAAGGTGGGCGGTGGAATGACCTAAAATGTTTACCTGCTTGACTAGAAGCAGAGCAAAGGGATTGTTTTGTGAGATACTTAGAGCTTTAACTCAAAAGTACTGCTGGAATAAGAGTAAGGCCAGATAAGCATGTATTTATTATTTATTTATTTATTTACGATATTTCTATCTTGCCTTTCTCAGCCCGATGGCAACTCAAGACGGCTTACAAGTTGGCAGCAATTCAATGCTATAACAGTCAAAGTGTACAATTAAAAACATGGTAAACATAAAATCCATATAAAACTATTAAAAACATGCACAAGAAGAATTAGTTCCTTCCGAGTATTTGGAGACAGGATAAAGTCAAAACACAATGGCAAGCCTTCTGTGATCACAATGCAAGTTATAGGCAAGCAGATGCCATCCTAGAAGGAGGCTTTAACCATAGTTTCCCATAAAACCACTGTCTGTATCTCATGATCTTGCCTAAACACCTCTGTGTATTAAAATTAGCTTTTATAAAAACAACACATTGAAGAGCATTTGATGTCAATGGCATTTAAGAAATGTGTTTCAAAGACATTCAAATACAAAATGCCTGAGTCATGTGGCTGTCTCATCATGTCTGAAACTCCTAAAAGGTCAGCTGGGCAAAATTTTCCATGCTGTCCTTGAAAAGCCTATTCTCTGCCTGATGAAGCAGTAAAACTTCAGTGCTTCTGTGCCACTTTGACCTTCTGGAGTGATCTGGCTAATGTACTTCTTAGCCAATAACAGTAGCTTATCCGATCTCCTGACGTGAGTGACAAACTTGGCAGGCAATTTTTTTTTCATACCTGTCCACTGAACCTGATATAAACAGAAAATCTTTTGTTTTTCCAACCTCACATTTCTTCAGATAGCAAGAGCTCCCTCTTGTGACACATCCCATTCTGACCAACCTCAAATATTTTGAGAAAGATAGACTTTGAGAAACAGGGAAGAAAATAAGGAGTTTTTTTCTTTGAAAAAATGTAACCACAATTAATTGGGAACTTGGAACTATATTTTTAAAGAAATCCTCCAAATCGTGATTATTGCAAAATATAAATGTGACGTTTCCTTTTCCCGTTTCTGCCAAGTTCAAATTTCAGAAATAGCATTAAATCAGCCTCCCTTTGCACATAATACCCTTTCTCTCATGTGGAAGCAGACAGACAAGATCCTGCTGCACGGAGTGATTTTCAAATACTTTGGGAAAAGCTGAAAAATTAGCTGGAGTGGCCATCAATACTGGTCAAGCAGGGCACAGCTCTTCTGTATGCCATTTTGAAATGTCGCTAAGAAATATCAGGTATATAAGATTCTTCCTGTTTGTTTGTTTGTTTGTTCAGTCACTTCCGACTATTTGTGACCTCCTGGATTAGCCCACGTCAGAGCTCCCTGTCGGCTGTCGCCACCCCCAGTTCCTTCAAGGTCAAGCCAGTCACTTCAAGGATACCATCCACCCATCTTGGTCGGCCCCTCTTCCTTTTTCCTTCCATTTTCCCCAGCATCACTGTCTTCTCCAGGCTTTCCTGTCTTCTCATTATGTGGCTAAAGTGCTTCATCTTTGCCTCTAATATCCTTCTCTCCAGTGAACAGTCGGGCATTATTTCCTGGAGTACAGACTGGTTGGATCTTCTTGCGGTCCAAGGCACTCTCAGAATTTCCCTCCAACACCACAGTTCAAAAGCATCTCTCTTCCTTCACTCAGCCTTTCTTATGGTCCAGGTCTCGCATCCATAAGTTACTACGGGGAATACCATTGTTTTAACTATGCAGACCTTCTTGCCAGTGTGATGTCTCTACTCCTCGCTATTTTATTGAGATTAGTCATTGCTGTCTACCCAAGAAGTAAATGTCTTCTGATTTCCTGGCTGCAGTCTGCAGAAACACGACGTCTGTCACTGCCTCCACCTTTTCTCCCTCTATTTCCTGTTTGCTTGTTGACTTATTTATTTACTTACTTTTGTGCAGTTGGCATCTCTGCAGCTGGGACTGGTGACTTGGTTTGTCTTGCAGGCACAGCGTTGTATACCAAAGTGTAGAACAAAGCAATTTCAAATGTAACTTGGTGAGTGGCAACATTACCTGTGGGGTATGATGAGTAATGCATTCTTCAGAGATCCTTGGAAGATGCCAGCCACAGATACAGGTGAAATGTCAGGAGAAAATGATGCTAGAACACAGCCATACAGCCTGGAAACCACACCACATTCCAATTTATTTATTTATTTATGCTATTTATACCCCATCTCTTCTCTACTCCAAAAGGGGGGCTCAGGACGGCTTACATAGTCAGTAATTTGATGCCGTTACATAAAATTAAAAAACTAACCATAAACATAACCATTAGACATTAAAATGCATAAATACATAAAATACACAACCATTCGTTTAAAACAGTACAAAATCTTAATTATAGTTATTTTTCTAGTTATTTTAAATTTAGACTTTGTTTCTTTAAAAAAAGAATCTATCTCCCTCTAAATACCACTTTGATGGATGAAAGTGAGGAGGAGCTGAGGAGCCTTCTAACCAAGGTAAAAGAAGAAAGTGCAAAAGCTGAATTGCAGTTAAACATTTTTTTAAAAAAAACAAAACACCAAGATTATGGCAAACAGACTGATTGATAACTGGCACATAGAGGGAAAAGGTTACGGTTAGGGTTAGGGTGGAGGCAGTGACAGACTTTGAATTTCTAGGCACAAAGATTACTGCAGACTGCAGCCAGGAAATCAGAAGATATTTATTTCTTGGGAGGAGAGCCATGATCAACCTCAATAAAAGAGTCAAGAGTAGAGAAATCACACTGGCAACAAAGATCTGCATAGTTAAAGCAATGGTATTCCCCATAGTAACCTGTGAATGTGAGGAAAGCTGAGCAAAGGAAGATAGACTGTGATATTGGAGGAAAATTTTGAGAGTGCCTTGGACTGCAAGAAAATCAAATCAGTCCATACTCCAGGAAATAATGCCTCACTGCTCACTGGAGGGAAGCATATTAGAGATAAAGATAAAGTACTTTGGCCACATAATGAGAAGACAGGAAAGCTTGGAGAAGATAATTATGCTGGGGAAAATGGAAGGAAAAAGGAAGAGGGGCCGACCAAAGGCAAGATGGATGAATGGTATCCTTGAAGTGACTGGCTTGACCTTGAAGGAGCTGGGAGTGGCAACGGCCAACAGGGAGTTCTGGCGTGGGCTGGTCCAGGAGGTCATTCATTTATTTATTTATTTATTTATTTATTTATTTATTTATTGGACTTATACACCGCCACTCCCAGAGGCTCGAGGCGGTTTACAACATAATTATATAAGCACAAATAGCAGATAAAACACGATTAAAAACACAGATTAAAAGATCACAAGCATTCAAAAGGCTGCCTGAACAAATGTGTCTTGCAAGCTCTGTGGAAGGTGACCAAATTTCGCAGAGCCCGCATCTCTGGTGGCAGAGTATTCCACAGTACCGGGGCGATGATGGAGAAGGCCCTTCGCCTAGTCGAAGTCAGATGGAAAGATTTGATACTGGGGATGTCCAGAAGGTTCTGGTCTTCTGAGTGAAATGATCTCGGGGGGGTTATATGGAGTCAGGCCGTCATGAAGAGTTCGAGGCGACTGAACGAATAAACAACAACAAAACAAATGTTTGAAGTTAATCTAAATTAGACAAATGCTTTTGCCCCATGTCTGATCCCCTGCTGACCCCTGGAATTGCTTTAATTTCAATTGCATAACTAGTTCAAAATATCTAAGAATAGGAGTGTAAATCTGGAATTTTGTTTTCAAGATAATCCCATTAGTGCCAAATTTCCTTATGGCATAAAATAGTAAACTGACATCCCTAATGAATGAAATCATGCGTGTGTGATCAAGAGCGGAACAGACACATGTTCATAAATGCAAGGCTCGATAAGATTTGGATCAGACTACCCTGCGCAACACTGAGTTTACCAAAGGAAGAGCAGGCTAGATTAATGTATCTCAGAAAAAAGTTTTCCTGGCATTTTAAAATACCAATAAAAGAGCAGAGGGACAAAGAGGTGCCATGGAGCACCTGCTGCTTTGAAGAGCAGAGGCAAACCTTGCTGATTTGATTTTGGGAAGGTTATGGTGAGGGTTCAATTTTTTTCACCTTCAGTGTATTTTAGCAGCTGAACTGAACCTGGTTTACACGTGCAATCTGTTGGCCTGCCTAAAGATCCAGGGCCTCGTATTAATTGCAAAGCATTTTTGTATGTTACCTGAGCCCATGTAGGCCGCAGAGGGGCTTATTTCCAAAATGAAAAAGTGAGAGGCTTTGCCTTGGAGGCACAGGTAAATTGCAGCAGATGTTGTACCTGGCTGCCGACTAAATGAATTTTTAATCGAGGCCCTCTGGAAACAGAACCTTCAATAAAGAGAAGCGAACACTCAACATCTGGAAGGGGCTCCAAAGTAGAAAGATTTCCTTCATGTTGAGATTGTTCGTGGGTGGGGACCACCGAGGGATGCCATTTTTAATTGCATGAATGAAGGAACAAAATTCAAGCACACTCCGAGTGTAGGGCTACACATTTCTCTCTGGTCTGCAAACCTATAATTCAAGTCCCAAGGAAATTATATATATTCTGCTTCTTGGCACTTTGCAACAGGAGAAGAAGACCAGAATACCTACAGCAAGGGAAAAGGTTCAACTTGACAACCCAAATGATGCATCTCCAAGGATATCACAGGATCACACTGTGTTACAAGAGAATCCAGCCCTTATGAAGGCACAAAAGTGCTTTCTGGTGTCACATTTCAGTTCATAAATGTATTATTCTGATTCTAATTCATCCTGATATTTTAAAGCAGAGTTTCTCAACCTGGGGGTCAGGACCCCTGGAGGGTCACAAGGGGGTGTCAGAGGGGTCGCCAAAGACCACCAGGAAACAGTTATTTTATGTTGGTCATGGACATTCTGTGTGGGAAGTTTGTCCCAATTCTATCATTGGTGAGGTTCAGAATTCTCTTTGAATGTAGGTGTAGGTGAACTATAAATCCCTGCAACTACAACTTCCAAATGTCAAGTCTATTTTCCCCCAAACTCTACCGGTGTTCACATTTGGGCCAAGTTTGGTCCAGATCCATCATTGTTTGAGTCCACAGTGCTCTCTGGGATGTAGGTGAACTACAACTCTAAAATTCAAGGTCAATACCCACCAAACCCTTCCAGTATTTTTGTTGGTCAAGAGAGTTCTGTGTGCCAAGTTTGGTTTAATTCCATCATTGGTGGAGTTCAGGATGCTCTTTGATTGTAGGTGAACTATAACACTGGTGGCGTTTGAGAAAATAGACCGTGACATTTGGAAGTTGTAGTTGCAGGGATTTATAGTTCACTTACAATCAAAGGGAATTCTGAATCCCACCAACAATAGAATTGGGCCAAACTTCCCACACAGCACCTGCAACTACAACTTTCAAATGACAAAATCAATCCCTGCCCCCTACCCCACCAGTATTCAAATTTGGGTGTATCAGGTATTTGTGCCAAATTTGGTCCAGTGAATGAAATTCATCCTGCATGTCAGATATTGACATTATGATTCATAACAGTAGCAAAATTACAGTTATAAAGTGGCAACGGAAATAATTTTTTGATTGGGTAACTATATTAAGGAAGGTTGAGAACCACTGTTTCAAAATGTGTAGTAATATCAACAGAATAGAGCTAATCACATAGCAGATCAAGCAAATCAACTATCAGGTAAGTCAACTACAAAATCCATAGCAATTTGAGTCCATGGTTGAGTTGGATTAGCAACAGACTGCAGCAATTCTGTGGGCTTCCCCGTCCCTTTTGTTTAGCTTAAACACAAATGGTGCATTCTTGTAGATAGTCTTTTACATCTTTTCGTAATCCTTGCCACCATCCAAAACAATCAACTTTAGGATCTTAATAACACCTAACTAATCACATAGCATAGCTGAATGGTTTGAGTATTGGGCTACGACTCCGGAGACCAGCATTTGAAGCGACGCTCGGCTATGGAGATCCACTGGGTGACTTTGGGCAAGTCACATCCTCTCAGTCTTAGAGGAAGGCAGTGGCAACCCCAATCGTGCCAAAAAAGCCAGGTTTGCCTTAGGGCCAACATAATCCAAAAACAACTCAAAGGCATGCAACAACAATCTCTCTCGGCATTACTTCGCGAACGAAGATTCAGGAAGGACTCATCCCACGCTTTTTACAAGCGCGTTGATGACTAAAAAGGCCAATCTGAGATAGGCAAGTCGGCTGCAGAAAGCGCAGCAGAAAGTCTCCTTGGGTGATGTTTTTCCAAGTTGCGGTTCTTTCTGCGTTGTCGTTTCTCTTCGAGACCCATTCGGCGTGTCTTCTCGAAAGAGGCCGCAGCATTGTGGATAGTGCTTCTCCATGCCTCCCGATGTGAGGCCAGGGTGGACCATTGTTGGTGATCAATCTGGCCAAGCCTGAGATGTTGTTTCAGGAGTCCTTATATCTCTTTGGGGGGCGCCTCTCTTGCGCTGACCCGTGGCGAGTTCACCATAGAGTAGTATCTTTGGGAGGCGGTGGTCCTCCATCCTAGAGACGTGTCCTGCCCAGCGCAGCTGTGTTCTCAATAGCATGGCCTCAATGCTGGTGATCCCTGCCTGCTCAAGGACAGCAACATTCGTCACATAGTCGGTCCAGTGTATATTTAGGATTGTGCGAAGACAGCGCTGATGAAAGCGCCGAGGAGTCGAGGTGTTGGCGATAGGTGACCCATGTTTCAGACCCATAGAGGAGAATGGACAGTATGATAGCTCTGTACACACTGATTTTGGTGCTTTGTCTCAGGTGCTTGTTGCTCCAGACTCTTTTGTGAAGCCTTCCGAATGCACTATATGCCTTTGATAATCTGTGATCTATCTCTTTGTCAATCTTGGCGTCTGAAGAGATGATGCTTCCCAGGTAGGTGAACTGCTGAACGGACTTAAGCACAGATGTGCCTATGCTGACGTGAGGATGGTGGTGTTCTTCCTGTGGTGCGGGCTGGTAGAGGACTTCTGTTTTCTTCAGGCTGACTTCCAGCCCAAACAGCTCTGCAGCTGTTGCAAAGCAGGATGTGAGGCGCTGCAGGGCTGCTTCTGAATGGGCGACAAGGGCAGCATCGTCAGCAAAAAGTAGCTCACGGTGTATTGCAACAACAATACACCACTGCAATATCTTGGAGCCATCAAGCAAACTTTCTGCCAAAACTTTGAATTGGAGGGAACAAAAATATTAAGGGACAGCACCTGCTATAGCTTATGGTGGATGGGATAAAGCAGGCATGGGCAAATTTCGGTCCTCTAGGTGTTTTGGACTTCAACTCCCACAATTCCTAACAGCCTACCGGCCCATGCCTGGAATAAAGGAATAAATGAAAAAGTAACACAGGTTGGATTTTTGTTTGTGGTCTCTAATAATTCAGATGGACCATGTTCCTGAGGGAAGTCATGCACAGAGAATCTTATTATTTATTTATTTATTTGCATTATATATACCCCGTCCATATTAGCCCAAGGGCGACTCAGCTGCATAAGATCTTTACTGACCAGAAGGTCATGAGTTTGAGGCCTGCCCGGGTCAGGGTGAGCTCTCGACCAATTGTGTAGCTTGTTATCTGTCTATATATGTTGTATGTCTATGGCATTGAATGTTTGCCTGTATATGTGCATTGTGATCTGCCCTGAGTCCCCTGCGGGGTGAGAAGAAGCGGAATATAAATGAAGGACGACTCAGGGCGGCGAACAATCAGCACAATTCGATGCTATTTCTAAAACATACATCAATCAAATAAAAACATATCATAACAATATCTAAAACATCCAAACATTAAAACAATGAACCATAAATTTTTTTTAAAATGTTAAAGAACCTTTTGGAAACAAAGGAGCTTACTCAGCCTGGTTAATATACTATCTCGGCCAATCTATTTTCTATTAGGTTTTCTCACTCTCTCATTTTTGCTATATTGACTGTGTGCCTTAACTAACTACTGAGCTTTTGTATAAAAGGGAAAACTTTCAGAGGCCCCTCCTACACTGCCATATAATTCAGATTATCCACATTATCTGTTTTGAACTAAATTATATGAGTCTACAATGCCTCCGGTAGCTCAGTGAGTTAAATCACTGAGCTGCTGCGCTTGTTGACCGAAAGGTTGCAGGTTCAAATCTGGGGAGCGGTGTGAGCTTCCATTGTCAGCCCCAGCTTCTGCCAACCTAGCAGTTCGAAAACATGCAAATGTGAGTAGATCAATAGGTACCGCTCCGGCGGGAAGGTAACAGTGCTCCATGTAGTCATGCCGGCCACCAGATCTTGGAGGTGTCTACAGACAATGCTGGCTCTTCAACTTAGAAATGCAGATGTGCACCACACCCCAGAGTCGGACACGACTGGGCTTAATGTCAGGGGGAAACCTTAACCTACTTTTTTCACTGCCCTATAATCCAGTTCAAAGCAGATAATCTGGATTTTATATGGCAGTGTAGAAGGGGCCTGAGTCTTCTTGGATTAAGGTTAGAAAATGTCCAAGTTTCCAAGTGAACTATGGTGAAATTGAGGTAAATATGTGTTTTCTGAACATTTTAAAACATAGCCATGCCAAGGATAGAAAAGGCAGCCCTAACATACAAGTTGAGTATTCCTTATCTGAAATGCTTGGGCTTGGAAGTATTTTGGATTTCAGTCTTTTTTATTTAAAAAAATGGAATACATGTTTGTGCACACAGGTGAACCAGAAATGTGCACCACACAATGAAAATACTTTGAGTGCTGCCCATTGTTGCACCCAACAATTAACCAAGGGTCACTGCTGCTGCTCCATGGATTTGGTTGTGTGTGTGTGTCAGGAGTGACTTGAGAAACTGCTCAGTGAGTTAAATTTTGTCAATGAGTTTGTCAATGAAATTCGAGTTCAAGCCGGAATACTTCCTACTAGGAATATTTGATTTCCAAATTAAGGACAATGAGGATAAGATCCTCTTCTACTTTACAACAGCAGCGCGAATCTGTATCGCACGCAGATGGAAAGAGAAGGAAACAGCAACAGTGGATGAATGGATAATAAAGACAATGGATATTATGAATATGGACCTTCTAACCCAGAGACTGGCGCAAAACAGAACATGGTCAAATAACACAATAAACACCAAGTGGGATAAGTTTATTGAATTTATTAAAAGAAGCAAATATAAATATATACAATGAGTAGAAGAAGGAAAGACTGGAAATCAGAAAATACCCATCCTTACCAGAGTGAAATATCAGAACTTAAGTATACATAAATAAAGACTTCACAATGCCCGAGAGGCAGATACTTTAACCAACAAGAAAAGAAAACCACCGGATCATCACAACTGCCTAGGGAGTACTAGGTTTCTTTTAAGGGGGGAGGGGGAACAAATGGAGGGAGGGGGTATGGAAGGTAGTTTCTGTGAGACGCAAGATGTACTGTTTATCTATCTCTTGAGCTCTAGGTATGTCCTTTCTAGATATATGCGTGTTGAGTGGAGGAGAATGGGATTATAAATGTCATTTGTTTGTTCGTATTCTTTTTATATGCATTAAAACTCTTTAATAAAAAAAAAAGGAGTGACTTGAGAAACTGCAAGATGCTTCTGGTGTGAGAGAATTAGCCATCTGCAAGGACATTGCCCAGGGTGTCTGGCCATCCTACGGGAGGCTTCTCTCATGTCCCCGCATGAGAAGCTGGAGCTGACAGACGGGAGCTCACCCCACTCCCTGAATTCGAACCTTTTGGTCAGCAGTCCTGCCAGCACAAGGGTTTAACCCATTGCACCACTAGGAGTTCCACGGGTGGGTTCCATTTTTTCTTCAACCACAGTATGAAAATTACCCAGAATACTTTAAGACATGCCTGTATGCTGTCCTGGCTACAGATGTGTAGAACGGTTTGCAAAATGAGTGAAATGAGTAACTGCAAAGGAAGAGGAAAATGGTAGAAGGTAGAAGGTTTCAATGAACTCCTAGGGCTGAGCTCTCCTGTGGATATCTTTCAAGAAACAAAACCCGACAATCTGCTAATGAATATATGACTCCAAACTCCAGCGCCTAATTAAACAGCAGTCAGAGAAGTTAATAAGGAGGGGAGACACAACATCCTCCTAATTAATCAGCCTGCAAAAGAGCATCTCAGCTGGGGAGGATGTTTTTCAGTCCGGCCTTCTGCCTCCAAACCTCACTGTCCCTGACAAGTTAAGGGCATGCTGCTGATCCCTCCAGGTGGTCGGCCACAATGGGCTTCTTCAAAGGCGAGCTCAGAAAGAGATTCTCCAGATCCTCCCCCTATTTTGAAAACCAACTAAAAGCAAAAGGAAAGAACCTGTTCCAAAATGTTGATTGACCCTTTTCCCCACAGGAGACCCTTTCAATTACTTTTCATACTACTTTGTCTATTGTTGTCGAGCTAGAATGAATTCACACTCAAAACCAAGGCAAGACCCAAAATGAGGACAAGAAGAGAAGGTGCATGTCAGTTAAAGAGGAATATCAGTATTGTAACAGCATACAGTGGAACCTCTACTTAACAGCATCGCCTTTGTCTCTTTATCCCAACCCTTGTGTCTTTTCCCATTCCCCCCCGCTATCCCCCTCTTGCTAGCCCCTCCTTTCCATTGTGCGTTCATTGCTGTATTCATGTATTGTTATGTGTGGACTCAAACTGTTGTAAACCGCTCCGAACCTTTGGGGAGTGGCGGTATACAAGTTTGAAGTAATAAATAAATAATAAATAAATAAGTTAAGAGTGTTTTGAGATGAGAGCTGCCACTCAGCCTGGGTTTGTTTTGACATAAGAGCAGCATTTTGAGTTAAGAGCAAGTGCTAGCCCAAGAGTACAGGGCTTTAGGGCTTCAAGGGAGCAGCCTCTGTGCCTCTCTGCCTCATGCTCTTACCTGATTTTGGGAGATTGTTGTCTGGGTTGTTTTTTTACCTTTTGCACGTGGCCCGCTCATTGTTACTATGTCTCAATGATTTTATTTTGTTGTATTATTTTATATTGTTTAGTGAATTTTTAAATGATTTATTTACCTCAACATGTTGCTGTTTTGTGTGTTGTTTTGTATTATTTCTTTGTAATGCACAGTTGGGCTTGGCCTCATGTAAGCCACCCCGAGACCCTGTTGGGGAGATGGTGGAGGGGTATAAATAAAGATTATTATTATTATTATTATTATAAACCAACAATCTTGCATGCACATTGAAATGGTTCTCTTGTCTCCATGTCTCCAGAGGGCAAAAGATCAATAGGCCTTCACAAGTGATCTTACAATTCCTTTCAACAAGTGTGGTTGATTGCCAACAAGCTGACTTTGACTTACCACATAACTTGAATATAAGCTGAGTTTTTCACCCTTTTTAAAGGTTGAGTCAAGGTTATTTATTATTTTACATATTATTATTATTACATTTATTATTTTACTCTATTATTATGACATTTATATTATTTACTCTTTTATTATTTTATTCCATTTATTATTTTATTCCATTTATTATTATTACATTTATTATCTTACTCTATTGTTATTCTTATATTTATTATTTTACTCTATTATTCTTATTCCTATTATTAAATCTCCATTATTTTACTATTATTATTATTTTACTCTTTTTATTATTATTGTATTTACATTATATATTTACATAAGAAATCCGGCAATCAAAAAACAGGAGGAAAGTCTGTGATCAAAAGGCTCATTGTCATAGAGGATGGAGAAACAGCACCCCCTGTGGCCAGAATTGAGCATAACCTCGAAGACACTGAAGTTGGAAAATGCCGACACATACCTCTGTCTGTCTGTCCTGTATGTCTAACGGCATTGAATGTTTGCCGTGTATGTGTTCCGTGATCCATCCTGTGTCCCCTTTGGAGTGAGAAGGGCAGAATATAAGTGTTGTAAATAAATAAATAATAAATAATAAATATTTACTATTTTTTATTATTTTATTACATTTATTATTTTACTCCATGTATTATTATTACATTTATTATTTTGCTATTATTACTGTTATTATTACAGTACATTTCCATTATTTTACTCTAATATTATTATTACATTTATTATTTTACTCTATTATTGTTATTACATTTTCATTATTTCACTACTTTATTATTTTTATTACATTTATTATTTTACTCTATTATTATTATTATATTTAAATTATTTTACTTTATTATTCTTACATTTATTATTTTAAACTATTTATTATTGTTGTTATTATTACATTTCCATTATTTTACTCTATTAATATTATTTTACATTTATCATTTTACTCTCATTATTATTGGAAGGATATGTATAAGCACATTTACATTGAAGAAGGTTAGAATAATGGCTTAATCAGAGTTGGGCAGTCTTATCTTAAATTGCAGTTTTATGTAAATATTCAAAATCATTTAACCTATGGCTGTCTTAGTTAATGCAATTTTATTGGTATCTATCTTTATTTTGAGGTTAACCAGTAGCTGTTGCATTTCCCACCCTTGGCTTATACTCAAGTCAATACATTTTCCCAGTTTTTTGTGGTATAATTAGGTGCCTCAGCCAGGCCCGGATTACCCATAAGGGCACCCGAGGCCATGGCCTCGGGCGGCAGATTTGGGGGGGGTGGCATTTCTGGGCCTGAAGGAAGGGGTGAGGGGAAGTCCCGCTGCCCCTAGGGAGACTCACGCGGCTTCCCCCACCGCCACCCCGCTCGCGCGGGCGGGCACCGCTCCTTGCTTCAGTGAAGGGAGGAGGGGTGCCGGTGCGAGCGTGGCGGCGGCGGGGGAAGCCGCGTGAGTCACCCCAGGGGCAGGACATCCGGCGGCGCCTTCTCCCTCTCGCCAGCAGTGGCTCCATTCTCCTCCCTTCAGTGAAGGGAGGGGGCGGAACCGCGAGAGGGAGAAGGCGCCGCTGGAAGTCCCACCCTAGAGCGACTCACGCGGCTTCCCTGGCCACCACCCGCTCGCCCGTGCCCCAAACACAAGCGTGGGTGGTGGCGGGGAAGCTGCGTGAGTCACCCCAGGGGCGGGACATCCGGCGCCTTCGCCCTCTCGCCGGGGGTGGCGCCGCCCCTCCTCCCTTCAGTGAAGGGAGGGGGCGGAACCGGCGAGAGGGAGAAGGCGCCGCTGGAAGACCCACCCCTAGAGCGATTCACGCGGATTTCGTCGCCGCCACCCCACTGGTGTTTGGGGCATGGGAAAGCAGGGCTGGTGGCGGTGAAAACCACATGAGTCGCCCTAGGGGCAGGACTTCCCCCAGCTCCTTTCAGTGAAGGGAGGAGGGGCGGACTAGCCTGGCGCAAGAGAAAGGGAGCCGGGAGAAGCCTCGCCACTGCCGCCGCACCGCCCCTAGGGTGACGGACGTGCCTTCCCCTGCTGCCTCCCATGCAAGCGAGGAGGCAGCGGGGGAAGGCACGTCCGTCACCCTAGGGGCAGCGCAGTGGCGGCGAGCCTTCTCGCGGCTCCTTTTCTCTTGCGCCGGGCTAGTTCGCCCCTCCTCCCTTCACTGAAGGGAGGAGGGGCGGAGCTCAGCCGGCATGATGGAAAAGGAGCTGGGTGAAGCCTCGCCGCCGTGCCACCCCTAGGGTGATGGACGTGCCTTCCCCTGCTGCCTCCTCGCTTGCACGGGAGGCAGCGGGGGAAGGCGCGTCCGTCGCCCTAGGGGCGGCGGGCGGCGCGAGGCTTCTCCCGGCTCTTTTCCGTCATGCCGGCTCCGCCCCCCGCAAGAGGCTCCGCCCCTCAAGCGGCCTCAGCCCCGCCCCCCAGGGGGGTGGGATTTAGAGAGTGTGGCCTAGGGCGGCAGAAGCCTTAAATCCGGGCCTGGCCTCAGCTTATACTTGAGTATGTATGTCAACTTTATGAAGTAGAGACCAACTCACCCTGTTGACAACAGCCCTGCTCAGGTCTTGCAAACTTAGGTCCATGGCTTCTTTGATTGACTCTACCCATCTCTAATATTCCTATTTTCCTACTGCCTTCAACCCTTCCAAGGACAGAAGCCTCCAAACTCATGGGCTCCAGATCTGCAATTTCACCAACCATGGTTCATCAAGCTCCATCTTATTAAGTGGTCATGACACAAACACAGACACACATTCATGTCACCACCATTTAATAACATAACGCATAGTCATCTGTATTTCTTCAGATTTGCATGGGCTCCTGGTGCAGGAATTGGTTCCATTACCTATTTCTGCCCTATTATAATCCTTTGTGACAGGCATGCAATAGTATTTAGTATTATGTGACAGCATAGTTTGACCTATAACATTTAATATGCCACATGTGGTGGTAAACTGATATTTGACGAAATCTAGCATTGGAAAGCCATTAAAATCAGGCAAATCAGTGAAATCAGAGGAAATGGAATTGAAGTTAGGATTACTTTTTCTCCTGGGTTTCAATGGTCACTAACTAACCAGCAACACAGTGCTATACGTGTCCACTCATGAGTAAATCCCACAGCATTCAAAGAAGTTAACTACCAGAGAAGTAAATGAGGGGAAATAAAAATCTAATTAGGCTTTTGAAGAAAGTGCAAAATTCACACTGGATTCCCTTCCCTCTAAATTTTTCAAAAATTAAGCCAAACTCTAGTATTCAGGGGATTTCAACATTTGTATTTAGTCCCGCGGTGATGCAGTGGCTTAAACCACTGAGCTGCTGAACTTGCTAACTGGAAGGTTAGGGGTTCGAATCCGTATGATTGGGTGAGCTCCTGCTGTTAACCCCAGCTTCTGCCACCCTAGCAGTTTAAAAACATGCAAATGTGAATGGATTAATAGGTACTGCCCCAGAAGGAAATAACAATGCTTCATGCGGTCATGCTGGCCACATGACCTTGGAGGTGTCTACAGACAATGCAGGCTCTAAGTCTTAGAAATGGAGATGAGCAGCACCACAACTAGACTTCATGTCAAGGGGAAACCTTTACCTATTTAGACTAACTGTAGTATTTGCAAACTGATTTGATTTCAAAGAGAGAAAACATGCTGTGTGTGTGAACATACTCTTGAAATTGCTTTATGTGGAAGTCTGACTTGGCCACGGTAGTCCACGCTCTGGTTATATCCCATATAGATTACTGCAATGCGCTCTACATGGGGCTGCCTTTGAAGGCGGTTTGGAACCTTCAGTTAGTACAATGGTCAGCAGCCAGATTATTAACTGGGGCAACATACAGGGAACATACCACACCCCTGTTGTGTCAGTTCCACTGGCTGCCGGTCCATCTCCGAGCCCAATTCAAAGAGCTGGTTTTGGCCTATAAAGCTCTAAACAGTTCTGGCCTAGCTTACTTGTCAGAACACATCCACCCCTATGTCCCACCTCGAAATCTAAGATAATCCAGGGAGGCCCTGCTCTTGCTTCCGTCAACAGCTCAAATGCGCCTGGCGGGGACGAGGGCCAGGGCCTTCTCAGCTGTGGCTCCCCGACTATGGAACACTCTTCCAACTGAATTAAGATCAGTCTCCTCCCTCCTGGTTTTCCAAAAGAAACTAAAGGCATGGTTTTCCGAACGAAACTAGGCTTTTGGCCAATAGATGTAAGCAGCACTTTAAGGGACAAATTGGAGTGGTGATATGACTGTCGAGACTGGTTTTTATTGTTCAATCTTTGTATGGTTTTTAACTATATATTGATTTATTAGGTGATGTTTAATATGTAATTTTATTATTGTAATTTTATAATAGCCTGGGGCTTAATTGTAATGCCATCCTGAGTCCCCCTTTGGGGGTTGAGAAGTGGTGGGATACAAATGCGAGAAATAATGTCCTGTTGCAACCAAGTTTTGCTGAAAACAAACAGACACAGAGACATATGACTCTATTTAGTGTGCTATAGAAAAATCAAGTCACGTGTTTAAATGACATTACCTTCTGATCTTTATGGTAAATTGCAGTGACATTATTTATTTATTTATCATAGAACCTGTATTTTTTTCACTAGAATTGTGGTAATCATCATCATCACCATCATCATCCTGATGTAGGAAAGGCCCAGAGAGGGCCAACCAACTACGAAAAACATATGCTAACATTACTCTGAATCACAGCAGCTCTGCAGTGATTATATTCGTGGGCAGTTGCTACTGGGAAAAGTAACTTTCAAGGGTGACAGGTCTCAGACCATGCTTCTGGTGGCTGGGTGAATTATGGTTGCTGTAGTCCAATACGATAAAGTTTCCAGCTAGTAGGCCTGGTTGATCAAGGAAAAGATCTGTTTCACTACTTGTGGGCTATTGGGACCAAGCGCTTCTGGTGGAGGGAGTAGCGAAACGCACTCCCAAGAGGATGAAAAGGATGGGGGAACATTTTGCAGCCAGGGTGGAGCCTCCCGCCTCCAGCTGCAAAATGTTCCTTGGCCATGTGGCGCCCGGAAGTGGCCGCTTACTTTGCCAACACTAAGATCCGCCCCTGACCGCACCCAAACTGGGTTAAACGTGGCTCCGCCCCAGGTCTGACATGGGAGGGAAAGGAAACGAAGGGAATCCATCCACACTGGTTTGAAAAGCTGAATCCTTTCCGACCCGCTGTTGCACTTCAGACAAGGAGCAACCCCTAGTTCACACACACAACAGACAGTCTCTGAATAATAGGCTTTTATTGAAACAAATATAGTGTCCAACAAAAGGGTTAAAAGAAGATCAATTGTAGAATTTATCCAAGGTAAAATCACACAGTTCAATTAGTCCCAAGATCCAAATGCAAAGGTACAAAAGCTTGATGCAATTCCATGAATAATACAAGGCAGCTATAGAAGCAAAACTGTCGCCCCCTTGGGCCCTTGGGACCTGACCTTCCTGGATAAACCACACAGCAGCTATGGTACAATGGGTTTTATTTAGAATAGGTAGGTATAGGAAAGAGCCTGAGGCAATATAAGACCTCCAGGTAGCAGCAATCAACAGGAACGGTGGCAAGTATATAATCTGCATCAAAAGGATTCCAAGCGGAGGGAAAGCAGGAACAAGCCGGATGCAATGGAAAGTCTCTTAAGGGATCCCCACCGAATACAGAGGCAGGGAACGGCTTTTCAATAGCAATAAAGTTCTGTAGCAATAAAGTCTTTGCAGGAACAGCACTGGATCAGCACGTAGACGTGGCAGTGAGCAAGGAACAAGGCACAACACAGGATCGAGTCAGCCCAGTGTTAGCTGGCTGGCACAAGCTTGCTGGAAGGCCCGATGCGGCCTTTCTTCCAGTAGTGTCTCCTTAGCGCGGCGTTGGTACGAGATGCCCACAATGGGCATCCTTTGGCAATTATAGTGTTCACTGGCTTTGATCTAGGTACGTCGAGTGTCACAGTTCCATGATTGATGGTCCTCTATATGTTATGATACCTCAGTCTTTCAGCAATGCGCAGCTCGTTAGCAGCTCACATCTGGACAGAAGGGAGGCAGACTCTCGGCTCCTTCAGAGCGCTTCGTTATCAGGGAGGCTGGTTGGTACAACCTTGAGCTGCCTATGTTATGCATTCATCCCTAGCTTCTCACGGAAAAGGCCGGGAGGCCCAGGGCAAGGTTTGAGAGTGTAACAAGCCGGCTTGGATAGTTCCTTAATGCCATCATGGCTGAAGTCTCGCCCAAGCAAAAGTGATGCCTGAGGCCCTTGAGGTGTGACAAAAACAGGCACAGAGGCCTAGGCAAAATCAAGAGCTTGGAGACAAGACAAACTTGGCATGGTGGAGGGAGTAGCGAAATGCACTCCCAAGAGGATGAAAAGGACGGGGGAACGAAGCCTGGAAACTTAAGACACTTTCCCTAGCAATCTAATATAAAGACAAATCAGTTTCGGTTTGCAAACCGGCTGCTGCGTCAGAGGCTGGCAGCCTGCCTAGATTCTCGAATGCTATGTCGGCGGTTGAATGGTAGCTCGCTAGGATTCCCAGGTGTCCCATTATCAACATCAAGACCTTCAGAGTCTTGCACACAAGAATTCTCATCTAATGAAGCCCTGGGAAGAGAGCTGTTCCCAGGAAAGCAAGCCTCATCTGAAAGTTCACTTTGCATCTCACTTTGCATCTCAGAATTCTCACTAAGCATCCCATCATCAGCATTTTCAGGAACAATCCCATCATCCCTAGCATGCACATGAGCACCAAGCTGAAACACCACACTAGGGTTGCCATATTTTGATATAAGAAATAAGGGACATTTACCTAAAAATACATAAAAATAAGGGACACCCTTCGGCACTGCCCTATTGCCCCAATTATCAGCGCAGGGCACCAACTGCTGCTCTATATATATACAGTATATATCAAGATGCTCTGAGTCCCCTTTGGGGTGAGAAGGGCGGCATAGAAATGTGGTAAAGAAATACATCAATATTGTCTGCTATGGGCTGGAGATCAGGTGAGCATGGAAGCTGTAGATTGGTGAGGCACTCTTGGGCAGAAAAAAGCTAGTGGCCTGGTAAATAAAACTACAGATCCCATGATCCCATAGTAGTTTAAAGTGGGACCCAACTGCATTGATTCTATAGAAGGGCGAGGGTTAAATGAGGTCTCTCCCAGCATGGGTCAGCCTTGAAGGTGTGGCAGCTAAAGTGGGACCAAACTGCATTAATTCTACAAAGTAGAAGGAGCAGGGTGAAGTGAGGTCCCTCCCCGACTGGGTCAGCTAAATAGCAGCAAGCCTTCTTCCCTTCCTTCTCTTCCATCCCGTTTTGTTTCCCTTCAGTGCAGAGCTCTGATCCCCCCTCACTTTCTCTCTCCCTCCAAGGCAGCTTCCTCCTCCTCCTCCTCCTCTGGGGACTTACCCCCAACCCTCTCTGGCAGCTGAAGGGCCCCCATGCCAGCCCAGTCTAGCGCCTCCGCCGCCTGCCCTTCAGCTCCAGCATCGGCGGCAGCAGCAATAAGGAAAGGAAAAGGGGCCACCTTTTGCAATCGGCGTGCAACCTAGCAACCTCTGGCAAGGAGGCTGGGCCTGGCGGGGAAGGCCGGGGAGGAGGAAGCACTCAAGTCCGGGGCCCTTTCCCTCCTCTGGAAGTGAGCTGAGCTCACAGGAAAGGCTTCGCCCGAGCCAGGCATGTAGCCGGGGGGGGCTAAGGGCTTCACCCCCCCAAATTCTCAGGATGGTCCACGAAAAGGCCTTACATTATTTAAACTGTTATGCTTATTCATATCATGATCTGATCACCATGCTCATTATATCCCACATTCATGGGGTTATTGGGATAACAATACAAAAGGTTTGCTAGGGTAGACCCTCTTCCACCCAGTCTCAGCCCCTCCCCCCAACCAAACTCAGCCCCCCCCCCCCCGAATCAAACTCCTGGCGACGGCCCTGGCCCGAGCCCTCCTGCTCCGAGCCGGCCCCTCTTTTCCCAGCACCAGCCAGAGGAGCAAAAAATAAGGGACAGCAGCTGTAAATACGGGACACCCAAAAAGGGCCAAAATAAGGGACGTCCCGTATAATACGGGACATATGGGAACCCTACACCACACCTTTCGTAAGAGAAATAGTGGGAAAAGCTTTGAAATGGCAAGGCTACTTCCAGGTCCCCAAATCGCCTCAAAATCGCTTCAAAAAGGAATTTGATCCAAATTTATTCTGAATTAAGAAGATTCTGAATGGACCTAACCAGGCCTACCAGCTAGTATTCTATCACTGTGATGGTCTCAAGTGTATTTGGGGGACTGAGTAGTGAAACAGACCTTTTCTTGTAAAACATGGGCTTGGCTTGCCTCCTCTTTTCTCAACCACAAATGGCAGTAGTACTACCTCCTCCAGGCAAAGGACTTCATTTATTTATTTTGTGTCAAAAGCATTGCATATGTGAGTATAAAACTGATAAAAATAGGAGTACAAGCGGCTAAATAATTTTTGACCAAAAATCGGGCAACAGTGACCACATTGTCCGTAGCTTGAAACAATTCTTACTCTGTAAGTGAGGCAGGGCCTTGTGGGCACGCATACAGGTGCCGAGTTGTTTGTTTTGCTCCACAGTCACACAAGGTGGGGGATTTTCTAGGTAGTGCCATTTTGGCAGGTTGTCTTTCCATCTGCCCACTCCGCTTCTGGGTCTGTTCAGAGACTTCCAAGTTGACCATTCTTGGTTTGCTCCTGGATGAAGAAGACCCTTGAGGGGGGCCATGCCATTGGGATTTCCTGGTTTAGCTGTCCAGGGGGATTAGGGTTGCCATTTTTTGATATAAGAAATAAGGGACTTTTATGGGATTTTTCACAAAAATAAGGGACACTTCATTAAACTCAAACATTAGGTAGAAATAGTTTTATTAACAGAATAAGATAATGATTGAAACTCACAAAAGAAACTGACTTACACCCTCTTAACAGTACATGGTATGTTTCTGCATGCTCTGTCATGCAGAAAAAACATTATTAGAACTACCTAATTTTCTCCATCTGTATTTAGTACTTGACTTTGCTGACTTTAAAAGTGCACTGTCTAAACATTAAAATAAAATAAAATTTATAAGACAGTACATCTTCATGATTATTATGCCAATAGTTAATGGTATAGTATAGTATGGGATACACAGCATTGTATAGTATTGGGATGCACAGCTAGGCCTGTTTTAAGAGTAACTCTCAAGCAAGCAGAAACTATCTTTATCCAACATGATCCAACATTCCCCTTGGGTAATGGTTAATTAGTCTACTGTACTTTTTTTAAAGTCCTGTATCGCCTCTTCCTTCCAACGAGGATGCAGGCTGCCCTGCAAGTTGGAATCCCCAAGCAGGCATTGCCGTGGAAACCACAGCACGCAACTTCCTCTGGTCAACCCCGTCCAGTCCTGTCCTGCTAGTAAAAAATAAGGGACAGGGCCTGAAAATAAGGGACACAAATTTTAGGGCCAAAATAAGGGACGTCCCTTAGAACAGTGTTTCCCAACCTTTTTTGAGCCGCGGCACACTTTTAACATTAAAAAAATCCGGGGGCACACCACCAACCAAAATGACACAAAATGACACTGGGAGCAGCTGCTGGGAGTGCCGAAGCTGGGGGAGGGGGAGGAGCCAGGCCACGCCCCGCCCCTCCCCCCGGCTTCAGTTCTCCCACAGCTTCCCCAGCCTTGGGGGCAGTGAGCCAGCATTGTGCTGGCTCTGCCCCTTAGCCCCCTCAAGGCTGGCAAAGCGGTGGGAGCGCAGAAGCCGGGGGAGGGGGCGGAGCCAGGCCCCTGGCTTCAGTTCTCCCACAGCGCCCGGTCCCTTCTTCTTTTTTCTTTGCCGCCCGGCCCTTCCTCCCCCACCCCAAGCAGCAGGAGTTCGGCAGGAGGAGGGGGGAAGAAAGGGGGGCAGAGAGCTTTTCTCGCGGCACACCTGATGATTGCTCACGGCACACTAGTGTGCCACGGCACACTGGTTGAGAAACACTGCCTTAGAATAAGGGACATATGGGAACCCTAAGGGGCAGGCATGTAGCTGGGGGGCTAGGGGCTTCACCCCGAAATTCTCAGGGTGGTCCGTGAAAAGGCCTTACTGGTACATTATTTAAACTGTTATGTTTATTCATATCATGATCTGATCACCATGCTCATTATATCCCACATTAATGGGGTTATTGGGATAACAATACAAAAGGTTTGCTAGGGTAGACCCTCTTCCACCCAGTCTCAGCCCCCCCCCCCCGAAACAAAATCCTGGCTACGGCCCTGCTAAGGGGGATACTCTTGCTGTTGTTAAGGAAAAGGAAGGGGCCTGGGGCTGTTAGGAATTATGGGAGTTGCAGTCCAAAACAACTGGAAGGAGGGCCGATGTTTGCCTATGCCAGGTCTGTAGTGTAGATTTGGCTGAAAGGCGGGAAGAGAGGGAAAGGGAGGGTCTCCCAAAGGGTGGGCTGACTCCTATTTTGAAAGCCTCCTTCCCGCCTCCCCCTCCCCCCGCCCCCGGGGGCCCAGGACCAGAAAGGGGTCAAGTGTCACTTCCTCTGGCTGACAATCCCCCGGAGTCCCGGGTCATGTTTCCAAATGGGCGAATTCAGGACGCGGTGGGCGATCCCTGGCTGGCTGCCCCCAAAAGAGCTGCCTCGGAAGGAGGGAGGGAGCGGGGCCAGGAGAAGGCAGAAAGCGGCCTCTCTCTGGCCTCCTGCTCACAAGGCCATTGGGCTGCCAGGGAAGGAGGAGAAAGGGCTCCACGCACACGCTCCCCGCGCGCTCCTTTCTCTGGGCGAGCCGCCACAACCACCAGCCCCGGGGGGCCCACACGTTGAGGTCACACGTTGAAGCTCGCCGCCAGCTTCTTGAAATAGAGCATCTACCCATTCGCCTTCCTTCCTTTCCTCCCTTCCTTCCTTAACTTCCTCCCTTCCTCCTTTCCTTCTTTACTCTCCCTTTCCTTCCCCCTCCCTCCTTCCCTTTCCTTCCCTTCGTTTTCTTCTCCTCTTCCTTCCTTCCTCCTTCCCTTTCCTTCCTTCCCCTTCCCTTCCTTCCCCCTCCCTCCCTCACTTCCTTCCTTTCCTCCTTTCCTCCCTCCTTTCCTTCCCTTCCTTTCTTCCTTTCCTCCCTCCCTTTCCTTCCTCCCTTTCTTCCTCCTTCCCTTCCCTTATTTTATTCCCTCCATCCTTCCTCCCTCCTTCCTTTCCTTTCCTTTCTTCCCTTCCCCTTCGTTCCCCTTCTCCTCTCCCTCCCTCCCTTCCTTCCTCCTTCCCTTTCCTTCCTTCCCCTTCCCTTCCTTCCCCCTCCCTCACTTCCTTCCTTTCCTCCTTTCCTTCCTCCTTTCCTTTCCTTCCTTCCTTCCTTTCCTCCCTCCCTTTCCTTCCTTCCCCTTCCTTCCCCCTCCCTCCCTCCCTTTCCTCCTTTCCTTCCTCCTTTCCTTTCCTTCCTTCCTTCCTTTCCTTCCTCCCTTTCTTCCTCCTTTCCTTCCCTTATTTTATTCCCTCCCTCCTTCCATCCTCCCTCCTTCCTTTCCTTTTCTTTCCTTTCTTCTTCCCCTTCTCCTCTCCCTCCCTCCCTTCCTTCCTTCCTTTCCTTCCCCTTCCCTTCCTTCCCCCTCCCTCCCTCACTTCCTTCCTTTCCTCCTTTCCTTCCTCCTTTCCTTTCCTTCTTTCCTTCCTTCCTTTCCTCCCTCCCTTTCCTTCCTCCCTTTCTTCCTCCTTTCCTTCCCTTATTTTATTCCCTCCCTCCTTCCATCCTTCCATCCTCCCTCCTTCCTTTCCTTTTCTTTCCTTTCTTCCCTTCCCCTTCCTTCCCCTTCTTCTCTCCCTCCCTTCCTTCCTTCCTTTCCTTTCTTTCCTTATTTTCTTCCCTCCTTCCTTCCTCTTCCTTTCTTCCCCTTCCCTTCCTTTCCCTTTCCTCTCTTTCCTTCCTTTCGTCCGTTCCTTCCTTCCCTTCCCTACCTTCTCTTCCTTTCTTTCCTCCATTCCGTTCCTTCCCGTTCCTTCCTCCCTCCCTTCCTTCCACCCGGGTTTTGAAGATTTCCGCGCGTGGCTGCCCTCGTGAACAGGTGAATCGGCTAAAACGGGCGGAGGGCTAAAGGGCGGCGGCCCAATCCCCAGTCAGCAAAACCAGGGGGCTCCTTACTTTGGCAGGAGGGGCGTGGGAGATAAAGCCCCCACCCCCACCCCCGCATATCTGAAAAGAGAGCCAAATTTGTGGGCCCTTCTAAAAGCAAGCGCGCGAACACTTGCCTAGTTTCCAACAGGTCTCACAACCTCTGAGGATACTTTGCCATAGATGCAGGCGAAACGTCAGGAGAGAATGCTTCCGGAACATGACCATACAGCCCGGAAAAATCACAGCAACTCAGTGATTCCGGCCATGAAAGCCTTCGACGATATATTATTATTACACTGTCAAATTGCCCCTTTCTCTGTAAATGAGGTGGGTGGGCCGAGATTGCGAGCGTCTCGTGTGAACGAGCCCCTTTCTAAACCCGCAACCGCCCCCTCCCTCCCTTCCCCCTCCCTCCCTCCCTTCCCCCTCCCCTCCCTTCCCCCTCCCTCCCTCCCTTCCCCCTCCCTCCCTTCCCCCTCCCCTTGGGGAAAGTCCCTCAATGAATATGCGCCGGAAAAAGTTGGGAGTGCGGCTCCTTCCTTCCCTCCTTCCAGGCTGGCAGGGGTTTCAAAATTGCGAAGTTAAATATTTGTTTTTAATTTTATGGCTGAGAAATTTCCAGCGACCAGGCGAGGAGAGGCTCCTCCCGCGGCGGCTCTAATGGGGGGCTTGCATATTAGAAATAGAGTTCTGTTATTACCACTTGGCCTGCTAAGACAACACTGGCTTCTGCTGCCTCCTTCCTGAGACATCCTCGCCTTTCCTTTCCAGGCCCTGGCAGCCCGGAGAAATCTCCCCCCCCTCTTTCTCTCTCTCTTTCACTTTCTCTTTCTCTCACTTTCTCTCTCTTTCTTTCACTTTCTCTCTCTCTTCCTCTTTCTCTCCCCCTCTTTCTCTCTTTCTCTTGCTCTCTTTCACTTTCTCTCTCTCCTCTCTTTCTTTCTCTCCCTCTCCCTCTTTCTCTCTCCCTCTTTCTCTTTCTCTCTTTCTCTTTCTCTCTTTCTCTCTCTCTTTCTCTTTCTCTTTCTTTCTCTTTCTCTCTCCCTCTTTCTCTTTCTCTTTCTCTCTTTCTTGCTCTCCTCTCTCTTTTTCTCTTTCTCTCTTTCTTTCTCTCTCCCTCTTTCTCTTTCTCTCTTTCTTGCTCTCCTCTCTTTTTCTCTTTCTCTCTTTCTTTCTCTCTCCCTCTTTCTCTTTCTCTCTTTCTTGCTCTCCTCTCTTTTTCTCTTTCTCTCTTTCTTTCTCTCTCCCTCTTTCTCTTTCTCTCTTTCTTGCTCACCTCTCTCTTTCTTGCTTTCACTTTCTCTCCCTCCCTCTTTTTCTCTTTCTTGCTCATCTCTCTTTCTCGCTTTCACTTTCTCTCTCTTTCTCTCCCTCTTTCTCTTTCTCTCTTTCTTGCTCATCTCTCTCTCTTTCTCGCTTTCACTTTCTCTATCTTTCTCTCTCCCTCTTTCTCTTTCTTTCTTGCTCATCTCTCTCTTTCTCGCTTTCACTTTCTCTCTCTTTCTCTGTCTCTCTTTCTCTCTCTCCCCCTCTTTCGCTTTCTCTTTCTTTCTCTCTCTTTCTCTCTCCCTCTTTCTCTCTTTCTTGCTCTCCTCTTTCACTTTCTCTCCTTCTGTCTCTGTCTCTCTTTCTCTTTCTCTCTCCCTCTTTCTCTTTCTTTCCCCCTCTTTCTCTTTCTCTCTTTCTTGCTCTCTCTCTCTTTATCTCTTTCACTTTCTCTCTCTTTCTCTTTCTCTCTCTTTCTTTCTCTTTCTCTTTCTCTTTCTCTCTTACTCTTTCTCTCTCCCTCTTTCTCTCTTCCTCTCTTTCTTTCTCTCTCACTTTCTCTCTCTCTCTCTCTCTCTTCTGGGGGAGAAGAAGAGGAATGGCAATGAAGGAGGAGGAGGGAGGGAAGCCATTCGCGGAGTGGAGTCGGCTCGGAAAATTAACCAAACCGGGCGCTTCTATTAGTTTTTAATTAGATTTTGTGATTCTCTCTCTCTCTCTCTCTCTCTCTCTCTCTCTCTCTCTCTCTCTCTCTCTCTCACACACACACACACACACACACACCCGACGTGTTTAAAGGACAAGGCTCCTCATAAGACAAAAGATTTCTGCAGGAAACGCCTGGAGAAATCAGGGAGAGAGATCCCAACCCATTCCAAGGGCCAAACGAAGCCTTGGCAGAGAGAACAGGCTTTTCCTACTTTCCAACAGACCTCACAACAACCTCTGAGGATCCCTGGCAGCCATGGGTGCAGGCGAAAAGTCAGGAGAGAATGCTTCTAGAACAGCGTTTCTCAACCTGGGGGTCGAGACCCCTGTGGGGGTCTCGAGGGATTGTCGGAGGGGTCACCAAAGATTATCAGAAAACACTGTATTTTCTGTTCATGGGGGTTCTGTGTGGGAAGTGTGGCCCAAGTCTATCGTTAGTGAGGTTCAGAGTACTCTTTGATAATAGGTGAACTATAAATCCCAGCAACTGCAACTCACAAATGTCAAGGTCTATTTTCCCCAAACTCCACCAATGTTCACATTTGGGCATATTGAGTATTCATGCCAAATTTGGTCCAGATCCATCATTGTTTGAGTCCACAGTGCTCTCTGGATGTTGGTGAACTACAACTCCAAAACTCAAGGCCAATGCCCACCCAACCCTTCCAGTATTTTCTGTTGGTCATGGGAGTTCTGTGGTCAATTCCATCCTTGGTGGAGGAAGGTTGAGAAGAAGGCCCAGGAGGAGAAACCAGGTTTTTTGGTTGGTTGTGTGTGTGTGTGTCAGGAGCGACTTGAGAAACTGCAAGTTGCTTCTGCTGTGAAAGAATTGGCCCTCTGCAAGGAAGTTGCCGAAGGCTCGCCCGGATGTTTTGAGGTTTTTGCCATCCTTTTTGTGAGAGTGGTCCAGCATTTCTGTGTTCTCAAATAATATGCTGTATCCAGATTAGTTCATCAGGTGTTGCTCTGCTATGGCTGACTTCTCAGGTTGTGTTTGGGCGATGCTGCTGCTGGGTTTGGGGGTCCCTGTGTAGACTTCTTGTCCACAGCTAATGGGGATTAAAATCGCTCCTCTTTGTCTTGGTCCTGCTCATTGTTTTGATGCCTCCTGGGTTGTTTATCTGCCAGATAGTGAGAATCAGATCATAAACATTTCAGATATCATACAGATTATACATTAGACCAGGCCTGGGCAAGTTGGGCCCTCCCTCCAGGTGTTTTGGACTCCAACTCCCACCATTCCTAACAGCCTTGGCCCCGTCCTTTCCCCCCTCATTCCTTCCGTTCTTCCTTCCTACTCTCCTTCCTTCTTTCTCTCCTTCCTTCCCCCTTCCTTTTTTCTTATCTCCTTTTTTTCTTATCTCAATTCCTTCCTTCTCCCTTCCTGTTTTCTTCTCTCCTTTCTTCCTTCTCTCCTTCCTTCCTTCACTCTTCCTTCCTGTTTTCTTCTCTCCTTTCTTTACTCTCTCCTTCCTTCCTTTCTTCTCTCCTTTCTTCTCTCCTTCCTTTGTTTCTTCTCTCTTCCTTCCTTTTTTCTTCTCTCCTTCCTTCCTTCCTTCCTTCCTCTCTCCTGTTTTCTTTCTTCCTTTCTTCCTTCTCTCCTTCCTTCTTTCTTCCTTCTTTCTCTTCCTGTTTTCTTCTCTCCTTCCTTCCTTCTCTCCTTCCTTCTTTTCTTTCTTCTCTCCTTCCTTCTTTCTCTCCTTCCATATTTCTTCCTTTTTTCTTCTCTCCTTTCTTTTCTCATCTCCTTCATTCCTTCTCTTTTTAATTCTCTCTTTTTCTTCTCTCCTTTCTTCCTTCTCTCCTTCCTTCTCTCTCTCCTTCCTTCTCTCCTTCTCTTTCATTCCTTCTCTCCTTTCATTCCTTCTCTCCTTCTTTCCTTTCTTTCTTCTCTCCTTCTTTCCTTTCTTTCTTCTCTCCTTCCTTCTCTCCTTCCCTCCTTCTACCTTCCTTCTCTCTTTCTCTCCTTTCCTTCCTTCTCTCCTTCCTTCTTGAGGAGGAAAAGAAAGAGACCCGCGGCTATTAGGAATGGTGGGAGTTGGAGTCCAAAACACCTGGAGGGAGGGAGGGAGGGCCCAACTTCTCCCAGGCCTGCATCAGACCCATCCACTCAGGCTTTTCAGTCACGGGCGGTTCAGCTTCCCTTCAGTTCAGCTTCGGCCTTGGACGGACAGCCGGTGGGTTCTGTCGATATTGCTGATTGCCGCGAAGGATCGATGGCGTGAGTTCTCCTCGGCAGGAAGAAGGACTTATCAATAAGGATTACCATCAAATGTGTGGCGAAGTAATCAGGAGGAGGATGACTCTGTTGGAGCGCCTCCTCTCTCGCCCCCAAAGCGGCTCCAGCTGGGCTTTTCCACTGCACTTTGCTTGGGAAACAACCCACTCGCGACCAGATTTCCTTCCAAGCCTTCGGTATCACGTTTAGACACTGCATGGCTCCATTCAACACGCGTTTCCTCCTCTACTACAATCTGGGGGGTCGAGACCCCTGTGGGGGTCGCGAGGGGGTGTCAGAGGGGTCACCAAAGACCATCAGAAAACACAATGTTTTCTGTATGTTATGGGGGTTCTGTGTGGGAAGTGTGGCTCAATTCTATTGTTGGTTGGGTTTAGAATGCACTTTGATTGTAGGTGAACTATAAATCCCAGCAGCTACAATTGCAGCTACCAATGTCAAGTTTATTTTCCACGACCACCACCAGTGCTCACTACATATAGAGTAGTTGTGCCAAGCTTGGTCCAGATCCATCATTCTTTGAGTCCGCAGTGCTCTCTGGATGTAGGTGAACTACAACTCCCAAACTCCCAGAAGAATACTCTGGACTTGCATTCATCATCATCATCAGGTCCCCCCCCCCCCATCAGTTTCTCACTTGTTAATCGCCCTCCATTAAAATGCTCCAGGCGATTTACATAAAACAATTGCATTAAAAAATACACAATACCAAATAGACTGCAGTAGACATTAAAAGCTCTGCTAAAAAGCCAGGACTTGAGTGTCTGAACAAAGGGTCGCAAGTCAAGCATGGCCCTCAAGTGCGGAGGCAAGGAGTTCCACAAGACAGGGGCAGAGATGGAGAAGGCCCTACATCAGTGTTTCTCAACCTGGGGGTTGGGACCCCTGGAGGGGTCACGAGGGCGTGTCAGAGGGGTCGCCAAAGATCATCAGAACACACAGCATTTTCTGTCGATCATGGGGTATGTGTGTGGGAAGTTTGGCCCAATTCTATCTTTGGTGGAGTTCAAATGGCTCTTTGATTGTAGGTGAACTATAAATCCCAACAACTACAACTCCCAAATGTCAAGTCTATTTTCCCCAAACTCCGCCAGTGTTCACATTTGGGCATATTGATATTCATGCAAAGTTTAGTCCAGATCCATCATTGTTTTGAGTTGACAGTGCTCTCAGGATGTAGGTGAACTACAACTCCAAAACCTAAGGTCAATGCCCACCAAACCCTTCCAGTATTTTCTGTTGGTCATGGGAATTCTGTGTCCCAAGTTTGGTTCAATTCCTCCATTGGTGGGGTTCAGAATGCTCTTTGGTTGTAGGTGAACTATAAATCCCAGCAACTACAACTCCCAAATGACAATCTCTCCTTCCAATCCCACCAGTATTCAAATGTGGGCATATTGGGGATGTGTGCCAAATTTGGTCCAGTGAATGAAAATACATCCTGCATATCAGATATTAACATTACGCTTCATAACAATAGCAAAATCACAGTTGTGAAGTAGCATTGAAATAAGTATATGATTGGGGGTCACTACCACATGAGGAACTGTATTAAGGGGTCACAGCATTAGGAAGGTTGAAAACCACTGCCCTACATCTTGTGCTCTCAAGACGTACTTCCCTGAGGCCTGGAACATACAGTAAGTTTAGTTGGAGGAGTCGTGGCGACCACTGGTGGTGAAGTGGGGAGAGGCGGTCTCTAAGATAAGCTGGCCCCTGACCACAAAGCGCCTTAAAGGTCGGAACCAACAACTTAAACAGGGCCCGGAATTCCATTGGAAGCCAGTGCAAACGTTCTGAATAATGCGGATCCTCCGAATAGTCGACAGGGGAAGGCCAACATACAAGGCGTTACAATAATCCAGTCTAGATGTAACTGTCGCATGGATGATTGTAGCCAAGGCTTCCTCTGAAAGGTAAGGTGCCAGCTGTCTCACCTGCCAGAGATGGAAAAAGGCCTGCTTACTAACATTAGCAATCTGGGCCTCCATAGTCAACTGTGAATCCAGGACGACACCCAAGCTCTTAACAGTGGAAGATGGATGAAGGGGGGCACCATCGAAGTTGGGCAGGGAGGGCGCCACTCCAGGCCCCCACCAGGCCACAAAATCTCAGTCTTAGTAGGACTCACCTTCAACCTACTGGCACGCAGCCATCTCGATACAGCCTCAAGACATAAGGTGAAATTGTCTGGTATTGAGGTGACTCCAGGCTCCAGCCACATTCAGGCCTGTGCACTGAGGTAATACTGAAACTATTATGTCTTCAAGATATATGCTGCCACCATTAGACTTTTGTTTGCTGCAGGGAACTGATTTAAAACTTCTTTGACAGAGGCACTCATGAGGCAGATGTGTTGAACAATTAAACAATTAAGTTTATTTAAGAGAACTTACAAAATAGGCATTAAGCTTAGTGGTTCATAAATATTGGCATGAAAGCGTATGGTTCCTTTAAGCAGTTTGAATCTTGGTTACAAAATACCACTCTTTTCTCCTTCCAAGAATTTACTGACAGGATTTCCTCTCTGCCTAGTAAATCTTCACTACAGATAGTCCTTCCCTGGATCTATCTCCACTCCTCTACCAACTATCTCCCTGATAGCTGTAGAACAGGGGTACTCATTAGGTAGCTCGGAAGCTACTAGTAGATCTTCGGCCCTCTTCCAGGTGATCTTCGGGCCTCACCAGCCAGATGGGGCGCTCCTGCCATGCGCGCACACACCCTGCACGCACGCGCACTCCTGCTGCTGGCTTCCACTCTTGCGGTGTTTCTTTCATCTGCGGGGCATTGCAGGAAGAAGGAAGCACGAGGCAGGGCCTCTGGATGCCCCGCCTCGTGCTTTCTCCTTCCTGCAATGCCCCGCAGGCAGAAGAAGCACTGCGCGGGCGGAAAACAGCAGCAGGAGCATGCGCGGTGGCAAGAGCGCACGGCGGCGGGGGCAGGTGGATCTTTTGGACTTGGTTGCTTTAAGAGTAGCTCGCATGCTGAAAAAGTGTGAGCACCCCTGCTGTAGAATCTTCTTCACTAGCTAACTCTGCTAGTTACCTGACCAAGTTTCAGGCTTCTTCTCTCTAACACTAACTTCCACAACTGCTCTCTTACACCCCCTCCAAACTACTCATTGACTCCACTCACAGACTCTGACAAGGTTTTTCAAAATGCCCCCTTTCAAGTATTTTTTCCCTTTTTTTCTAAGTTAGGCTCCACCCCCTTCTCTACCAGCCAATCCTAACTTCCTACATTTCCCTCCAGGCTTACTCTTAGGCACACCCCCTTTTGGAAATGAGATCGAAGATGGATGCCCCCAGGCAACTATCTTAAATGGCTGCCAATTTCTTGGGCCTACTTTCCTAGGCTTCACCCAGCCTTCCCAGGTAGGGAATTCATCACACACAGCTGTGAATTGTGGGAGTTGAAGTCCAAAACATATTGAGGGCTGAAGTTTGCCCAGGCCTGTTATAGCATATTGCCTTCATAGACTATCCTGCTTTGAAATTGGGTGCTCATTTGGAAACACCCAGTACAAAAGTGTGTAGGTGTGTATGTTGCTTGGATGGTGAGTTGGTTTGCACCACAGTGGCTTGATGGATCTGAATCAAACTGGGGGGAAATGATTCTTTGGGTTGCTGTGAGTTTTCCGGGCTGTCTGGCCATCTTCCAGAAGCATTTTCTCCTGGCATTTCACCCACATCTATTGCAGGTATCCTCAGAGATTCTGAGGTTTGTTGGAAACTAGGCAAGTGGGGTGTATACATCTCTGGAATAATGTCCAGGGAGAGAGAAATAACTCTTGTCTGTTCGAGGCAAGTGTGAACAACAAAGGATTCCCCAGGCAGTAAGCAGCCAGACCTTAAAACTGCAAGGCCATTCCATGCTAATTAAGGTGGCCAATTGCAACATTCACACTTGTGTCATGTATCATGTTCTGCAGTTGATGGTGGTTGGTGGTGGTAGGCCTAGCAGTTGGTGATGAAAGGGTTAATGTAAGTCTTAGTTCTAAAGGGTTGAGTAATCTGTAAGTAAGAGTTCATGGGTGAAAGCAATTAAGTCTGGAGGTATGCAAGAGATAGGTTGCAGCTGGGTGTTTCTGGATATAAGGCGCTCGCCTTGACACTGATCTTGGGGAGAAAAGTATCTTATTTTGGTGGTAGCTGCTAATGGTTTTCACCCAGGTTTGTGGATTTTCAGTATCCTGACCTGTCTCCTGTACTCTTGAAACCCTGGAATCTTGGATCTCTGGACTGGCTTCTGACTACGGTATAGACTCTTGACCCCTGGACTTTGCTAATTGAACTCTCCACTTTTGACCACTGGACTGCACTGGGACTGTGGCGCAGCTGGCTGGGAGTCAGCCGTGTCAAGATCACTAGTGATCAAAAGGTCATGAGTTCGAAACCAGCCAGGGTCGGAGTGAGCTCCCGACCAACTTTGTGTAGCTTGTTGACGACCTTTGCAGCCTGAAAGACAGTTACATCTGACAAGTAGGACATTTAGGTAGCACTTTGTGGGGAGGCTAATTTAACTGCTTTATGAGGCCATAAAAATCTCCAGGAAGTATGCAAAGAATGAGGAAGCAACAGCTCCCCTGGTGGCCAGAACCTAGAATGTTAAATAGCCTCTGAATGTCTGTCTATATATGTTGTGTGTATATGGCATTGCATGTTTGCCATGCAGATGTACATTGTAATCTGCCCTGAGTCCCTTGCTGATGGAAAAATAATATATTTGGCACAACTGATGATCGTTACAACAATAGTTGATGCAGGCCTGTTAATGCCTCTTTAAAAGTGCACAGCATGGAGCTTCTGTGGAACAGAGCTGAGTAGAGAATGCCTGGGCTTGAGCAAACATTAGACCAACAAAATATACACAGCCTCCTTCCTTCTCCCTTCAAAAGACATAGATCAGTGTTTCTCAACCAGCGTGCCATGGCACACTAGTGTGCCATGAGCTATCATCAGGTGTGCCGCGAAAAAAGCTCTCTGCCCCCCTCCTTCCCCCCTCCTCCTGCTGAACTCCTGCTGCTTGGGAGAGGAGGACGAAGGGCGGCGTAAAAAAAAAAAAAAGAAGAAGGGACCGGGCGCCGCCTCCTTTGGCCGTGGAGGGGGCATGGCGCAGCCTGGCTCCGCCCCTCCCTGGCTTCAGCACTCCCACAGCTTTGCCAGCCTTGAGGGGCAGTGCCAAGCCAGCGGTGGCAGAGCCAGCATAATGCTGGCTGGCACTGCCCCCTCAAAGCCGGGCGGCTGTGGGAGAACTGAAGCCAGGGAGGGGCGGGGCATGGCGTGGCCTGGCTCCGCCCCTCCCCAGCTTCAGCGCTCCCACAGCCGCCAGCCTTGAGGGGGCAGTGTCAAGCCAGCGGTGGCAGAGCCAGCACAATGCTGGCTTGGCACTGCCCCCTCAAGGCTGGCGAAGCTGTGGGAGCGCTGAAGCCGGGAGAGGGGGCGGGGCATGGCGTGGCCTGGCTCCTCCCCCGACTTTGGCACTCCCAGCAGCTTCTCCCAGCAGGTCACCATCCCCCAGCCGCTTTACGTTCAGTGTTACTGTGTTACAGTGTCATTTTGTGTCATTTTGGTTGGTGGTGTGCCCCGTATTTTTTTAATGTTAAAAGTGTGCCGCGACTCAAAAAAGGTTGGGAAACACTGACATAGATGACACAGAGACACTAGTCCAGACACAGAGTTAAAGTCAAAAACAGTTTTACTTACAAACAGAGCTTGCGTGATGTAAGATATCATGCAGGTAACAACAGTTGGTCAGGCCTCAAGATGGTGTAACAAAGAGTTACATCAGGAGCAAAATGGAGAAGAGGGCAAAAAGAGCCAAAAAAGGAAAGAGAAAGAACAAAGGAGTACATCCCCTTATATAGCCTTGCAAACATGTGCTCAGGTAGCCTATGTGACTTAGAACAATAGTGGTCAATTCAATAGTTTATATTCATATTTAAATTCGATGCAATACACCAAGCAACCTGTGGAGGTCGCTTTACAGTATGGGGCAAACAGGAAGTAAATGTTTGATGGATTGCTAATTCCAACACCTGCGGGGTGAGAAGGACGGAATATAAATACTGTAAATAAATAAATAAGTAAATAAATTGTGACTATGGTGTTATCTTGAACCCGCAACAGTGTATTCTGGCAGTTTTTGTTTTATGTTATGTGGCTGAGTGCTATCTTTATATTTTATATTTTGGACTATTAAAGCAGCCAGGAAGTAAGTGCTGTTTCAATTAAATTGTTTAGCTGAAACTGGGAGTTTGTTTGGTTCACCTCTGCCCGAATAACAGCAGAGCCCTGGCATCGTCACAACTTGCCTCAAGCAGACAAGCAGGCCCGGATTACCCATAAGGCCACCCTAGGCCATGGCCTAGGGGGCGCAAGCCAAGGGGGGCGCAGTTCACATGGACCAAAAAAAATGTTGAAACAAAACCACAATGCGCGGCATGAAGATGACTCTCTCTCTCTCTCTCTCTCTCTCTCTCTCGGGGGAGGACAGGGGGAGAGTGCTGCGAGGGGGTGGGGGAGGAGGGAATGGCTCCCCCCCTCACCATTGCCCCTGCCCCCTTGTCAAGGAAGGAGGGCGCGAGGAGGAGGAGAAAAGCCCTCAGGGCCACTGCCGGGCATGCGCGGCACCCAGGAACATGGCGGAGGAGGCAGAGGCGCTTGCGCCCCCCTGCTGTGCATGCCCAGCAGCTGGGGGGGGGGCTTCCCTCCACCTCCTCGCACCCTCCTTCCTTGAGTCAAGGAAGGAGGGCGCGCGGCGCCGCGACGAGGAGGAGGTGGAGGGAAGCCCCGGCCCCAGTGCCGCTGCCGGCCCCGCTGCCCCAGTGCCGCTGCTGGGGGCGGGGCTTTTGGGGCGCCCCTCCTTCCTTGACTCAAGGAAGGAGGGTGCATGGTGCCGCGAGGAGGAGGAGGAGGAGGTGGCGGTGTGTGGCAGAGGTTGGTTTGGGGGCGTAATTCCAAAGTGTGGCCTAGGGCGCCAAAAGGGGTTAAGAATTCTTTATCCCACCCAGGACATGTTCAAATACTGGGTTGCTGTGAGTTTTAATAATGTTTTAGTTTTGCTTTGACATAAGAGCAGTGTTTTGTGTTAAGAGCAAGTGTCAGAGGGAGTGCTACACTGTGTCTCCCTGCCTCATGCTCTTGTCCGATTTGGGAGATTATATTTGTATGTATGTATTGAGCTTTTACGTGTTCAAATACTGGGTTGCTGTGAGTTTTCCAGGCTGTATGGCCATGTCCTAGAAGCAAACCCCCACTTTCCTAGTTTCCTAGTTTCCAACAGACATCACAACCTCTAAGGATGCCTGCCATAGGTGCAGGCGAAACGTCAGGAGAGAATGCTTCTGGAACATGGCCATCCAGCCCGAAAAACTCACAGCAACCCAGTGATTCTGGCCATGAATACATGGGAGGGAGCTCTTCCTCAATACTTTAATTCCTCAATACTTTAATTACAGAATGCCTGCCATAGGTGCAGGAGAAACGTCAGGAGAGAATGCTTCTGGAACATGGCCATACAGCCCGGAAAACTCAAAACAACCCTGTGATTCCTGCCATGAAAGCCTTCGACAATACAGTGGAACCATTTATTCATTCTACCCAGAAGCTGGGAGATTATGAGAAGGCGCTGTGGTCAGGAATCTGCAGCTGAAGGAAGAAGGCTGGGAAAGGGGCGAGCACAAGAGGTGTGGTGGCCACCTCCGACCCAGGTCACGTCCGCGAAAAGTGAACCCCCTCCCGAGGAAAGAGAGCCCTCGAGCAGCCCTTAAGGAAGAGAAGGAGAGCCTGGCTCTCACTCGGTTGCAGAGTGGCACGGGTAGGTGCCGGTAGAGAGGAGGGCGAGATCAATTCCCATTTCCTGACCTGTCGTGGGAGCTGTCACTCAGGCCAAGGGGCGCGGGGCCTCAGTCCGGGCCCGGCCTTGATGGCTGCTCCGGTTCCGGACAGGGACGGCCGTCAATCCGCCTTTGTCCCCGCGCAAAGCTCCCCGGCTTGAGAGCAGAGGAAATTAAAATGTCACCAGCGGTATTGAACACGCGGGGAAAGAAAGAGACAGCGGGGAAATGACGGCCGGCTGCTCAAGACCGAGAAAAAGAGAGATGGCGGTGGAGATGGAGAGAAGAAGCCTTGCTTGCCTTTCGGGGCTCCCTGGCCCTGCTCCAGGTCTTCTTCTGCTCAAGCCTTGCTCTGCCTCAGATTTGGGCTCCAGGGCCCATTGAGGTGACCTTGAGTGCCCAAGAAGGCCTTCAGAGCTGAGGCCCCCTTTCAACCTAGAATTGGGATTGCAAGAAACCACCAGGGACAGCGAATCACCTCTCAACAAAGGATTCCCCCAGGCAGTAAGAAGCCAGACCTTGAACACTACTAGGCAATCAAATGCGAATCAAGGTGGCCAATTGAAACATTCTCTCCTAGCTCCAACAGACATGAGTTCTTTCTCCCACCCTGGACTTTCCACAGATCTGTATACCTTTATAAAGCGGAATGTTTGTATGTATGTATGTGTGCGGAGGGCGGGAGGGCGGGTATGTGGCAGCCACTTTCACAGGCCACAGCGACCAGCGCGGGTGATGGACCTGCACCAAACTTGGTACACATAACCCCCTAACCCCTTTACGTCCTGGTGCGGTTCGGGGACATGACCCACGGATTATGGGATTTGTAGTACTTTCAAACACTTTGGTTCCCACAGACCACTGAGGCCACCAAAAAGGACCAATACAGACCACACTTAGCACACACAGCCCCCATGACCCACTCTACGTCCTGGTGCAGTTTGGAGGAGGGTGGACCATGGATGATGGGACTTGAAGTACCTCTACTCACTTCCCAAGTCCGCTGCAACCCTCATCCAATCACTGATCGAGACCAAACTTGGCATACATAACCCCTATGACTGCCTTCACATCCTGGTGAGGTTTGGGGGAGGACTGACAATGGATGATGGGATTTGTAGTACTTTCGCACCCCTCTGTTCCCACAGACCACTGTGGCCCCCAACAAACACTGATAAAGACCACACTTGGCACACAGAGCCCCAGTGACCCACTCTACATACTACTGAAGTTTGGAGGGGGGCCAGAACATGGATGATGGGACTTGCAGTACCTTCCCTCACTTTCCAAGCCTGCTACAAACCTAATCCAATGACTTATCAACACCAAACCTGGCACACAGAGCCCTCATTACCCACTCTACATCCTGGTGCTGTTTTGTGTGAGACGGACCACGGATGATGGGACTTGAAGTACCTTCACTCACTTCCTAAAAACAATGCAACCCTCATCCATTCACCAATACAGACCAAACTTAGCACACAGAGCTCCCATGACCCAATCTACATCCTACTACACTTTGGGGGAGGGTGGACCAGAGATGATGGGACTTCCACTACCTTCAGTAATTTCATGATACCACTGCAACTCCCAATACTGATGGATCAAGACCAAACTTGGCACACAGAGCCCCCATGACCCACTCTACATCCTGCTGCACTTCTCAAATGACCCGGGCACCGCGGGTCCCCAAGCTAGTATATAATAAACCCCATTCTCTTAGCTTCCAACAGACCTCACAACCTCTGAGGATGCCTGCCATAGATGCAGGCGAAACGTCAGGAGAGAATGCTTCTGGAACATGGCCATACAGCCTGGAAAACTCACAGCAACCCAGTATTTGAACACGTAAAAGCTCAATACATACATACAAATATAATCTCCCAAAGTGGACAAGAGCATGAGGCAGGGAGACACAGTGTAGCACTCCCTCTGACACTTGCTCTTAACACAAAACACTGCTCTTATGTCGAAGCAAAACTAAAACATTATTAAAACTCACAGCAACCCAGTATTTGAACACGTAAAAGCTCAATACATACATACAAATATAAGATTGTTATATTCACCTTGAAAAGAAATGTGGATCTAACCCTATTATGTTTGTATGTATGCATTGGACTTTTTGTGTGATTAAATACGTTTGCATCACTGCAATTAGTAGGAGCCCCCCCCTCCCCCGTGCAATGGGATAAAGTTGGTTGGAGGTTCAAGGATGAGCTCCCCCTGTCAGCGCCAGCTCCCCAGGCAGGGACATGAGAGAAGCCTCCCACAAGGATGGTCAAACATCAAAACATCTGGGCAATGCCCTTGCAGACGGCCAATTCTCTCACACCAGAAGCGACTTGCAGTTTCTCAACACAAAAGTGATCCTATCCCAACCCCAAAGTGACTTATGGCAACCTCAGAAGAGGTTGAGAGAGGGGGGGGGGGGGCTTGTCCAAGGGCTTCCACAGCTGAGGAGGGTCTCTCAGGGTGGACACCCAACCCACAATTACCAAAACTCGGGCTCTTTGAGCAATGTACTCCCGTGGAAACTTGGTTTCTGCCTAATCGTAATCACACAGAATATATCTATATCCATCTATATCTATATGTCTATATCTCTATCTCTATATCGATATATAGATGTAGATGTAGATATAGATATATATTAGATATAGATATAGAGATATATAGGAGTAGGTCTGATTTAACTCACAGACAATGAGCCTTAGTTCCCAGTAAGCAATGAAGGAGATAGGCCTGTAATAATTAATTTGAAGGCCGGCCGCTATTTGGAGTTGCACCTTAATACTGAAGCAAGTACAAAACCTGGATTTGACAGACATTTGTGAGCCCAAAAACCACAGCAATACAAAACCACATCTAAATTCTGCACATTGAAGCACGCAGAGATTTGGAACATTTTTCCACTCATCATGAATTTATTTCTCTTCGTGTGTTTCCATGTTTCATTTAGGACGTCCTATCTTAAATTGACTTACTGGGTGGGGTGTCCTATTTCCAGTGTCCATATCTTAGAACCTGCTGAGTAAAATACCCTTAAGGTTCATTGAGTTGTATCTCCCACATAGATCGAAGGATATCTTCCTAAAGAAGTGTGCAGCCAGGCAAGGCAATCCTAAACATTTCTGCTCCATTCTTAGTTGTTGTTTACAGTGTGGTCGGCGTATCTACATGCCTAATGGGGGTAAGATTTCTTTTTGTACCAGGGTGGGTCAAAAAGTTTTGCCTCCTGGGTCATAAAAACGTAATGAATGAATTTATAACAGCAGAAATTGCTCCAGATTATCGCTGGAACTGTCCTCTACACAAAACTACCCTTCAACGCCCAAGGTTCATCGAGTTGTATCTCCCACATAGATCAAAGGATGTCTTCCTAACGAAGTGTGCAGCCAGTCAAGGCAATCCTAAACATGTCTGCTGTACCAGGGTGGATCAAAAAGTTTTGCCTCCTGGATCATAAAAACGTAGTGAATGGACCTATAACAGCAGAATTTGCTCCAGATTATCGCCCAAACCGTTCTCTACACAAAACTACCCTTCAACGCCCAAGGTTCATCGAGTTGTATCTCCCACATAGATCAAAGGATGTCTTTCTAACGAAGTGTGCAGCCAGGCAAAGCAATCCTAAACACTTCTGCTGTACCAGGGAGGGTCAAAAAGTTTTGCCTCCTGGATCATAAAAACGTAATGAATGAACCTATCACAGCCGAAGTTGCTTCAGATCCTAGCTTGAACTGTCCTCTACACAGAACTACCGTTCATTGAGTTGTATCTCCCACATAGCTCAAAGGATGTCTTCCTAAAGAAGTGTACAGCCAGGCAAGGCAATCCTAAACCTCTGAGGATGCCTGCCTGTGCCTACCATAAATGCAGGCGAATGCTAATCTGGACCATGGCCATACAGCCCGGAAAACACACAACAACCCAGTGATTCCGGCCATGAAAGCCTTCGACAATACAATCCTAAACATTTCTACTGAGAAGGAAATTCAACTAAATCCTTAAGTGTTTACACTATGGCCCTCTAGGCATCTACATGCCTATTGAGGGTAAGATTTTTCTTTGTACCAGGGAGGGTCAAAACGTTTTGCCTCCTGGGTCATAAAAAAACGTTAGGAATGAGCCTATAACAGTAGAAGTTGCTCCATATCATAGCCTGAACTATTATCCTTTACACAAAACTACCCTTCAATATAGTCACGAATCAATTTGTACACATTTGTGTCCTCGTTTAACCCAGGAATCCAAACCATTTGCTTCCTGTCCCATGATTTTAAAACTGTTTGGGATTAAATGATGACACAAATGTGTGCAAGTTGAAGGATAGTTTTGTATAGAAGACACTTCAGGCTATGATCTGAAGCAACTTTTGCTGTTAGAGGTTCATTCATAATGTTTGTATGGCCCAGGAGGCAAAATTTTTTGACCCACCCTGGTACAGAGAAAAATCTAAGCATGTAGATGCCGACCACACTGTAAATAAAATACATAAGAATTCAATTGAATTTCCTTCTCAGCAGAAATGTTTAGGATTGGCTTGCCTGGCTGCACACTTCCTTTGATTTATGTGGGAGATACAACTCAATGAATCTTGGATGTTGAAGAGTAGTTTCGTGTAGACCAGGCCTGGGCAAACTTCGGCCCTCCAGGTGTTTTGGACTCCAACTCCCACAATTCCTAACAGCCTTCCGGCTGTTAGGGTGTGGGAGTTGGAGTCCAAAACACCTGGAGGGCCGAAGTTTGCCCAGGCCTGGTGCAGAGGATATAGTTCAGGCTAGGATCTGGAGCAACTTCTGTTGTTATAGGCTCATTCATAACGTTTTCATGACCCAGGAGGCAAAACCTTTTGACCCATGTAGAAGTAAGTCCTGCTGAGTTGGGGAGGCTGCAAGGCTGCAAAGGTTGCAACGGGAGTCTAGTTCTGGTGTCGGACTAGGGCACTACAAGGAGTAAGTCACATTCTCTCAGCCTCAGAGGGAAGCAAAGGCTGCCAAGAAGACCCTATGAGAGGCTGGCTCACCACATGTCAATAGTGATTTCCACCACAGAAGAACTCTTCGGCACAGGTGCCTTCAAGTCACCTGTTGACTTTTTTCATAGAGCTTTATTAGGCAAGGAATGCTCAGGCTGTGCCCTTGTCCTCTTGTGAAATACAGTCTTGCCATTTTGCACAAGGGACATTGATTGACATACATCTCCCATCCAGGGACTCAATGGGATCATGCGCCTAGCAGTCTCAGTCCCACTGAAGGCCAAATAGCAACCTTCACTGCCCTCTGAGCCGCTTTATTCAGATTGATAAATCAGGTATTTTTCTGCTTTTTACTTTCACGTGGAGTAAAACGGTTGTAACGTTGGTGTAAAATTGAAAAGAAATATAACTGATTCTACTGTACACTTGGCCCTCCTCCTTCCTTATTCTAGGATATTATGTTCCCGGATGCAGCCAGCCATCGTAAACATTCCTTGATATTGCAGGGCGGGTGAGTCAAAAAGTAATGCCTCCATCGCTCTAACTGGTATTTATTTCCCAGTTACAGGACTATCTATGCATGACATGATAGAGGGAACCTTACTCTACTGATCAGAGTCTTTTTCTTCTCCCCATCGACTGATTAGAACCATGAATCGGAAGCGAAAAGGAAGAGTCGCCATTGAATTTCGGGCCAAAGAAGATTTTGTGCACCTAAGGAAATCCATCCTCGTTTGAAGAATGTTTATGATTTAGTCCCTTCTGACTCTGACCTCTGAAAGGCAACCTATGTGGTTTCAGATTTAATTACTTGAGTGACGTTAAAACAGCTTCAAATCATGGGTCACTCACGAAGCAAAAACCCTGATTGTTTTTCCAAAACGGTTTTGGATGCTTGGCTTAAACGTTGGCGCAATTGTGTACACACTTGATGGTGACTATGTTGAATGGGTAGATTTGTGTCGAGGACAGTTCAGGCTGTGATCTGGAGCAACTTCTGCTGTTATAGGGTCACTCATTACGTTTTTATGCCCCAGGAGGCAAAACGTTTTGACCCAACCTGATACTAAGATGAATCTTAACCCCAATAGGCATCTCGATGCCCTCCACACTGTAACTACCTTAGAATTTGATTGAATTTCCTTCTCAGCAGATTGTGTAGAGGACAGTTCAGGCTAGGATCTGGAGCAAATTCTGCTGTTATAGGTTCACGCACAACGTTTTTATGACCCAAGAGGCAAAACTTTTTGACCCATCCTCCTCTAAGAGCCACCATTGTATATAATGGAACTAACTCCCACGGGTTTTGGCTAAGCATAGGGGTCCTGGAACCAAATCCCGCGGATCCCAAAGGCCCACTGCAGACTTAAAATGGCAACTATGGGAGTAAGCGATGGGTAGGCGGGAATTAGACACGTTTAAATACAAAAAGTGACCACTCGGATGACCTCTCCGTTCCCCTTTGGGACCGCCTGCCTTCTTGGTTTCCAGCTGGGGGTTAAACTGCAAGCAACACAAGCTCTGACCACGGCTTTCCTTCCTTCCTTCCTTCCTTCCCAGCCTTCGAGTTTGAGGGGATTGGAGGGGGGGTCTCTTCCTGCCCTGACGCCGAACGGCCACCAGGGGGCGCAGAGGCCCCGACAAAGACCGCTGAAGCCAATCAATCAATCAATCAAACTCTGGAGTTCTTGCTTCAGTCTCTTTGCAAAAGTCCCCTCCGACTTTTCCACTCTCGCTTCCTATTCACCATCCAGAACTTAAGCAAACCCGAATAATAAGGAGTCACCCTTTTCATCAAAGAGAGAGAGGGGGTGCGGGGGGGAGAGAGTGAGAGAGAGAGAGAGAGTGAGAGAGTGAGAGGGAGGGAGGAGAGAGAGAGAGAGAGAGAGCATGCAATTTCAAGATGTGGTCCAATATAGGCACTGAGCTTCCCAGTCCCGCTTACCTGGTCGGGGTATTTCACCTGCCACCTGGGCGCTTTTAGGACACACGGAGGGAACTCTTCTTCTTCTCAAAGGAGGCCCACAAGGATGCTTTCGGCTTTTTTTGGAGGTCTTTTTGGGGTTGTTTCTGGAGCCTGCCAGGCTAGACGGAATCCAAACGAAAGCACTCAGGGGAAACTTGGCGGTAGACAAAAACACCAAGCCGCACACAAAGGCAGACACACACAGGGCACTTCCAATTTCCTGTCTCCGGCTTCTTCTCTCCCCCGGCTTGTTTGGTTTGGCAGTGGCCCGTGGCAGGAGGAGGCAACCGGAGGGGGTGGGGGGCACATCTCCTTCACACCCGCTCATCTGGAGCCTCTGGGGTAGTTTAAATAAACTTTGGTCCAACAGCCCTGGCTGGACATTACCGAGGGCTTGCTTGCTTGCCTGCCTTTGGGGTGGGGTGGGGTGGATTCTGAGAGTGGCAGTCCAAGGCCCAGCTGTTGGGAGTCCCTGAATCCCATCCTCAGTTCCACAAGTTCATGGCATCACAATGGCTCCTGGGCTCTGCCTTTTCTCCCTGCTCACCCAGCGTTAAAGCTTCCTCGGACACACACAAAAAAAACCCCCAAAACGCCCCCGTCTGAGCCCGGCTGGACAAAAGGCAACTTTAACCCCCTCCCCAAAAGACCCACACATCGGAAAAAAGAGGTGGGAAGGCAAAGAGGCGCCCTGCCCTTTAGTTGTGGGCCTCAAGGACGCTCTCCCCCACCTCTTGGAGTCAGTGAAGGATGGGCCAGCCTGGTGAGAAAATGGGTTGCATGCCAGGAAGGGGAAGAGCTGGCCACTGAAGGTGAGGTGGCAATGGGGGCCTCCCAGCCCAGCCTGGTGAGAAAATGGGTTGCATGCCACTATGATCAGTTGTGGGAAGAGTTGGCCACTGAAGGTCATGGAGGAGGTGGCATCTCTGTGAGGGCAATGGGGGCCTCCCAGCCCACCATGGTGAGAGAAGAGGCTTCATGCCACAATGGGTCAATTGAAGTAATCATTGGCCATTGAAGGTCATGGAGGAGGTGGCTCCTCAGTGAGGGCAAAGGGGGCCCACCCTGGTGAGAGAAGGGGTTTCATGCCACAATGGGTCAGTTGAGGGAAGAATTGGCCACTGAAGGTCATGGAGGGGGTGGCACCTCTGTGAGGGCAATAGGGGCCTCCCAGCCCACCATGGTGAGAGAAGAGGCTTCATGCCAGAATGGGTCAGTTGAAGTAATAATTGGCCATTGAAGGTCATGGAGGAAGTGGCTCCTCCGCGAGGGCAAAAGGGGCATCCCAGCCCACCTTGCTAAGAGAAGGGGTTTCAATGGGACAGCTGAAAGAAGAACTGGCCACTGAAGGCCATGGAGGAGATAGCATCTCAGTGAGAGCAATGGGGGCCTCCCAGCCCACCCTGGCAAGAGAAGAGGTCAGTTGAGGGAAGAACTGGCCACTGAAGGCTGGCACCAAGGCTCATGTGGTGACCACCAACTTCCTGGTGGAGCTTCTTCTGGTCCATGTTTTGTGTTCTGTCTATAGCAGGCATGGGAAACTTGGGCCCTCTCTCCAGGTGTTTTGGACTTCCACACTTCCTAACAGCCTCAGGCCCCTTCCTTTCCCCCCTCAGCCACTTAAGTGGAAAAGGAAAAGGAAAGGAACTGAGGCTGTTAGGAATTGTGGGAGTTGAAGTCCAAAATATCCGGAGGGAGGGCCCAAGTTGGATGCCGAAGATGAAAAGAGGGAAGTCTTGCCTCTGTTTATGTCCTGTCTATCTTTGTCAATTGTACGTATTAACTGCTGGTTCTTCATTGAAATGGGTTGGATTCTTTCTTCCAATGTTGAATGCATCCATTTGTAAAATAAGATGTGATATGCACTCACTTTTACATAGAAAGAAAAGGAAACTAAGAATTCCGTGTTCCATTGATTTCTAGATACATGTAAAAAGGAGAAAAGCCCCCAATATTTCAAGAGAATTTGAGGATTATGTTCTTTCCTGATCAATCTTTCCCCCCATTGTTTTGCTACCACACTGTGCTGCAGGCCTCAATCCAAGTGCCATCAGACTCATTAAAAGCAGCTTAGAATAGCTATTGGCCACACAGCAGAGCATCTAAGTTATGTATCCAAGGATACATTTAAGAGGTGGAAATGTCCAAGGTGGGAAATCAATACGATATTGACAGTAAAATAGTGCAGCTACTCCACTCAAACTCTGCTTGGTGGCGTTCAGTCTAAATATATAATCAGACCAACAGAGCAGATTCAGCTGTTGGCTATGCCTAAGAACCCCCTTTTGAAATCAATGAATACCCAGAAGAACATTGTGAGCCTGCAACCAGAAAAAAGTTTTGCACAGTTTAAACTGGGGTGTTTCTTCTAAAACCCCTGGCCAGTGACCGGTTAGCACTGTTTAACACTATTTACGGTGAGGCTATTATCTGAAATCAGTGGGATTGTGTTTCACGGGGAGATCAGGATGTGGTATGGTATTATTTATCTTTTCAAAATGGAAACAAAAAGAAAGAGGCGTCAAAACCCAGACCACAAAGTGAGAGGTATGCTATGGGTTGCCTGTATCACATGCCCCCACAAAACCACACACTGCCTTCACAGGCAGCCATTTAAGGGCCTTTCTGGATTGATGCCTTCCTGGAAGCCCATATTTGATGCCAGGAGCAGAACATCTCATCCCCTCATAATGGATGGGGATAGTATTGCTGCAGGGTATAGGCAGGGTGCTTTATGGAACTTTTTTTAAAAGAAGAGGACTGGGCTAATGTTGTCTTACGCACTATGAGAACAACACAAGCTGCAGGGAGGTGTTGAAATATTAAACAGAAATGGCAGGTCAGAGAAAGGAATGGTTTATAGCTTTGGTTTATTGATTTTTGATTTTAGAAGCCAGTGCTTGACAAGTTCCCCTCTATTGTTTTGTTTGGAGAAATTATTACCGTGCTAATAAAGTGAATATTCACACAACATGAAACACACAAAATGGTTCATATCCACATCACTGTTGGCAGGAGCAGTGTTGCCCTTTCAGTTAAGAGGCGGGAAATTAAAAAAGTCACGGACTTATTAACCCACCCTCGTATTTGAGCAAGAGCCCCTGCCGATTGTGAGACTGACACTTCAATTCTAACTCAGACCACAGACATATGGCCAATTTAAATTTATTTATCATGTCAGGAATGAACCAAACAGTTGTGTTGTATTTAAACACACACACACGTGCACACACAAAGTTTGCAAACTTGGCATTCAATTAAATGTCCTTTGACCAGTAGCCGGCCACTTGGAGTGTCTCTGGTGTTACTACCATCCAGTCTCTATTCTACCATTCCTGGGTAAGGTGATCGAATGGGCAGTAGCGGGTCAACTTCTTGGACGACGCGAATTGCCTAGACCCTTTCCAGTCTGGCTTCCGCCCTGGCCATGGGACCGAGACTGTTCTGGTAGCCATCTCTGATGACATCTGCCGTCAACTTGATTGGGGTGGATCGGTGCTGTTGGTGCTCCTTGATCTCACCACAGCGTTCGACACTGTTGATTATGACTTGCTAATACAATACCTAGCTGCATCTGGAGTCCAAGGGTCAGCTCTCAAATGGTTTAATTCATTCCTGTGAGGCCGTAGTCAGTGGGTAGAATGGATGGGCCAGGTTTCTAAGAGGTCCCCTCTCCAGTGCAGAGTGCCACAGGGTGCTATCCTCTCCCCAGTACTGTTTAATATCTATGTCCAACCACTGGCCAAGTTGGTGTCGAGTTTTGGTTTGGAGTGTTACCAGTATGCCGACGATACCCAACTCCTCCTGTATCTGGAGCCTGGGACAACCACAATACCTGACAGCATCTCCCTGTGCCTCGAAGCTGTGACGAGCTGGCTACGTGTGAGCACATTAAAGGTGAACCCAGCAAAAACTGAGATCCTTTGGCCCGGCTGACCTTTAGAACTGGCCAGCCCGCTGCCTACCTTTGATGGTGAGCCTCTAGCTCTATCTGCTACTGTGAAGAGACTTGGTGTCATATTGGATTTCCAGCTGACGATGGAAGCTCAGGTCTCCACCAGTAGTAAGCAGGCTTTTTTTCCACCTTTGCCAGGTGAGGCAGCAGGCACCTCACCTCCTGACAGAGGCCCTGGCAACGGTAATCCACGCCACAGTTACTTCGAGGCTGGATTACTGTAATGCACTGTATGTTGGCACCCCTTTATCAGCGATCCGAAAGATTCAGGTAGTCCAAAATGCAGCCACCAGATTACTCATGCGGACACCCATGAGACACCACATAATTCCGACGTTACAACATCACCACTGGCTCCCAATTGAACATCGGGCTTCCTATAAGACTCTGGTCCTGACTTTCAGAGCCATTCACGGTCAGGGCCCCAGATACCTCAGGGATTGCCTCTCATATGCTCATCACTCGAGATCGCCAAGACCAGCCCAGGAAAGCCTTCTATATGTCACGGGTCCCAAGGAAGTACACCTTAAATCCACAAGGCGTAGGGCCTTTCCAATCTCTGCCCCAACCCTTTGGAACTCTTTACCAGATTTACCAGCCATGCCAGATTTACGGTCATTCACCCAAGCTCTTAAAACCTGGCTCTTTGTCAAAGCTTTTAATGTGAAGTTATTTAATATACTGTACATATTGCTTTTATCTGTTATGTAAGTCACATAGAGTACTTTAGTGTGAAGCGACTCATGAAATAATAAACTGATTGACTGACTGACTGACTGACTATAAGAAGGTCCTCCATTGTGCATGTGGCAGGGCTCAGGTTGCATTGTGGTAGGTGGTTTGTGGTTTGCTCTTCTCCACACTCACATGTCATGGATTCCACTTTGTAGCCCCATTTCTTAAGGTTGGTTCAGCATCTTGTGTAGCCAGAGTCCAATCTGTTCAGCGCCTTCCAAGTCGCCCAGTTTTCTATGTGCCCGGGGGGAGGGGAGGAGGGTGTCTCTCATTTGGTATCAGCCATTGATTGAGGTTCTGGGTTTTAGCCTGCCACTTTTGGACTCTCATTTGCTGAGGTGTTCCAGCGAGTGTCTCTGTAGATCTTAGAAAACTATTTCTTGATTTACAGTAAGTTGTTGGTGTGCCAGCTGATATCCAAACAGGGGATGGGCAGGAGATGTCATTGCCTTGGTCCTTTCACCATTGGTTGCTACTTCCCGGTTGATGTCAGGTGGTGCAACACTGGCTAAACAGAGGTACTTCTCCAGTGCTGTAGGGTGCACCCCCCCCCCCCCGGCGCGGTGATAATGCGACATGTCTCATTAAGCATCCACTGTTTTAGTGTGATGAGATGTTTTCCACACTAGGCATGCATACTCAGCAGCAGAGTAGCAAAGCTCAAGGGCAGATGTCTTCACTGTGTCTGGTTGTGATTCCCAGGTTGCCAATTTAAATAAATGTCTGTTTGTTTATTATGTTGTTTACTCTGGATGTTTGTTTACCATAATACCAGTTTTTGTATGTGTTGCTTCCCCATTATTTGAATCTATTAGTTTCCCTGGAGAAGTACAAAACTCTCCCAGGCAACATTATTATTGTGGCATTTGGGAATAGAGAAAGCTCAAGAAAAGTCTTGGGCAAATGAAAGTTGTTTTGCAAATGGGAAAAGTTCTTTGTCAAGTTCTCCAAAGTGAAATTTTTGCAACACAGTTTCACAGTGTGCTCAAGATACAAAAAGTTGTATCCAGAAACATTTTGAAATTTCTTATACAGTTAGTAATGAAATAATTTGATACGTTCACAATAATTTAGTGCATCATTTTAAAAGAAATGTTAAAGGGCAACTATTTGCCTTATACAGACAGAAACAACCATTGAGGTATCATGTTATGTTAGCTATAATTCTTAATCCTTTGTTCCCCATGAGTGGGAAGTTGTTTATATGAATTTCATTGCTCTGGAAAAAGCAGCCTTTCCGCATGGGCAAAGACGTGATTAAATGAATGGAGTCAAAACAGTCTGTGCAGATCCATTGAAACCAGATACTGATTTAAACCAGCTGAGCATTTACTCCATGCTTTTTTCTTTATTTAAATGGTATATTCCAAATCAAGACATCAATTTCTCAATCACTATTATGTATATTGAAAACAGTTCCAAAAGATTGTTTTTTAAAAAGGAAAATGGGGATTTTGGGGGAAAGGATGACCTTTGAGATCATAACCTTTTGGGAAACCAGAATCTCCATAGCCTTTTGGAAGCGTGACCTTTCAGAGATTAATTGGCATTCACACCATTTGGAATAATCATAATCTTTTTGTAAAGTATGACCTTCCTGAAAAGAGCTAAAAATCCATTTGAGTGAATCTTTTCTTTAGTTGTAAATATCCACTAGCATTCATGCAAGGCAAATTAGGTTTCTCAGTTGTTAGACTGATATACCTGGTTATCACTTTGAACAAAGATTATGCCAATGCACAAAAATATATAGCAGATCTTCAGAAGTGTTATTTCAGTTGCCCAAAAATGCAGAGGCTGGATGACCATCTGTCAGAGGCGCTTTGAATGTGATTTTCATGCTTCTTGGCAGGGGGTTGGACTGGATAGCCCACAAGGTCTCTTCCAACTCTATGATTCTATGAGTCTATGATCTACTCTCCCATAAAATATATTTGGTTTTAAATCATGCTCTCAAGAGACAAAATAAGTAGTCTTTGTTAAAAGTAACAGAGTTGGTTTACTTACAAACTTCATGTATTCAACATTGCTTATCAGTTGAAAGTTTAAACAGTAAATTCTCTAAGGCGTTCTGTTACAGTCTCTTCCCTGGAGTATCTAAAGAGTAAAGCACACTGACTATACAATACACGTTACTTCTAAAAAAATGGAGTCTCCATCTGAACAGTCCCAGATCGGATCACATGGTGTGAGGACGCTCCAATCTTCTGTAAAGATCACGCACAAACTGCAGTTCGATCCAACGAGATTTTATTGAAGGTACGACACCTGTAAAGCCAAAGCACTGGCTTGTGCCTCAAACACACCTTTTATACTCAACCCCCTCCAACCCGTCACCCACAATGTCCGGGAAAGGTTGCATCACCCTCCCTTACTCAGCAAACTACTGTCCAATGGATATTACGTCATATCCCTGCTGAGTCAGCATAATGTCAATCAATGTCCACTGTCCGGAAGAGGTCGCATCACATCCGTCCTGACTCAGCACTTCTCCCGGGAGATTGCATCATCCCTGGGATTTCCCCAAGGTCCTGCACGCCAGGCTTTTCCCGGTCATGGCAGACTGGGAGTTCTTGAGCCTCCCTCAAGGCTCAGAACCTCCAGCTCTGACACATGGTTTGCAGTCCCTCCCACAAATTCAAACAACATAGAGTTAAAAAACTGCATACCAATACAAACATATAAAATATAGTAAGCAATCTGAATTATATACATAACAAATAACTAGTATAGAAGGCTTAAAGAAATTTGATTTAATATAAGTGGGATAAAGTGAGGCAAAAATTACTGAGCCAGAAGAGACAGCTCATGGAAGGAATCTTACAATTGTGGAAGATAAGTCAATGGAGATATCGACTCACTGTGTGACTACTGTTAAAAAAGGCAAAAGCTGGGTTGGTCATAATTAGAAATGGAATCCAAAATAAAAGGGCCAGGATCACATTGCTCTTATATTATTGTACAGTAACCAAATTTAGAGGGCTAAATAATATCATTCTGCTCAGCTGACCAGAAAAAAAATATATTGCAGGCCAGAAAAAAGATTCAGAACTGGTCAAAGAAAATGATCAAAGGACTACAGCAATGAGGACAGGTTATAATGTTTAGCAATATTGAGCTTGGGGAAAAAAGGAAGCATGGAAATATGATAAAGGAGTTCATGGTATGCATAAATTAGGTAGATAGAAGCTTCTCTTTCTCTCATAATACTAGAACCTGGAGTTTTCCCACTGGATCTGAATGTTGGAAGGTTCAGGACAGATGAAATGTACTTCTTCACACAATAATAATAATAATAATAGGCACGCTGCATTACCGTAGCCAGGATTTTGATTGGGGGGGGGGGGGCTGAGTCTGAGTGAGAGAGGACCTACCCTAGCAAACCTTTTGTATCATTATCCCAATACCCCCATGCATATGGGGTATATTGAGCATGGTGATCAGATCATGATATAAATGAACACAACAGCTTAAATAATGTACCAGTAAGACCTTCTTGTGAACCACTCTGAGAATTTCAGGGGGGGGGCTGAAGCCCTCAAGCCCCCGGCTACATGCCCGGCACACTGGGTGCTGTGCCTAAAGAACTTGGCCTGCGCTTAAACACAATCGGCACTGACAAAATTACTATCTGTCAGCTGCAAAAGGCAACCCTACTGGCATCTGCATGAATTATTTGCTGATACATCACACAGTCACTTGGGAAGTGTCTGATGTGTGATCCAATACAACAGCCAGCATAGTGATCTTGTTTGCTGTGTACTAATCTTGTGTTTTGAATAATAATGATAACAACAAGAACAATCTATCTATCTATATACATAATAAAAGTAAAAATATGTATATGTGTGTGTGGCTGGGGTGCCCACTTCCACAGACAGGCTCCCACTTCCGCAAACAACTAACTCACTGTGCTGAGGAGTCACCAAAAGCCCTCCCTTCAATGACATTTCAGGTTATAGCGAGTACAATGAACATGTAGCCCAACCCCTGTCAATGTCCTTACAAACACCATATTGCCCGCACAAAAGGAATGCTTTCTTCCAGGGACAATGTCATACTAGATTTTACTGTTTCCTCCATCATAGACATCCCAGTGTTTCTTACGCTCTCCATTGGCGTGGGATTTGCACGATCCCACCCACTGCCTCTCCCTTAACCCTTTGCTACTCTTTTCAAATCTGTTTGCACAACAGAGCAGACCTAATCAGCAACTAAACATATTGGAGGAGTTTGGGGGATTGACTCCGCATGATGGAAGTTGTAGTTCATCCTGCATCAAGTCAGAGCACTGTGACCCCCACTGACAATGGACCTGGGCCACATTTGGTACACAGAACCCCCAAAGAAAAATACTGGAGAGCTTTGGGAGGAATTCACCTTGATTTATAGCCATTGTAGGTACTGGGAGTTATCGTTCACCTGCAATCAAAGAGCATTCTGGACCCCACTATTAATGGCCCTGGACCTAATTTGGCAACAGAACCACCATGACCAATTGAAAATACTGGAGGGGTTTGGGGGCAACTGACATTCATTTCTGGAAGTCGTAGTTCGCTTACATCCAGAGACACTGTAGAGATGGATCTGGACCAAACTTGGCACACAGAACACCTATGACCAACTGAATCTACTGGAAGGATTTGAGGGGACTGACTGTCACACCTCAAGGGCCTCAGGCATCACTTTTGCTTGAGCAAGGCTTTAGCCAAGGCGGCAGTAAGGTGCTGTCCAAGCCAGCTTGCTTTACTCTTAAACCTTGCCCTGGGCCTCCCGTGCTTTCCCGTGAGAAGCAAGGGATGAATGCATAACATAGGCAGCTCAAGGTTATACCATCTAGCCTCCCTGATAGCGAGGAGCACCGAAGGAACTGAGAGATCGCATCCCTTCTGTCCAGATGGTAGCCACTAATGAGCTGTGCATACCAGAAAGACTGAGGTAACATAACATATAGACAACCATCAATCATAGAGCTGTGACACTCGACGTATCCACATCAAAGCCAGGGAATACTATAACTGCCAAGAGATGCCCCATTGCAAGTATCTCGTACCAACGCCACGCTTAGAAGATGCTAAGGGGAAGAGGCCTCATCGAGCCTCCCAGCCAAGCTTGTGCCAGCCAGCCTACACCGGGTGGACTTGATCCTGCGTTGTGCCTTGTTCCCGTTCTTCGTCGAGACCCTGTGATTGATCCTGAAAGACTTTGCTGCCTAAAGAACTCTTTGCCTTTAACCCAACCCAGCCTTATTACTCTGGCTGGGATTCCTTTGAAAGACTTTCCTTGCATCCAGCTTGTGTTCCCGTTTTCCTCCGCTTGTGATCCTGTTGCCACGGATCACACTTTCCTGCTAAATCCTGACTTTGGCTGCTATTTGGAGACACTATAAGGATTGTCTCCAAACCTTTTACTCAACCTATTAATCAATAAAGCTTGTTGTACCTCAGCTGCTGTGTGGTTTATCCAGGGAGGTCAGGTGCCAAGGCCCAAGGGGGCGACACTGACCTACCATGGCAAGAGCTGTAGTTTATCGTGCAGCCAGAGATCACACTGAACCCCACCAATGATGCATCTAGACCTGACTGACATGACAAACTTTAATGACTAATGGAGTTTCAGGGGGTTAACCTGGCATGATGTGAGTTGTAGTTCACCCAAAACCTAATGCATTTTGTAAAATAAAAAAATGACTTTTTTCAAATAGTGAAGGTTGACTATTTTGAGTAAAACAATATCACCAAATGCTGTTGCCATGTGGAATCAGGGAATACACTTCTCTATTTCAATTTTGTATCTTAAAATTAAATGCTCATATTTATGGAAATGGCCATTTCTAAATAAAAAAACATATTTCTCAAGGAAGAATTGGGACAAACATGCTTCTATGTTTGCCCATTTTCTTTGCTACCATGTCAGCTTTGTCTCATGTCCTTCCCTCCTGCAGATCTGCCTTCATAAGCAATGGGGGCACACAGAACTGCAAATCTTTGCTGTTTTGAAAATGGCAGAAAACCGGCGGATCAAAAGTTTAGCCTAGAGGCTGCTGTCAGTTTTCTCAAGGAAATAACTTCATACACATTTCTGAGATCTATGGGATGCATGACGTGGCAAAATAACAACCCAATGCCAACTGCATACTTTATTCTAAACAGAAGAGCCAAATACTGTACTCATCTCGGCACCTGAGCAGAGTAAATGTAATTTTTATTGCAAACCTTAAGGAAACACACACAGGATGAACCTCACCTACTGCAGTCCGCTATAGACAATATAATAGAGATAATCTCCTGGTTAACATAGACACATGTAATTTCGCAATAACAGTGTGCTTCCACTCTTAAATCAGGTGTTATATGCAAAATGAATGTTTTATTTATATTATTGATGACAAAACTTGGAATGGTATCATTCAATATCAGTTAATCCAAAATTAATCCAAAATTAAACTGTATTTCAAAGATCAGATATATCATCTGCAGTTTCATGTTTCTGGAAATTGTATTCAGTTGGGGGGACATTCGTGATCTGATGTTGAATTGACTTAGTCAATTACAATTTCTACATTTATGAATAAATAAGACCTGCAGAAAGTAAAGGTAAAGGTTTCTCCTTGACGGTAAGTCTAGTTGAGTCTGACTCTGGAGGGTGGTGCTCATCTCCATTTTTAAACCGAAGAGCTGACATTGTCCAGAGACGCCGCCACAGTCCTGTGGTTGGCATGACTACATGGAGCACAGCTATGTTCCCACCAAAGTGATATCTATTCATCTACTCACATTTGCATGCTTGGAAGAAGCTGGGGGTAATAGCGGGAGCTCAGCCCACTCCACGGATTTGAACCACAAGTTCAGTAGCTCAGCGGTTTAACCTGCTGTGCCACTGAGGGCAAGACTTGAATATTTATTTGTTTATGATATTTTTATGCTGATTCAGAAAATGAAGTTATCTGGGCAGTTTACAAAAGGACCATTTAAGAAAATCCACTAATGCAATCAGGAAAATAAATCAATAAACATCCTGGGAGCCACTGCTCGATCTTGGCAATTCATTTCACACTGCCTTTGCCTTGGGTGTAAAAAAGCTAAATAGATAGATAGATGATAGACAGATAGATAGCTTAATAGATAGACAGACAGTCAGACAAACTTTAAAATAGCTTCTTATTCTACTAATAATCCAGCTGGTGAGATTCAATAATATAGCATAAGGAAGTAGGGTGATGATGAGAGCATGCTTTATTTATCATTGCCAGCGATCGAAATAGTCAGATCCCCTAACTACTTCCTCTAGTCCATTTCTTTTAAAAAGAATTGAATAATTTGGATATTTGTGGCAATTTTCCTCCAGTGTCCCTATAATCTTGCCACTACGTCTCTTTCATGTTTCTTGCTTAAACTGGGTAATGGGAATTGAAAAATTATGCTTTTGCCATCATTCTTTTTTTCTTGCCTTCTCGGTTTACCCTGCTGCCTGGCTTTCACTGTTCTTTGCCTTGTTAAACAGAAAAATTAAAAAGAAAGAGAAAAAAATGAGTTAAATTATTCAACAAGACAAAAGAAGATTAAAGCAAGACTAAGTGAGAATAATAATAATAATCTTTATTTATATACCACCCTATCTCCCCTAGGGCAGTGTTTCCCAACCAGTGTGCCGTGGCACACTAGTGTGCCATGATTGGTCTTCAGGTGTGCCGTGGGAAACTGGAACCTCCAATACCCTTTCTTCCCCCTCCTGCTGAACACTTTTTCTTCTCCACTCGGGCTTCCTTCTTCCCAGCCTCACTCTGCTCGCTTTGCCTCGCTTTGCTCTGGGGCGAGTCTGCGCAGTAGCGCCCGCACAGGTCACGTCTTCCTCCCTCCCCTCCTGAACACGCTCACACTGCCCCCTCGGATCAAAATGGCGACAGAAGCGGCAGTGTAGAAGAAAAAAGTAAGTGTTCGGCAGGAGGGGGAAGAAAGGGCGCGAAGGGGAAGGGGAGGAAGAGGTCTCTGTCGAAAGCTGGCATGGGCAAACTTGGACCTTCCAGGTGTTTTGGACTCCAACTCCCACCATTCATAGCAGCCTCAGGCCCTTTTCCTTTTCCCCCCTCAGCCACTTAAGCAGGAAAGGGCCTCAGACTGTTAGGAATGGTGGGAGTTGAAGTCCAAAGCACCCAGAGGGCCGAAGTTTTCCCATGCCTGTTTTAGGGACCTTAAAGTGGTGAGTCTCCTTCCAACATTGTGATTCTGGATAGAAAACAACAACAACATAACATAAGCTCACAGTGCTCTCTGGGTGTAGGTGAACTACAACTTCCAAACTCAAGGTCAATTCTCAAGCAAACCCTTTCAGTACTTTCTGTTGGTAATGAGAGTTCAATATGCCAAGTTTGGTTCAATTCCATTGTTGCAAGAGTTCAGGATGCTCTTTAATTGTGTGTTAACTATAAATCCCAGAAACTGTAACTCCCAAATGTCAAGGTCTATTTTCCCCAAACTCCACCTGTGTTCACATTTGGGCATATTGAGTATTCATGCCAAGTTTGGTCCTGATCCAACATTGTTTGAGTCCACAGTGCTCTCTGGATATAGGTGAACTACAACTCCAAAAATCAAGGTCAATGCCCACCAAACTCTTATAGTATTTTCTCTTGGTTATAGGAGTTCTGTGTGGGAAGTTTGTGTCTTTCTGCCATTCCTGCCAGGATATCTATGTTGTGTTCATCGAAACAGGTCCAGTTTTCACACTGAGTGTATAAATACATTTAAAAACATATCAACTATATGTATTACTGTGTTAGAGTGTCATTTTGTGTCATTTTGGTTGGTGGTGTGCCCCAGGATTTTGTAAATGTAAAAAATGTGCTGCGGCTCAGAAAAGGTTGAAAAACATTGCCCTAGGGGACTCAGAGCAGTTTTGGTTACCTATACAAGGCTTACCTGACCTCGTTGTTTCATTTCACATGTGCATACCTGTTAAAATTTGGTGATACATGTTAAATTGCTCTTCTTTGTGAAGTAGCGAGGCCACCACATGCTCCAGAACCTTGCTCAGAAATGGAAGGTTGGGCACTGGCCAACAGCTGTCCATTATAAAAGGGTTCAGGGAAGTAGGTCTCACAACTGCCTCATTTAGGTAAGTTTGAACTTTACCTTGTTTCAAGGAGGTATTGACCTCCATCTTCACCCATCTTGCCAGTCCCCTTCTGTTTGATCAGCCAGGAAGAGCAAGGATCTAGAATCCATGTGGTTGCTCTCATCTCTCCAAGGATCCTGTGCATATCCTAAGGCTGCACCAATTGAAAAGTATCCATCAGCAATGGACAAGCAGAAGCCAAAGTTACATCCATTGGAACTGTGTCAATAACATCATCCAAGTTGGAACGGATCTGAGTGATTTTATCTGCGAAGTGCCTTACAAATTCCTCACAGCGAGGTGGTCAGTGGTCAGGGATTTCTTCTTGAAGACCAATATGTAACAGCCCTCTGACCACTTGAAACCGCTCTTCTGGATGGTTCCTTGCAGATGAAATGGTGGCAGCAAGGAATGGTTTCTCCATTGCTTCCATTGACATGGAGGAGGCTTTCAAATACGCTTTAACCCAGGCATGGGCAAACTTCATCCTTCCAGGTGTTTTGGACTTCAACTCCCACAATTGTGGGAGTTGAAATCCAAAACACCTGGAGGGCCAAAGTTTGCCCATGCCTGCTCTAGCCTATGCCTGGTTAGATTCACTTTGAGTTCTCCGTCAATTCTAGGCTTCATCTCACTTGCTTCATCATTGCCAACTCTTTGGAAAACCAAGGGACTGGTTTGGCTCTGCTCCATTAGAGGGGGCGTTAAGGAGCGATTGTGTCCATCGCCCTGGCCATTTCACCATCCCAGAGGTCAGTCAGAGTTTCAACAGAATCGCCTTCCTTGGTGACAGGAGAAAGTACAATTAATGTTCTAAATCATATCTACTTTGTTAATTGAGATACACCTGTATAGAATGTAGCTTTTCAAAATTTTGGCTAGCGTAGGTACAATACCTGGAAGTGTGCTGACTTCACAGATACGAGGAGCATCAGGAATGTTTCTATTTGACTTATGACAATAGAAAGATCACTGAGTACTAGGCTCCCCTTTGTGTTTTGAAACTGAGAGCCTCTTGGCATCCTAAAATCTACACTGAGATTAGCATCCTAAAACACGACAGTTATTACATCCCTGCACTTCCAGGGGCATAATTAAACTGCCTCTAGGTAAGATGTCATGTGGTGGTGATTTCTGAAATTGCAATTCTTTGGTGTGGTTTTGTAATGATTATTTCTTACATTTACCCCACTAGAAAGGATTATGAGAAAGATAAATCTGATTTCTCAGCAAAATCTTATATCTCTTTGCTTTCACTGGGATTTTCTTAATAGCATCGATGTTACTATGCTAGAATAATATCGACCCAAAGACCACTTAATAAGGCAGAGGTTTAAGTGTTTGGTTTTTATAAGCAAGCGAAATCAACCAAGCAACGGTCATATGTAAACAAAAATGCCCCAGGTTTGAGAATGAAGTTTTGGCTCTTAAATATAATCTGTACATCAAGCTGCTTTGAGTCCCATCCCGTGAGAAAAGTGGGAAATAAACAACAACACATTGCAGTGTTTTCTCATTTTCTAAGAAAAGTGCTGCCGTTCATTATTTTTGCTGGCCTTTCGCACTATTCAGTGAGCCCTTAAGATCCAAGATTACTAGGCTTGTTTGATCAAGGAAAAAAATGGTTCAAAACTCATTTTGAATATAGGGGGTGCTGGTGATTTGAATCTTAAATGATTTCTGAAATTTTCTGAAAACAACCTTCCGAAATTTCCAAATTGCTTCGTTAATGGCGGGTGCGATCGTGTAATTCGCAAAAACTTGCAACGGGGACAGGCAACACTTGGGGGTTTCCCTTTCCCTCATTTTTTGACAGCTACTGACAAAACATGCCACAGTGGTAGAAAAGATTCTCCTCTGACAGCATATTAACTTTCAACGTGTATAGAAGATCCCTGCGGTTTTGACAATTTGAAAAGTAATTTCAGTAATTTAATAAGGAATATTACAAGAAGAAATGTGCTGTCTCCAGGATTCCCTTGGAAAATTTAAATCTGTTTTGCATATTTGTCTAGATCACACCCCTCTGAATATGAGAAAATGGAATTTATCTCAAAACATTCAATTAATTTACTACATTTGCTTGTTTCCAACATAAGCGGAGGCCAGGCCACTGTTCAACATTGCCCCATCCTCCCAGATCAAGAGGGAGGAATCCCCAGAGTACCGAATGCTTGAATGGCCTGTGGCCTTCCAAGTTGTGGCTGCCCACCGTTGGCTAGCATTCCACCCCACCGCCCCAACCCTTAAAGAGCAGGAGACACGAATCCCCCCCCCAAGGACGGACCATTTGCCTGCCCTGTGGATGCCAGCGGTCCTCCCTGACCACCTCCTCTAACACCTTGAGGAGGGAAGAATCCCCTGAGGAATGACCGTTCGCCTGCCCTGTGGATGGATGCCAGCGTTCCACCATGATCACCCCCTCTGGCAACTGGTGGACACACAAAATCCCCTGAAGAATGTCCGTTTGCCTGCCCTGTGGATGCCAGCAGTCCTCTCAACCACCTCCTCCAACATCTCGAGGGGGGAAGAATCCCCCCAAGGAATGTCCGTTCGCCTGCCCTGTGGATGGATGCCAGCAGTCCTCCCCAACCACCCCCTCTAGCAACCTGGAGGGGGACAAATCCCCGAGGCACTAGCCAGGATGTTTGCCCAGTGGATGCCAGTGTTGGGGGGGCTGACCATGAGGGTCTACCCCCCTAGCAAACCTTTGTATTGTTATCCCAATAACCCCATTAATGTGGGATATAATGAGCATGGATGATCAGATCATGATTTAAATGCACATAACAGTTTAAATAATGTACCAGGAATGACCATTTGCCTGGACCACCCTGATGGATCGGGGGGGCAGTCCCCCAAGTCCCCCTGGCTACATGCCTGCCCCAAGGAATGACCGTTTGCCTGCACAGTGGATGCCAGCGTTCCACCACAACCACCCCCTCTAGCAACTGGTGGATGCGCAAAATCCCCCAAGGAATGACCATTTGCCTGCCCTGTGGATGGATTCTAAGCGGTCTTCCCTAACCACCTCCTCCAACACCTGGAGGAGGGACAAATTCCACCAAGGACTGACCGCTTGTCTGTCCAGAGGATGATGGCAGCATTGTGCCCTGACCACCACCTCCAACACCTGGGGGGTGGTACTCATCTCCATTTCTAAGCAGAAGAGCAATGTTACCTTCTCACCAAAGAGATACCTATTGATCTACTCACATTTGCATGTTTTTAACTGCTAGGTTGGCAGAACCGAGGGCTAACCATGGGAGCTCACCTTGTCTCTCAGATTCAAACCGCTGACCTTCTGGTCAGCAAGTTCTGCAGCTTAATAGTTTAACCCGCTGCACCTCCGCAGCCCTGCAATGGTTAGTACAGTAGAGTCTCACTTATCCTACCTTCACTCATCCAACGCTCTGTATTATCCAACACAGTCTGCCTCCTGCCCACATCCACAGCTGTTCCAATACATTGCAATGTTTTGGTGCTGAATTCGTAAATACAGTATCAATCAAAACTTTATTACGGTCACAGACCAGCACATTGTAAATACAGTAATTACTACATAACATTACCATGTATTGAACTGCTTTTTCTGTGGATTTGTTGTAAAACATGGGGTTTTCATGCTTAATTTGTAAAATCATAATGTAATTTGACATTTAATAGGCTTTTCCTTAATCCCTCCTTATTATCCAACATTTTATCTTATGCAACGTTCCCTTCGGCCTATTTATGTTGGATAAGCGGAACTCTACTGTATTACCTAAATCAAGAATTCTCCCTACTTTCGTACCAATTTGTAATCTTTTACCTGTGTTGCTGTTGTTTTCAAAGTTCTTAATTATTGTGCTACTCCAATGCCAGAATGTTTATTTCATGCAGTTTAATTTCTCTTAAAGCCATGCTGACCAATCCATGATCCATTGACTCATGAGTAAGACCCACTGTATTCAACAGGACTTGCACCCGAGTAAGCATGCAGCAATGATCTCCAATGGATTCATAAGATCAGAGAAAAATGAACAGGTTCCCTTTTATATGATACCAGCCTTAGCAACATGGCAAAATACTATCTTACTATTGGGTTGTTGTAATAAATAATAATAATAACAATCTTTATTTATACCCCGCCACAATCTCCCCGATGGGGACTTGGGGCGGCTCACACGAGGCCAAGCCCAGACAACAAATTCCAACAAAATAAAACAGCAAAACATCAACAGTAAACACAATGGAAATGCATACATAATAAATTTAACAAACAATATACAAATAGATATCTAAAATCACAAATGACAAGGCGGGCCGCATGCACAAATATACAATATTAAAAACTCGGGTAAGATAAGTGGAGTAGCTTTTTTTGTGAAAGAGAGTACATGTAAACAAGAGGGAATGGACTCAAAAAGAGCGGGGACATTGAGGAGAGCAACGGTAAAAATTAAATGACTAATCTCCGAAGGCACAGCAGAAAAGCCAGGTTTTAAGGTTGGGGTTTTTTTTACGTCTCCAGAGTGAGGGCTTTCCTCATCTCTCCAGGCAAAGAGTTCCAGAGTTGGGGGGCCACAGAGGAGAAGGCTCTCTTCCTTGTGCTCACCAGATGAGTCTGTGAGACTGGCAGGGGCAAAAGGAGGGCCTCCCCCGAGGAGTGAAGGGTTCGAGCTGGCTCATGGAGGATGATCCGGTCACAAAGGTAGACGGGTCCAAAACCATTTAGGGCTTTATAGGTGATCACCTGCACCTTGAATTGGGACTGGAAAATGAATGGCAGCCAGTGAAGCTCTTTAAACAGGGAGGTTGACTGCTCCCTGTAACTTGCCCCAGTTATTAATCTGGCTGTAGGTTTTTCGGGCTATATGGCCATGTTCCAGAACAATGATTTTCAACCTTTTTTGAGCCACAGCACATTTTTTACATTTACAAATTCCTGGGGGACACCACCAACCAAAATGACACTCTAACTGTCATTTTACTAACTGTCACCCTCCACCCGCTGCTTCCGCCAAACCCCCCTCCCGCCCGCCCCCGGGAGACCACACACAGGAGGCCCGTCACCAGGGGCTGCGCTGAGTGTCCAAAGCGCATGCGGGCTCGGCTGAGCAGGACAAATAGGAATTGAGCACACGGGGTGGCTCCGAGCCTCGGAACGAACAGTGGCAGAGGCTCACAGCTGTCTCCACCCCCAGCTCTCCTTCCTGAAGAGGTTCATCCTCCCCAGGAGTGCCTCCCGGCCCCCGCATCCCTTCGGCTTCCCTGCTGTCACCTTGGGGCCAGATCGGGAAGGAACCAAGCTGGGCTGTGGAGCTGTGCATCCCGTCCTCTGCTCTGCTCTGCAGCGAACCCGGAGCACAACCAGGAGATGAGAGGTTGCTCCCCTCCCAGGCGCAGAGGGGCTAGAGGGCAGAAAGCCTCACCTCGAGCCTCCGTGGGCAGGGTCAGAAGGGGCAGCTCCCGCGGACTCCTCCTCCCTCTCCCCCTCCTTGCTGCCGGAGGGGAGGAAGGCAGAAGAGAGGAGCCAGGAAGCAGGAGGAACCGCAGCCTGGCCAAGTAGCCCTTGGCGCGCAGAGGAAGGGAAGGAAAGAAGGGAAGGAGAGAGAGAGAGGAGGGAGGAAAGTTCTGGACGTCGAGGGCTCTCCCTGACTGCAGCCAGGCTGGCTGGCATTGCTGCTTTGGCCAGGAAAGCCTTATTTCCGCTGCCTGAAGTTTCCTGCTAGGCTCTCTCTCTCTCTCTCTCTCTCTCTCTCTCTCTCTCTCTCTCTCTCTCTCTCTCCACTGTAATTTCCCACGGCACACCTGATGATCTCTCATGGCACACTAGTGTTCCGCGGCACACTGGTTGAAAATCACTGTTCTAGAAGCATTCTCTTACCTCACAACCTCTGGGGATGCCTGCCATAGATTCAGGTGAAACAGGAGAGAATGCTTCTAGAACATGGCCACATAGCCCAAAAAACTTACAACAACCCAGTGATTCCAGCCATGAAAGCCTCAGACAATACATTTTTTACTATTATTTCTTTTATACATGGTTATTCTTTTCTAAAGGCACAAGTCCCTGCAAATACCGATCCTATGGGCATGAACTGAAACGACAATAACTTATTTTGGATCTTTTGACCAGACGCATAAACCCTTTTTGGAACCACCTTTGCATGTGGTCTTTGAGGAACACGTACCTCAGATTTACTGAGATATTTGGAGCTCTGCAGTTCTTCAGGAGGAAGAAACAGGCAAGGAAATTGTGTGTAAAAGTCCAAACAAAGCCCTAAGTGTTTGCTGCTGTAGCCATTACTGCCTACGTGGTGCTCAGTACTTAGATACAAAAGCCAAGTACAAACGTTTTATCCTTGTATTCAATAATTCAGTAAACCGGCCAGAGGATTTCTCACCAGCTCTTTATTGCAATTCAGACCGACACTTTCCCCCTGAAAAGCCATGGGTTTAATAAACACACAGGGCTTACCCTTGAGCTCAGCACGGATCTGCAGTAAGTACTTTATGACAGATTTGCCACAATTTTTTTTAGAAGTAGCAGAAATCCCAATTGTTGGAGCTGATACTTTTATCAAAGCTCCTCTCACCTCTAGGGTTTTATGTGCAACCTCTCAACTCCCAGCCTTGGAAATTGGGGACTGAACACATCAGAACTGCAGAGAGGATGAAAAGACAGCTTCCTCCGAAAGAAGCTAATCATGGCATTCTCTTGATTGTGAAGGAAATGAGGAAAAAAAGAAAACAGTTGCCATTGTTATTTAAATGTTTAATATTACATTGTTTTTATCACTCACTCCTGAGTGCCCTCACGCAAAGGGCAACTTTTTGGTGTCAGGAGACAATTGTTTTAGACCAGAGAGATGTCCCCTCTGTGAATCTCTCTCTCAGCGATGTCAATATTAAGTCGTGATAGTTCATGGATACTGCTATCTTAAACCTATATAATGCAACATCTGGGTTTGCATCTTGCAAGTTGTTTCTGGTCACTTCTGGTGTGAGAGAATCAGCCATCTACAAAGAGGTTGCCCAGGGGACGCCCGGATGTGTTGTAATCCTGTGGGGAGGCTTCTCTCATGTCTCCTCAAACTGACTGGCATAACCTGGGGATCACAACCAGACACAGTGAAGAGATCTGCCCTTGTGCTTTGCTACTCTGCTGCTTACACATGACCAATGTGGAACACATCTCTCCACGCTAAAATAGTGGATGTAGCTCTTAATGAGACATGCCACATTATCACAGGATGTCTATGCTCTACACCACTGGAGAAGTTGTACTGTTTAGTCTGTACTCTACCACCTGACATCCATCAGGAAGTAGCAGCCAATAATAAAAGGACCAAGGCAGTGACATCTCCGGCCCTGTGGTGGTCTGAGCCCTGCCTCATGCATGATGGAGGGCCTTCTTATAGCAACAGCAGAGGCACTCCAAGTGGCCAGCTACTGGTCAAAGGACATTTAGCACCATGCCAAGTTTTTTAAACTTTGTGTTTTTAAAGTACATTACAACTGTATCTTGGTTCGCTTCTGATACAATAAATAAATAAATAAGCTGGGTTAATAAACTATTAAAAGGTCAGGCTTTGAAGCTACCAGGCCATTTACAACATTCACTCTTGCCTCCAACAGACAAGAGTGGTTTCTCCCACCCTGGACATTCCTCAGATATATAAACCGCACTTGCCTAGTTTCCAACAGATCTCACAACCTTTGAGGATGCCTGACATAGATGTGGGCGAAACGTTAGGAGAGAATGCTTCTGGGACATGGGCAAACAAACCCATAGCAACTCACTATGAAGTCTTATAGCACCCAGAATCCAACAAATCCAATGTGGCATACACATTTGGGAGTGCACATGCATACATTCCTGCTTATTATGACTACCTAGATATCTAGACATGTAAGTTACAGTGAATTTTTTTTTAAAAAAACTTCATCAGATCCATACACCTGACACATATGGACTGCTCCATATGCAATCACTTTCTGCTATAGATATAATTTATCTTAGGAAATAATATATTTGCTATCACTGATTTAGCCACAAGTCAAGAAATAAGCCAAACCTGGGTATATTATTATCATATGTGGAAAAAAAATAATTCATGAAGAATTCTCTTATTGGTGAATGTCAAGGGAATTTATCTGGAATTCAGGAAGCTCACTGTGTTTGAGATACAAGTTGAAATGCTGTTGCATATAACATAGGCAAAGGTTAAAAGCATTAAGCAAATTAATTAAATGAGAGTCATTTATGTCTCTTGTTTCTTTGCTTCTGGGTATGGTATGAACTGTACCTCTCGCGCCCTCCAAGTAGCATATGAGATTCCCTTTAGGGCGCATACCTTAGCTCTTATCTTTTATGGCAGTTCTTAAGGAACTGTCAAAGAAATTAAGGTCTGATATCCTGGGATATGTGGAGCTGATTTTTAAAACCTGTAGGAATATTTAGCTATTTTGAAATTGTATTTTATGTACCTTTAAAATACTATATATGTGATCACTCTTTTTGTATAGTTCTAAAAAGTTTTGCCCCTTCTCCAATGTGCATTGCTCTGTTTTACATCTCACCTGCGGCATTGTAAATCCCACTCAGACAGTTCTGTCTGTCTCGTACTAGGAATGCAACTTGATGATTCACTGCCTTGCTTTGACTAACATGTCAGTTCAGGGCATATGCCTTTTGTGATGGTAGAAATTGTTTAACCTCTTAGGAGGAGCAGATATCCTAACTCCCATGTCGCACAATTTACCCAGGTGAGAAAAAGATATCTGGCCACCCTATCTCCACAAATCCTTGCTCTCCACATTACAACTGTCATTTCTTACTGCAGAACCAATCATTTAGAGACTGCTTTGAGGAAATAACTGTTTGTACTGGACATATCTGCAAGCACAAGTCTCTGTTCTTGGGCAAAGTCTGCCTCATTGAATTGTGATCTATTATTCATTTTTGAAAGAGTTTTAACTAGAGGACATGGAAATCTGCAAGGCTGCAACCCATTGCATATTATTTAAATGTGTGGCTGATGCTGAAATCGAGGAATATCATAACTTTTCTTAAAAGGAACAGGTTTCTAGCTTTCACTGGTTATTTCATTATCTGAGTTTGGATGTACGTATGCACAATAGTCATGTAATGTTTACATATGTTGTCTAATGTTGTTTTAAACCAGTGTTTCTCAACCTTCCTAATGCCGCAACCCCTTAATACTGTTCCTCATGTTGTGGCGACCCCCAGTGATAAAATTATTTTTGCTGCTACCTCATAACTGTAAGTTTGCTACTGTTATGAATCGTAATGTAAATATGTGATATGCAAGATATATTTTCATTCGCTGGACCACATTTGGTACATATACCCAAATTTGAATACTAGTGGGGTTGGAGAAGGTTTGATTTTGTCATTTGGGAGTTGTAGTTGCTGGGATTTATAGTTAACCTACAGTCAAATAGCATTCTGAACTCCATCAACAATGGCATCGAACCAAAATTGGCACACAGAACTCCCATGACCAACAGAAAATACTGGAAGGGTTTGATGGGCATTGACCTTGAGTTTTGGAGTTATGGTTCACCTACATCCAGAGAGCACTGTGGACTCAAATAATGATAGATCTATACCAAACTTGGCACAAATACTCAGTATGCCCAAATGCAAACACAGGTGAAGTTTGGAGGAAATAGAGCTTGACATTTGGGAGTTGCGGTTCCTGGGATTTATAGTTCACCTATAATCAAAGAGCATTCTGAACCTCACCAATGATAGAATTGGGCCAAACTTCCCACACAGAACCCCCATGACCAACAATGGCCTCTGGCTATCCCCAGGTTGAGAAACGCTACATTAAAAATAAAATACAGGCAGTAGAAACATATGATTTCCCTTCAGTAATCCTCAGATGAAACAACAAACGGGATTGTATAGTGTGCTATATTATTTTTTCCAGAATTAATTTATGACACCACCACCACCGAGTGTGGAGAAGAGCAAACCACAGATCACTTACTACAATGCAGTCTGAGCCTTGACACCTGCACAATGGAGGACCTTTTTAAAGTGACACCAGAGGCACTCCAAGTGGCCAGCTTCTGGTCAAAGGAAATGTAGCATAATGCCAACTTTGTAATTGTGTTTGTTTAACTGTATTCTCAATTAGCTTCTGATGCGATAAATAAATAAAACCACCACCCTCAGTTACTGCTGTGTATTCTTATAAGTATCAATCATCCACACACCTTATCTTTTCCATGCCATAAATAGGTGCTTTTAAATTTTCTTTCATGAAATATAACTAAAAGCAGTGTGAGTGCACTACGATGCATCAAAACTAAGACATTCAAGGTCCTGTGTCTTTAGCACCCTTTGGAAAACGTCTTGTGCTCCCTCTGCTGTTTTGACTGAGGCAGTGAATTGACCACATGTGCACCTAAAAACCATCAGCATAAGAGAGGTACAATAAGATCTCGGAAGCATGCCATGATTTTGAGTCCAATTTGGACTTTCAGGATAAAATACACATTTAGATACACTTTTGATTTTGCATGAATACTAAAACATCTGCCAAATATTCATTAGGAAAAGATAAGGGGTTAGGATGGCTGTTTACGATGAAAAAAGAGAGAGGAAAGCTCTCTAACATGAAGCCTGGAAGATCACAGAAAAGTGTCTCTAAATGTGTTGTTGAAGGCTTTCATGACCAAAATCGCTGAGTTGCGGTGAGTTTTCCAGGTTGTATGGCCATGTTCCAGAAGCATTCTCTCCTGGTATTTCACCCACATCTATGGCAGCCACCCTCAGATGTGGCGTGGTATGTTGGAAAGTAGGCAAGTGAGGTTTAGGTATCTGTGGAATAATGTCCAGGGTGGGAGAAAGAACTCTTGACTGCTTGAGGCAAGTCTAAATATTGCAATTGGCCACCTTGATTAGATTGATTTTAGAGTTTTTCTGGCTACCAGTATTTTTTAAAAAACTCTAAAATCAGGACAGTAAATAAAGAACAACACTTAAAAAAACCAAAAGAATTCCAGACAGGAAACAATCAGGACCAACTAACACATCACGAGAAAGGATTCCCCCAGGCAAGAAGCAACCAGGCCTTGAAGGTGCAACGCTATTCAATGATAATTAATGTGTCCAATTAAATGGCCATACAGCCTGGAAAGCTCACTGTAACCAAGTGTCTATAAATGTCTGCCAATCCGTTATTTGTCTGTCAACAACCCATTATTAATAACAAAGAAACATGAATTATTTGGGCAGTTTGATTAGACAAATATTACATTAAAAATAAAATAAAGGAGAGTCATTGTAGTTCAGGGAGCTACAGAGATAGCTGTTGGAAGTCAGACTCTGCTGAGGGCCCTTCCACCCAGCCCTATATCTCAGAATATCAAGGCAGAAAATCCCACAGTATCTGCTTTGAACTGGGTTATCTGAGTCCACACTGCCATATAACCCAGTTCAAAGCAGATAATGTGGGATTTTCTGCCTTGATATTCTGGGTTATAGGGCTTTGTGGAAGAGCTCAGAGGCTTACAGTGAAAGAAGCCAAAATTCTAAGTAGGGTGTTCTCCTTGAATATACACCAAAAATAGAGGTGTATATCCCGCCTCTATTTACAGTGAAAAGAAGACCAACAGATTTTTGAATGCAGAATCCCACAACTGCCCTACCACCGTATCCTGAAAAAGTTCTTAAAATGTTGATGAGAAATAAATCACCAAGAACAAGTAGCATACCAATAGAGTTGTTTCATTTTTTAAATGTCAGGAGCAACTTGAGAAACTGCAAGTCACTTCTGGTGTGAGAGAATTAGCTGTCTGCAAGGACGTTGCCCAGGGGATGCCTGGATGTTTTGATGTTTTGCTATCCTTGCGAGAGGCTTCTCTCATGTCCCCACATGGGGAAATAGAGATGACAGAGGGAGCTTATCCACACTCCCCCCGGATTCGAACCTCTGACCTGTCAGTCTTCAGTCCTGCTGGTAGAAGGTTTTAACGCATTGCACCACCAGGGGCTCTGGTTGAGATGTATGGACAAATATGGAAAACAAAATAATGACCCAGAGTCTAGCAATGTTGTGTTTTAATCCCAGTTCCCAGAAAAGTGGTCACAAAGGATTGCTGTAATCCCTGGACTGTTGTACGGATTTTCCATGCAAGGAAAACAGTTAATCAGGTGCTCTTATCTGATAACATGGTATATACATGTCACTGGAAGAAGTAGCAGGGCCACAGTATTTCACAGTTCAAAATCTCCACAAACTATGTAAGGGGTGTTGCAGAAATAGCCACCAACATTCGTGCAACACAAGATGTCAAATTCTGTGGGTGCTAATAATGTTATTATACCAACCACACTACATGGACGATATCAAGGAATATCTGCCTGAACAGCTTGGGGCACCTGTTGAAATTGTTTAAGACAGGAGATCAATAAATGGGTGCTGCTTAAAAAGCCAATCACACTCTGAAGATCCCTAAGGAAAACCTAAGTAAGAACCATTATAAAGTCGAAATGGCACTTAGTGAAGCTGTTTGCCCTTGACTGCAGAAGGTTACCAAGGCTTAGGGGAGCTGGAAGGGACCAATAGGATCTTTGAACATTTCAAAGTATTTGGAAATGCAGTTCACACATTCCCATCTACACGAATGAAAATTACTATGCTTTTTCACACTTTTTGTTCATTCCAATAGCTCTTGCAAGAAGAGCCTGGTGCACTGTGGAAAGCACAATTTGAATGTAATAGTTCGTCTCAAATCTAAGTGCTACCCTGTGGGAGACATTAGCTATCAGGAGAATATGGGTGGCCTAATGCGCCTTGGGGCACCACACTAAAATTATCAGGAGAGCTAGGATCTCTTACCAACTTTGCCACTGAGATTATCTGCGCAGTTATGTGCGCTTATTTCATCTATGATTATTAAATTTCCCTTGATCTGTCTGATCTAAATTTAAATTGAAAGGGGGATTGAGAATTACTGTAGCCTTATTCCATTTCAGTTCAATGTACTTCAGATGTATAGTATCTCAGTTTCTTCATCTGTTTTCTCACCTCATAATGTCCAGAGTAATGTACACAATATTTTGATTTTTACAGAATTCCCCTCAATAATATTTTGTATTTGCACCTCCTCTACTCTTATTGATAGATCCTATATACATGAGAATACTTTTGATATAACGCAAATGCTAGTAAAATGCAAATCAGTGCCAGAAAAATACAAAATATATCCAATATATTGAATGTGTGACTATTATAGGAATCCATAAGCACCAAAAGGAAAATGGGCAGAATTTGAGATATGAAGAAGACATGAATAATGTGTTGTCAAAAGCTTTCATGGCGGGAATCACTTGGTTGATGTGAGTTTTCCAGGCCATGCTCCAGAAGCATTTTCTCCTGATGTTTCACCCACATCTATGGCAGGCATCCTTAGAGGTTGTAAGGTGAAAAAATGAATATTTTGTGGCCCAAATCCTATTGTTTCTCGGGATATGAAAATGATGTAATATTACATCCACAAAATAAGTGTCTGTGTTAACCACAAACATTTGAGTGAATGAAAGACCCCACCCCACCCCAAGTCCTTTACGCTACTCTAAAACTCCAGCTCAATATAGCTAGGTGGGAAAGCACAGTCCATGGGACCCATGCTGCTTCCTACCCTTTTCTGCATCCCAGGCCACCCAGTCCAATCCACATTACAACAAAGCCCTGGGCATTTGGAACAACTCTGTTAGATTATTACTTAATAAGCAATTGTGACAAAAAGTAACATTTCACTGTTACAAAGTATTGATAATGACTATGAGTTTTTCCTCATATCTGCTTCCAGTTTCACACCAATTGCATTCTAGTCTCTCAGCCTATGTCATCTTTACACTAAGTCTAGAGCAGTGGCTCCCAAACTGTGCGCCACATCCCAGCAGTGGGCGGTGAGAACGAAAATTCGGTCAGCAAACCTCCTTCCTCTTTATTTTATTTTATTTCCACTCCTTTCCACAGAGCTGATCAGCCCTACCCCTTTTGGTACAAATGTTGGAGAGTGGCTCCTGGTCAAAGTGGTCCATGTTTAAGTGTTCCCTGGTCAAGTGGGCCCTAGTCAAAGTGGGCCCTGGTCAAAGTGGGCCCTGGTCAAGTGGACCCTAGTCATAAGAACATAAGAACATAAGAACATAAGAACATAAGAAGAGCCATGCTGAATCGGGCCTCAGCCCATCTAGTCCAGCATTCTGTGACACACAGTGGCCCACTAGTTGTACACAGGGATCTCTAGCAGAAAGGAGGGCAAAACCCTCACCTGCTCCACCCCTCACAACCAGTACCCGGGGAAAATCCTGCCTGCCTCCATCAACACAGAAGTGGCACTTGGATGTCCATTTCAGTAGCTACTGATTCCCTTGGTATCCATGAATCTGTCTAATCCTGCCTTGAAGCTGTCCAGGCTGACCGCTGTCACAACCTCCTCTGGAAGTGAGTTCCATAACCCAATGACCCTCTGGGTGAAGAAATATTTCCCTTTATTAGTCCTAACTTTCCTACCTTGGAGCTTTAGGGAGTGCCCCCTAGTCCTAGTGTTGTGTGACAGAGAAAATATTTTTCTTTATTCACCTTTTCTATCCCATGCATGATTTTATACAGAGTCAAAGGTGGCTCTGTTCAAAGTGATCCCTGGTCAAGTGGATTCTGTTCAAAGTGATCCCTGGTCCAGTGGGTCCTGATCAAGTGGGCTCTGGTCAAAGTGGGCCCTGGTCAAGTGGGCCCTAGTCAAAGTGGGCCCTGTTCAAAGTGATCCCTGGTCAAGTGGATTCTGTTCAAAGTGATCCCTGGTCCAGTGGGTCCTGATCAAGTGGGCTCTGGTCAAAGTGGGCCCTGGTCAAGTGGGCCCTGGTCAAAAAAAGGTTGGGAACCACTGGTCTAGAGTAATGATGTTTGTTGAAATTCGAAACTCTGATTTAGTTTAAATTGATGTTTTATCTCTGTTTTATGTTCTTTAATAATAATAATAATAATAATACACTTTATTTATATTCCACCCCGAAGGGGACTCAGAGTGGATTACAGGTACACATACTTAGCAGACAATTCCTGCCATTTCCACATACACACATATAGACGAATGTGGATTGTGAGCCCTCGGGGAGTGGCGACATACAAGACCGAATAATAAATAAATAAATAATAATAAGGGGAGTAATTGTCTTAAGAATTATTTCTATCTTAAGAGGAAGGCTTTGACAGAATCATCAGCAATATCTACCACATCACAATATCCCAAGAGTATTCATTAATCCATTTGTTTCTTAAAAGGTGGGCCCATTTTTAAAATGTACCATTTCTGGGGAGGGTAATTGCCAGAATCTACCTAAACTCACCAAGAAGTGATCTAACCCGAAGAATGTGCTCACAAAACCCCTTTACCCGCACTACCTAAACTATTGGTTGAAAACAGTAGGTCCAAAGTATGTCCCACATCCATTTTGGCATAATTACCATCATTACCACAGTCAAAAGCAAAAATGTGGCTATAGTAATGGGCATGGCCGACTTACCGGCCAACCCCCTTTGCGGGGTAGGGCTGTCCTCGTCGCCATCTTGGGGAGGTCAGGGGTCTTCTCCTTCCCAGAGACCCCTGGGGCGGCACCCAGTTTCCCGCCGCCAGGGTCAGCTAGCCAATGAGGGAGGGCTGGCCACGCCTCTCCCCTCCACATGGCTAGCTGGCCCCTTCTCTTCGCCCAGGCAGCATATTCAAGGCTGCCCGGGACTGCTCCCAGCTCTTGCAGGGGCCAATTCGGTTTTTCCTCCCTCCCCCCCTACATGGTACAGGGCTTATTCATGTTCATATTGTGCATTTACTCAAGTTGTTTGTTACTTGGTTAAAGTATGTGTTACCATATTCTTTGTTGCAACTCCGTGTTGGCAGGTGGCAGGGCCCTGGATCAGGATGGCTTATCGCCCCTTGGTTGGTAGGGGGATAACGCCCTGGCCCCCCTGGGGTGCCGAGTTCCGTGGAGAGGCATTGGGCCGCTCGCACCCAGGCTTGCAAGTGCCTTTGGACATTCGCGGGGGGGCCTGTCCCTCCCTGATCCTGGACCCTTGCGTGGCCGCCAACCCTTTGTTCTGTTTAATAAACGAGTTGTGGCCATTTTCATCCAACCTTTGTGTCAGTGTTATCATTGGGCGCGAGGTGTATCACCCTTGCACACGCAATATTGTTGATGCCTCTATACGCTTACTTTTGCCCCACAGCTTTGTCTTTCCTCATCCCCTCCCCACACTTCCCCTCCTAATAGCAGCAATAATATTGCCTGTCTATTCCCTCAACGCTCCTCCCTTTTTTTTCGGTAAAGCAACACCGTCTGATTTGCACAGATGGTACTGTTTTGCACAGAGGATATGCAGAGAAAGAGGACAGGAAGGAAGGTTTGATGAGGGGAAGAAGAAGGAAGTGAAATGGGGAGGAATAAAGAAAAGATGGAAGCATGGCAATATTGGTTAGGGAAAAAGAGAGGGCAGGGTGAAGGGAAGGGAATAAGTGTGAGGCACACTGGCAGTTTGGTCAGGGGGAAAGAAGGATCAATAGCACAAAACTATGTGAGAGGGAGAGAGAAAAAAGAAGGAAGTAAATCCTCAGTGTGGGGGGTCTCTGAAGGGGTACTGTAATTCATTCACCGTTCCTTGTGTTCTGTCTCCTCTGGTGGCCTCCTCATTCTGAACAAGTGGACAGGCTTGCTCAAATGGCTATGATATCCTGAGCTCCTTACAACATTGGCTCAAGGGTTACAACACCACCATAACAAGATATCTGATAGACAGCAGCATAACCTGCAATCTGTCTCTTAGGCTCAACCTAAGCGATACACTCAATACGAGTGCGCAGCTGGATAGGTCTTTTGCCAAGGGAGGGAGAATCTCTATGGATAACAGCAGCAACATCCCCTCTCTGGCTCCCCAAATCCCAGACTAACATAACATACCCAGACATGTTGTTACATCCACAAGGGATCTAAACCAATGTAGCTTGTTAGTATTATATAAGGGGTCTACAGAACAACTTGCCTCGAGTTTGAAGAATTCTTGTTCTCCCTTTCTAGTGGGATAATGTGATAGACATACATTAATTTCATTTTCCACCATTGGATAGGTTTGTGTCTTGGCAGGAGTAACATGGAATGGCATGCCGTTAGCTATGGCTGGCATTTGTACATGGCTCTCGCTTTGCACAGGAATTACACTAGCAAACTTAGGAAACAAACAGTTCCTGAATCTAATGCCAGTAATTCCCTTGGACAATCTCAATGCACATATTTAGGAAAGTAATATCCTCCCCTATGGAGCATGATCTCTGTTGCCCTCTTCCACACATACATCAAATATTGCAAGCAAAATGATTATTGCACTTTGGAAGGGAGAATGACATGTGGTTTAAGTAAGAGAAGTGTGAAAGAAAAGCTGCAGAATGCCAGCTGCATACGTCACACTGTAAATGTCATTCAGCACCTGGGGAGTGTGTTATTCTCTCAAGGGCTTGAATTTGACACCATATTACTAGACTGGAAATATGAGAAATCGGGAAATGGTGAGCTTAGGAACAATAGCTGAATATCAGTGTTTAGTTACTGAAATTTGGACTGCCCATAGGAAACAGTTAGAAAACAGGAACAGAGTGTCCAAAGAGAAAGCAGAACAGGTTATATTTAAGTCTATACTTTTAATGCAGAATTTTAACCAATCCATAAAAATTGCCAACCCTATGCCAATAGATCTCTATGGCAGTAATTGGAGTACTAAAAATATTAAGCAAGACTCATAAAAACTGGGCTTTCTGGCATGCTCAGCCATCTGGTAAATGCCTTCTTTTATACAGATATTTGGTTCAGTTCCTTCATTTAGACCAGTGATTCTCAATCCTTCCATCACCCCTTAATACAGTTCCTCATGAGGTGACCCAGAATCACAAATTATTTTTGTTGCTACTTCATAACTGTAATTTTGCTACTGTTATGAACCGTAATGTAAATATCTGACATGCAGGATGTATTTTCATTTACTGCACCAAATTTGGCACAAATCCCCGATACACCCAAATTTTGAATACTGGTGGGCAGATTGATTTGTCATTTGAGAGTTATATTTGTTGGGATTTATAGTTTACCTACAATCAAAGAGCATTTTGAACTCCACTAACGATGGAATTGAGCCAAACTTGATGCACAAAATCCCATGACCAACAGAAAATACTGGAAGGGTTTGGTGGGGATTGACCTTCAGTTTTTGGAGTTGAAGTTCACCTAGCTCCAGAGAGCACTGTGGTCTTAAACAATGATAGATCTGGACAGGGCCGTAGCCAGGATTTTGTTTCGGGAGGGGCTGAGTTTGGTTCGGGGGGGGCCTGAGACTGGGTGGAAGAGGGTCTACCCTAGCAAACCTTTTGTATTGTTATCCCAATAACCCCATTAATGTGGGATATAATGAGCATGGTGATTAGATCATGATATGAATAAACATAACAGTTTAAATAATGTACCAGTAAGGCCTTTTCGGAGCACCCTGAGAATTTCGGGGCTGAAGCCCCTTAGCGCCCCCTGGCTACATGCCTGGATCTGGACCAAACTTGGCATGAATACTTAATATACCCAAATGTGAACACTGGGGAGTTTGGAAGAAAATAGACCTTGACATTTGGGAGTTGTAGTTGCTGTGATATATAGTTAACCTACAATCAAAGAGCATTCTGATCTCCACCAACAATAGAATTAAGCCAAATTTCCCACACAGAACCCCCATGACCAACAGAAAATACAGTGTTTTCTGATGTTCTTTGACTACCCTTTTGGCACCCCCCTTTGTGACTCCCCCAGGGGTCCCATCCCCCAGGTTGAGAATAGCTGAATTAGGCCATAAACCATATAATACATTGCATGAGAAGCAGTAGGGCTCACAATATACATATTCTTACAATGAGCAAACATGAGTTTAAAAATATTTGTCATAATATCAGCTATATATACTATTCCATTTTTGGTGCTTGTCATTGACCATTATATCTATACTATTCTATACACACCTACAGAGAGAGCTGTTACAGATATACTATATCATAATACCAGCTCACAATGTGCGATTTAACAAAGGCAGAAGGGACTTTGATAAGATAAAAAGCATCATTTGTGGATTTATGGTAAGAAGTACCACTCTGTTTGCCAACAGAAATCAGCATTTGGAAGTTCCAACCAAATTGGTGTTACCTACAAACAATAGAAGTTTAAAAAAATTCAAATTCATATGTGAAAAGGCACAGTCATTACCCGAGTTTCTCTTATGCAGAGAAAACATAATGTGTACCTCTTCTTTCCAAAATATCTGCTGACATCAGATTAAACAATAGGGTAAAACTAATCTCAAAGGTGAAAACACATTTGAACAAAGGTCATCTAAACAATGATGTATTCAAACATGACAAACCGCACTGTTACTTTCAGAGACCGTAACAGAAATGTCAGAAATGAATAAAATTGTCAAAGATCCTGTACCTAAATTTTCCTTTAAGGGTGTAATAAAAGTGCAACTTCCACAAAAATACACTAATTGGATCTAATCTAATTTATCCTTTAAGCACGTTTTAGGAAGTAATATAATAGAGTAGATTTCATACCTGGATGACAAGCTGTACTTATCAACCTCTCCTCTTAAAAGGTCACAGAACTTACTCTCCTTTGATTGGGGCTAGGCAGGAGTGAGTGGCAGCTGGTTTCCTGCTCTGTGCAGCCATGCAAACAATATTTTGGATTGTCACAACTTCTTCTATAATTGCATCTAGGGGTTCAAAACAACAAAAAGTAGGTTAGTATTATGAATTACATGAGAGCATAATTAGACACAACCTTTGTCTAATGGCAGTTCATAACGAAGGAGATGATGTGCCACCCAATTGTCCACATTTACTCTCACATAGCAACCAAAGAAGCCAAGTGCCAATTGATAATGTATATCCTCAAGAAGTTATTTGGTCTCCTCAAAATAAAAAGACAAGAATGACCACTTCTGTGTGCACTATTTTGCTGTGGCAGCAGAAGGTGACCCAACTCATTGCATTGCTTGAAGCGAAGAACCATCTTATAAAATATGTGTCTCTCCAAGCATTGCTGGCCTACAACTCCTATCCTACCTCAGTATCAGTCATGTATGCAGTTGATTAAATCTGGAAACAAACAACTTTGGGAGGCCTGTACCTTTTCCATCTCAGCTTTATTTCTAAAGCAAGGGCGCCGAACAGATTATGGTTCGCCCGAGGAGACTTATGGAACCCGAAAGGTTCCTGAATGCTCTGAGGGATCTGGAGTCTATCAGCGTCTCTGTCGAGGAGCAGGTTCAAGCTTGGAACATCTCTTTAGCCAGAGCTCTCGACGAGATTGCCCCTAGGCGTCCTCTCCGCCCTCGCAACCACCGATCCCCCTGGTATACAGGGGACCTTAGATCGATGAAGCGAGAGAGGAGACGGCTAGAGAGCGAGTGGAGGAAACTCCGTGACGGAGCCTCAGTATCAGCTTATAAGCTAGTTAAAGAGGCTTATGAGCGTGCTGTCAAGGCGGCCAAAAATGGGTACTTTTCCGCCTTGATAGCGTCTGCTAGCTCACGCCCGGTCCAATTGTTTAAGGTAATTCGGTCTTTGACGACGGTTCCTACTGTCCCAAAAAATAGCGATCAGGCCCTCACTGCCAGTGCTTTACAGAGCTTCTTCACAGACAAGATCCTGAGCCTCCGCCAGGACCTTCCAGCCACGGTTGAGACAGTAAGAGAGCTTGAGACCCCGTGGCCCTCCGCCGGGCCCACCCTCGACCGGTTTCGGCCACTGGACGCAGATGCTGTTGATAGGATAGTGGCTGCAGCCAGGCCTACCACCTGCTCCCTCGACCCGTGCCCCTCCTGGCTGGTTAGATCTTGCCTGGAGGGGTTACGTGTGCCTCTGTTGAACATCATAAACAGCTCCCTTGAGCAAGGAGTCTTTCCAGAGTGCTTAAAAGAGGCGGTGGTAGCTCCATTACTGAAGAAACCGTCATTAGACCCTGCGGTTCCCTCCAACTACCGCCCAGTGTCGAATCTTTCGTACCTGGGCAAGGTGGTTGAGAGGGCAGTAATAGAGCAGCTGCAGTCCTTCCTAGATGATGCAACATGGCTAGACCCCTTCCAGTCCGGCTTCCGTTCGGGGCATGGGATGGAGATGGTCCTGGTCTCCATCACAGACCAACTCCGCTGCCAGCTTGACCAAGGCAGGTCTGCGCTGCTCGTGTTATTGGACCTCACGGCAGCGTTTGACATAGTCGACCAAAATCTATTGACCCACCGCCTGGCCATGGCTGGAGTGAGGGGGACGGCCCTAAAATGGCTGACCTCCTTCCTCCACCAGCGGTCTCAGCGTGTGAGGTGGGGCGGGGTGGTCTCCGAGGGCTCCTCATTAGTTTGTGGAGTTCCGCAGGGGGCCATCCTCTCCCCTCTGTTATTTAACATCTACATGCAGCCGCTTGCACAGCTGGTGCGGAGTTATGGGCTGGAGTGTCACCAATATGCGGATGATACCCAGCTCATTCTGAGGATGGAGGGCAGGCCGGGATCCGTCCCCAATAATTTCCAACATTGCCTCGAAGCCGTTACTGGATGGCTGCGAGCCAGTAGGTTGAGGGTGAATCCGGCGAAGATGGAGATCTTGTGGCTGGGCCGCCCGGGTGGGGTAGATGTCCAGCTTCCGACCCTGGACGGTGCGGCGTTATGCCCATCGTCTTCCGTGAAGAGCCTGGGAGTCCATCTGGACTCTCAGCTGACCATGGAGGCCCAGGTCTCTGCGGTCAGCAAGGTGGCCTTTTCCATCTCCAACAGGCAAGGAGGCTGGCCCCCTATCTCTCCCGGAACGACCTCGCCACGGTGATCCAACCCACGGTCATCTCAAGACTAGATTACTGCAACACGCTCTACGTTGGCCTTCCTTTGTCGGCGCTCCGGAAGCTCAAGCTGGTGCAGAACACTACCGCCCGGCTCCTGTCTGGCTCTCCAGCAGGTTGCCATATAACACCTGTCTTGCAGGATCTGCACTGGCTACCTACTGAGCACCGGATCGCCTTCAAAGTGTTGGTTCTCACCTTTAAGGCCTTACACGGTCTGGGGCCAGCGTATCTGAGGGACCGTCTCACTCCATATTGCCCTTTGAGATCACTACGGTCCGAGGATGCCAACTTCTTGGAGGTACCTTCGGCGAAGTTGGCACGGCTGGCCTCCACCCGCCGGAGGGCGTTTTCTGTCATAGCTCCCACGCTGTGGAACGCCTTCCCGGCCGACACTCGGGCAATGAAGGACCTGCTCCCGTTCAGACGGGCTTGTAAAACCCATTTGTTTAGGCAGGCCTTCGATAGGTAGACCCGCGCGTTCTTGGTTGTGCCACTGCTCCAATTGAGTTTCTGTTTTATTGTGCTGCTTTGTTTTTAACTGTTTTTAACCTTTTGTATTTTATTGTGCCTTCGGCTCTTGTGAGCCGCCGCGAGCCTCCGGGAGTCGGCGGCATAGGAACCCGAACAAATAAATAAATAAATAAATAAATAAATTAATAAAACACACAGCTTTTATTTCAGTATTTTAGATAACAATACAAATATTCAAGCATAATTAAACAGAATGCATATATAGTAGGGCTGTGCAAAATTTTGTTTGTGCCTCGTTTGTTATATTTATTTCATAAGATGCATACATACAACTCGATATTAAGAAATGTGGGTGGTGCCCATGCAAAAAACTGAAGATTAAAAACACTGAGCTATGACTTTTGGAACAGTTATGTAAGTCTCATTAATGGTTCCAGGTCTCCATCATGGGTGCCACTTCTCTCCCGAAAGGGCTGGGTTTGGTTCCCCCGAAGGACCCTGAGGTGGATGGTGAGGCCAGAATGTGGAGGGAGAAGCCCTGCTCTTTCTCCAAAGTGAGCAGAGGGAGGGATGCCTGGCTGGATGGATGGCAGGGCAAGGAAGAAGCTCCTCTGGCACATGGCCAGCTCGGAGAGAGAGGCAGAGACCACACTCACATTGAGGCTTTAACACAAAAAACTAGCAGAATTCTGGGAAATGTAGTTTAGGGCAGGGACTTTTGAATTCTCTGTCACAGGGGTCCTTGCCTACCCAAATACATTTGCCATAATTCTGCTTACTACCTTGTGCTGCCTCTTCCTCCTCCCTGAAAGTTTTGGGGGCGGAAAACTCATGTTCATTCTCTCAACGGATTTCAAGATAAAAGTGGATTGTTGGGTGTTGAATCAACCTGGTGAGGTAGGCAAAGTTGGGAGGCAGTAACTTCAAAGTTTACCTAGCAGGCAGTAGGGGGTTTTATTATTATGGTACATTATTTAAATTATGTTTATTCATATCATGATCTATTATTATATCCCACACTAATTTGAAAGGCTGGATGTCTCAGGCAAACTCAGCCCCCCGAATCTGTACGGTCCTGCTTAGTAGGTTTTATTATTATTATTATTATTATTATTTGAAAGGCTGGATGGGCATCTGTTGGGGGTGCTTTGACTGTGCTTTTCCTGCCTGGCAGAAGGGGGTTGGACTGGATGGCCCCTGGGGTCTTCCAGTGACATAGTACTGTTAAGTTTATGTTGGTTAAAATTCCTTGAATGTGCTAATCTCTGAAACTTGAAAGGAATTATGCCCTGGCCATGTTGTATCATTGAAAATAGAAATTCAAGAAGATAGCTCTTGCAGTTTTTTAAATGTTGTTCATAAACTTTTTTAAATTCCCAGAATTCAGTGGATGTGTGAAACATCCTGAAACTTGGGGGTATTATAGTGGCAAATGTGTTCTACCATTATAGCAAATTTCATCTCGATAGCTCTAAAAATGAGGGAGAAAGGAGCCCCGGAAACCACCACCCTTGTACAATTACTTAATGAAAAAGTAACAAAAATGTATTATATTATTATAGTTACAACATAGAACGGAACAGGTTTTTTTAGAAACACTCTAGAAATGATTCACACATCCCCCCCCCCCCTCCTTAGGCACAGGCCTATGAAATCTGTGGTATGCTTACCTATGATATGAAGTGGATAAGTTAAATATAGATTTCAACAGACATGTAATTAGAGGCATTCTCGTAGTTATATGGAAAAGATATAAATATGGTATAGAACCAAAAATATCCCTATGGCTAAGGCCATTAGAAGCGATACTGAGGCCAACCTCAAGGGAAGAAATCGGAATGTATAGAGCAGACATGGGGAGATTTCAGTCCTCCAGGTGTTTTGGACTTCATCTCCCACAATTCCTAACAGCCTCAGGCTCTTTCCTTTCCCCCCTAGGCTGCTTAAGCCACTTAAGGTATGTCTTTGAACTGTTAGGGGCAAAGATATGCCAATGCACAGACATATATATATATATTAAACAGAGTATCAGAAGTGTTCTTTTAGTTATGCAAAACATCTACTTTCCCTACACAGGGCATCTTTCTTATCATCAACAGTCCAAAGCATCTCTCTGTTCTAAGAGTCTAATAGATACTCTGAAGTCTGTTTCAACTACTTCTAAAAGCATATATCTGTTTCTACGGAAGTATCCAAGCATACAGTTCCTACTGAAGTCTAAACTTAGCATACAGTTCCTGCTGGCATCTGAAAACATACTGTTCTAAAATGGAGTCTGAGTCCTGAACAAGCCCAGACCTGATCACATGGTCTACAGCCCCTCCCACAACAAAGAGTTAATATATAATTGCAAACCAATACACACATATACAATACAGTAAGTAGTCTCTATTATATACATAACAAATAACTAGCGGAGGCTTGAGAAGGTTGCTATTTCCAACAAAAAGGATGTGGGGTTGGCTTTGCAATAAGAAAATCAGAATTAGAAAGTATACTGCAAAAAGGGAGCAAAGGATTGATTTCCAGACTATACAAATATTTACTAGGCTATAACCTAGAAGACAACTAAGTAAAATCAACAAGGATATTTTGTGCTAGGGACCTAAGGCAGTATTTTTCAACCTTTGTTGAGCCGCGGCACATTTTTTACATTTACAAAATCCTGGGGCACACCACCAACCAAAATGATGCTCTAACACAGTAATACATATAGTTAATATGTTTTAACACTCAGTGTGAAACCTGGGTCTGTTTCGATGAACACAACATAGATATCCTGGCAGGAATGGCAGAAAGACTCAAACTTCCCACACAGAACTCCCATAACCAAAAATACTATAAGAGTTTGGTGGGTTTTGACCTTGGGTTTTGGAGTTGTAGTTCACCTATATCCAGAGAGCACTGTGGACTCAAACAATGTTGGATCAGGACCAAACTTGGCATGAATACTCAATATGCCCAAATGTGAACACAGAAGGAGTTTGGGGAAAATAGACCTTGACATTTGGGAGTTACAGTTTCTGGGATTTATAGTTAAGACACAATCAAAGAGCACCCTGAAATCCAGCAACAATGGAATTGAACCAAACTTGGCATATTGAACTCTCATTACCAATAGAAAGTAGGGAAAGGGTTTGCTTGGGAATTGACCTTGAGTTTGGAAGTTGTAGTTCACCTACACCCAGAGAGCACTGTGGATTCAAACAATGTTATGTTATGTTGTTTTTTGTTTTCTATCCAGAATCACAATGTTGGAAGGAGGCTCACCACTTTAAGGTCCCTAAAACAGGCATGGGAAAACTTCGGCCCTCTGGGTGCTTTGGACTTCAACTTCCACCATTCCTAACAGCCTGAGGCCCTTTCCTGCTTAAGTGGCTGAGGGGGGGAGGAGGAAAAAAGCCTGAGGCTGCTAGGAATGGTGGGAGTTGGAGTCCAAAACACCTGGAAGGTCCAAGTTTGCCCATGTCAGCTTTCGACAGAGACCTCTTCCTCCCCCTTCCCCTCCCCCCTTTTCTTCCCCCTCCTGCTGAACACTTACTTTTTCTTCTACACTTCTGCTTCTGCCACCATTTTCATCCGAGGGGGCTGTGTGAGCGTGTTCAGGAGGGGAGGGGGGAGGGAGGAAGACGTGACCTGTGCAGGCGCTATTGCGCAGACTTGCCCCAGAGCAAAGTGAGGCAAAGCAAGCAGAGTGAGGCTGGGAGGAAGGGAGCCCGAGTGGAGAAGAAAAAGTGTTCGGCAGGAGGGGGAAGAAAGGGAATTGGAGGTTCCAATTTCCCACGGCACACCTGATGATCGCTCACGGCACACTGGTTGGGAAACACTGACCTAAGGAGAGCTATAGATCTAGAAACATGGGAAATAATCTGAAAGAAAGAATTCAAATCTAGATCTAGCTATATACTGGAAACAGCAGAAAGATCAGCCCAACCCAATCTTTGAAGGTCCTGGACAAAAAGTCTTCACAAATGTGCTGAAATATTTACAGTAGGACTTTAATGGTTCATTTGAGGAAAATGACAAATAACCTAATCCATGAACCTGTAAATGTCAGAGGCTGGCTGTATATACTTCCAGTTTCTCAATGACATATAGCACTTTCTTCTCTTCCTTCTTCATCTTTTAATTGATATACAATATAATGTACCGCTTTTTCACAGTCTCTCATTAATAATATTAAATCTACATCTTTATTGGTCAACCAAAATATATAATATAGATTGTGAACACTTTCAAAAATTCACTGGCTTCTTCATCAGGCATATTATATTGAAATATACAGGAGAAGAAAAGGAAAAAGTGATGTTGTTGAAGTCACATGCCTATATTCTTTCAAGTTGCAAGTTGACTTACGACAAACTCATGGATTCTTCAAGGGTTGTTCCTAGGCAAACAAAACTTAGAAAAGGTTTTACTAGTTCCTTCCTCTTAAAATATAGCCTACAGCACCTGCTATTTGCTGGCATCCAAGTACTACTCAGAGCTAAACTTGCTTTCAAGTATGTGCCTTCAAAGATGCAATTTGAAGACTCCTACACAAAGCTCAGTTCTTGTATCTGAACACCATCCTCCAAAGAAGGTCCGATTGCTTCAGAATAAAGTAGAATTATTACTTCCCATAATTTGGAGATATTATTTATGTAGCCAAAGGTCATAATTGTCCTTTCTTCTGCAGCTGCCTCATACTGCTGGCTCATATTCAACTTTCTTTCTCATGGAAATTGGTTTTTATTGCATTTTCTTTCTTCAGGAAGACTCACCTATCATGTGTTTGTTTCCTCATTAGTAGATCTGGATATAAAATCCTACTTAACACTTCTTTTCGTGTATTAACTTTGACTTTCCTAAATCCAAATAACATTATAATATCTGGAAGTCCAATGCTATATGGTTAAGGTCAAGTCAAGAATAGCTGAAGGAGGAAGAGAAACAAATGGTAGTAACTGGAGACTTCTACTGAGAGGTATGAAAGCAGTTGTATGCTCATGAAGAACAATATGCTTTTCCCTAATACAGGGCTGTCCAACTGGCGGCCCTGGGGCCGGATCCGGCCCCCCAGCCTGTTGGGCACGGCCCCCGCTATGCGCCCGGCCGCAATTTTTATTTTTTTTAAAAATCTAATTTTAAAAAAAAAATGGCGGCTGGGGGGGGGGGGGGGAGGCGGGGCAGGGAGGAGGAAGAGAGCTAGCTCCTCCTCCCTGCACCGCCCCCTCCGTCCCTCTCTCCGCGCCGCCGATTGCATCGGCGCCGGTGAGAGGGACAAGGGGTGGTACAAGAAGGAGGAAGAGGGCTAGCTCCTCCTCCCTGCACCGCCCTCTTCTTCCCTCTCTCGCCGGTGCCGATGCCTTGCAAGGGAGGGGGGGGCGGTCCCCCGGCAGCACCCCCCTCCCTTGCAAAGCATTGCAGCAGCGGCTGAAGCCAGCGCCGGCTTCTGCGGCTGCCGGGATGCTTTGCAGGCGGGGGTCCCCTTCCAAGGCATCCGGCAGCAGCTGAAGCCGGCGAAACCGCCAGCTTCATCTGTGGCTAGGATGCCTTGGAAGGGAGGGGGGTGCCGCGTGGCTCCTCCCTCTCTCCCAAAGCTTCCCGGCCGGGCCGGGGGCGGGGGCAGGGGCAGGGGTGGGGCCGGGGGTGGGGCCGGGGGCGGGGCCAGGCGGCCCCCCAGGTAATCAGTGACCTGGAATCCGGCCCTTGGCCGGTTAGAAGTTGGACAGCACTGCCCTAATACATTGATCTAGGATACAATTATACACAGTACCAAGCCTGTAGATATTTATCGTACCACTACCTTGATTAGAGATGGGCCATGACTCAGACTCCTTCTAGATTATCATATAATCCAGATTAGCAAAGCACCCACATTATTTGCTTTGAACTGGATTATATGAGTCCACACTGCCATATAATCCAAATCAGATAATCTAGATGTAATATGTCAGTGTAGCAGGGACCTAAGAAAGCCTGATACATTTAATTTTGAAAAAAGAAAACGTAGAGGTGAGAGGACAATTCTCTCCAAATCTGAAATAATGTCATATTTTCAATGGAGTGAGCTTTTTTAAACTATTCCACAGGATAGGACTTGAACTAAGGCATTCAATTTACAAAAAAAGAAATTCTGACAAAAATAACTTCTTGATGCTAAGGGTTGTTCAACAGTATAATTGGTCACCTCAGTAACTGGTGTACTCTGTTTTGCTAAAGGCATTTAAACAAAGGTTAGGTGGTCATCTGCCAGGGACTGGTTTTTCCATGGCAAATGGGTGTCCTAGGTAGCTCTTGATGTTTCTTCTATACTTGTATTATTCTAAATGGTTTCCACCTCACTGGACCTCATCCCTTTTACACAACAGTTGGATAATAGACAGAGGGATAAGAAAGCCAAGCCCCCAAAAGTTCGTAATGGTTCCTGATCTCTTCTTCAAAGGGTGCTGAGATAATATGTAGACAAATGGCTATTCCATTAGACTTCAATCCATCTCCCTCTATCTCCTCCTGACCCTCTCCAATAGGTGGATTCTGGATTGATAGATTTTTATATATTGCTGGGTCCCTTATTCTATAGTCAATCATTAGCCCTTGCCATCTGGAAAGAGAATTTTTTTAAATCATAATGGCTGAAGTGGACAAAAAGGTCTGTCCATTCAAGCAGGAAATCCTGTTGAATGGAAGCTTATCCTGGCTCACTACAGGTAAGTTTCTACTGTTTAGTTGACTTCTAGCAATCTGCTATATTTATGGTGGAATCACCCCAGCTGAGGGCTATTTTGAGCCTAACAGCTCAGATTCCCTATCAATATTTACCACTAAGGAGAAGGCTGACTCAAGTGAGTTTTTAACTCTTTTCAGGCAGATTCCTGATTTTCCCAAATGGTAATGAATGCCATTTTCACAAGGTTATGACCTCCAACAAGGTCGTGCCTTTCCTGTAACCAGTGCCTTTCCAAAAAGTTGTGGAGATTCACATTTTCTAAAAGATACTGATAGCTTTAGTTTGGATTAGGTTGTTGTAGGTTTTTTGGGCTGTATGGCCGTGTTCTAGAAGCATTCTCTCCTGACGTTTCGCCTGCATCTGTGGCAGGCATCCTCAGAGGTTGTGAAGTTAGACTCCTGCAGAAGTGAGAGGATCCCTCTTGTCCTTTGCTGAATGTAGCATTTGTTGACTTTTCTTAGTGGGTCTGTAGATAGTATGTTGTGTTTCCTCATCAGCTTCCCTATGCGGTCAATGGTTCCCTTGATGCATGGCAAGAACCCTTTTCCTCTGGGTGGATCTTTGTCTTGACTCTCATGGCTTGCCCTCAGTCTTGCAGCTCTTCTGATGTCTGAGGTGGAGTCTCCATTGGCCTGTAAAGCCCAGTTTAGGTAGTTCAGTTCATCTTGGAGAAGGTGGGGTTCACAGATTCATTTTTGCACGGTCTGCCAGGACTTCGATTGTGCTTCTTTTTTGACTTGGGTGATTGTTGCAGTTTTTATGTAGTTATCTATCTGTGTGTGTCATTTTTCTGTAGACTGTGTTGATCTGGTTTTCGGATGACTAGGACATCTAGAAATGACAGTTTTCCTTCCTTTTCTTTTTCCATGGATGTTTGGGTAGGTGCTGTTAAGGTGGTCCAGGAACCTGTTTAGTTCTTCTTCTCTATGGCTTCAAATTCTGAAGGTGTCATCTACATATTTGAACCATATAGTGGGCTTTTTTTGTTGCTCTTTCCTTTCCAAGGCTTGTTTTTCAAAGTGTTCCTTGTAGAAATTTGCTATGACTGGGCTGAGAGGGCTCCCCATAGCTACTCTACCATTCTGTTCATTATTTATTTATTTATTTATAACATTTATATTCTGCCCTTTTCACCCCGAAGGGAACTCAGGGCGGAGCACAGCATAAATACGGCAAACATCCAATGCTGGAACAAGAATTCATACATGCATGCATAAATATTAAAATATTTATCTCAATAATTAAAATACACCATTTTAAACTGTCTTGGTCATCTGCGCCTAATCCGTTGGAATTAGCAATCTATCACACATTTACTTCCTGTTTGCCCCATACTGTAAAGCAGGGGTGCTCAGAATGGTGATCGGGATCACCAGGGTGATCTTTGGGCCTCATCCTGGTGATCTTGGGCCTCACCAGCCGGATGGCACGCTCCTGCCATGCAAAAGCGTCCTCGTCGCGCTCCCGCCGCCACCTTTGCGGGCTTCTTTGCCAAAATGAGGCTTTAGTGGGTGGGCCCTGGCCCTCGTGCCACTTGCCGGTGTGGTGACATGACCACCATAAATACCCTCCTGCTGCGTACGTGCGTGAGAGGGGCCTGCTGTGCACGCAAGAAGCAGAATGGGATGGGTGGGGACTTCCTGTTTATTTTTCGTGAAAGCATGCAGCAGGAAGGAGGAAGGCAACGAAGACATTAAGAGAGAGCTTTGTTTACCTTGCTGAGGCAATGGGAGCATCCTCCCTGGGTGGTAATATGGCAGCAGTGTGGGAGAAGTTCGTGGGCAGGCAAGAAAGAAGCCTCGCGCGGATGAAAGACTCACATGCACAACAGGTGATCTTTTCAACTTGATTGTTCATATAGTAGCTCCCATGATGAAAAAGTGTGGGCACCCCTGCTGTAAAGCAACCGCCTCAGGTTCAAAGGTGTATTGCACCTAATTTAAATATGAATGTAAACTATTGAATTGACCAATATTGTTCTAAGTCAGGTAAGTTACCTGAGCACATGCTTGTAAGGCTATATAAGGGGGTGTACTCCTTTGTTCTTTCTCTTTCCTTTTGGCTCTTTTTGCCCTCTTCTCCATTTTGCTCCTGATGTAACTCTTTGTGAAGGGAGAGGCCTGCTCACCATCTTGAGGCCTGACCAACTGTTGTTACCTGCATGATATCTTACAATCATCATGCAAGCTCTGTTAGTAAGTAAAACTGTTTTGACTTTAACTCTGTGTCTGGACTAGTTACTTGCATGTATGCTTTTTAAAGGGAGAAGGAGGGAGGCTGTGTACATTTTGTTGGTCTAATCTTTGCTCAAGCCCAGGCATTCTCTACTCAGCTCTGTTCCCCAGAAGCTCCATGCTGTGCACTTTTAAAGAGGCATTAACAGGCCTGCATCAACTGCTGTTGTAACGATCATCAGTTGTGCCAAATATATTATTTTTCCATCATAATTGGCCTGATAATCTTTCCTATTGCTACCTTATTGCACTGTCCCGAAAGCTAGATCCCACAGCCAAGTTTTTTCCATCCTTCTGAAGAACAGGAGGGAGGGGGCCGATCTGATCCCACCAAGAAAGGAGTTCCATAGCCGGAGGGCAATCACCGAGAAGGCCCTGTCTCTCTTCCCAACCAATCGCGCCTGTGACAATGGTGGGACAGAGAGCAGGGCCTCCCCAGAGAATCTTAATCTCTGCAATGGTTCATAGGGAGAGATGCATTTGGACAGGTAAATTGGGCCGGAGCGATTAGGGCTTTATAGGCCAAAGTCAACACTTTGAATTGTGCCCGGTAGCAAACTGGCAGCCAATGGAGCTGGGGTAACATGGGAGTTGAATGCTTCCTGTATGCCGCCCCCAGTTATTAACCTGGCTGCCTCTCGTTGGACTATTTGAAGCTTCCGAGCAGTCTTCAAAGGCAACCCCATGTAGAGAGTGTTGCAGTAGTCTATCCTGGATGTACTGAGAGCGTGGACTACGGTGGTCATAGAATTCATTGTCCCACTGGAAGTAGCTTGTGGTGAGGCAATGGTGAAACAGAGCTGTGATATCTTCTGGGAACTTCGGGTTGATGAGTGAGATGGTGTCTGTTACCACAGTGTTTTTCAACCTTTTTTGAGCCGTGGCACATTTTTTACATTTATAAAATCCTGGGGCACACCACCAACCAAAAGGACACAAAATGACACTCTAACACAGTAATACATGTAGTTAATATGTTATTAAATGTATTTATACACTCAGTGTGAAACCTGGGCCTGTTTCTATGAACACAACATAGATATCCTGGCAGGAATGGCAGAAAGACACAAACTTCCCACACAGAACTCCCATAACCAAGAGAAAATACTATAAGAGTTTGGTGGGCATTGACCTTGGGTTTTGGAGTTGTAGTTCACCTATATCCAGAGAGCACTGTGGACTCAAACAATGTTGGATCAGGACCAAACTTGGCATGAATACTCAATATAACCAAATGTGAACACAGATGGAGTTTGGGGAAAATAGACCTTGACAATTGGGAGTTACAATTTCTGGGATTTATAGTTAAGACACAATCAAAGAGCACCCTGAAATCCAGCAACAATGGAATTGAACCAAACTTGGCATATTGAACTCTCATTACCAACAGAAAGTACTGAAAGGGTTTGCTTGGGAATTGACTTTGAGTTTGGAAGTTGTAGTTCACCTACACCCAGAGAGCACTGTGGACTCAAACAATGTTATGTTGTTGTTTGTTTTATATCCAGAATAACAATGTTGGAAGGAGGCTCACCACTTTAAGGTCCCTAAAACAGGCATGGGAAAACTTCGGCCCTCTGGGTGATTTGGACTTCAACTTCCACCATTCCTAACAGCCTGAGGCCCTTTCCTGCTTAAGTGGCTGAGGGGGGAAAGGAAAAGAGCCTGAGGCTGCTAGGAATTGTGGGAGTTGGAGCCCAAAACACCTGGAAGGTCCAAGTTTGCCCATGCCAGCTTTCGACAGAGACTTCTTCCTCCCTCTTCCCCTTCGCGCCCTTTCTTCCCCCTCCTGCCGAACACTTACTTTTTCTTCTACACTGCCGCTTCTGCCGCCATTTTGATCGGAGGGGGCAGCAAGGGGAGGGGGAGGGAGGAAGATGTGACCCATGCGGGCGCTACTGCGCAGACTCGCCCCAGAGCAAAGCGAGGCAAAGCGAGCAGAGTGAGGCTGGGAAGAAGGGAGCCCGAGTGGAGAAGAAAAAGTGTTCGGCAGGAGGAGGAAGAAAGGGTATTGGAGGTTCCAATTTCCCATGGCACACCTGATGGTCACTCGGGGCACACTAGTGTGCCACGGCACACTAGTTGGGAAACACTGTGTTACCAGGACCATGGTAAATAGAGACACCACATCGAAGCTGATCGGTTTGTCGTTGGTATTTATTTAGCTTGAGGTTGCTGATTTTTTCCCCTATGAAGTGGGCTTAGTTTGGATTCTTTTTCAAATGAATAGATATGAACAACATATCTTTTCATTTGCCCACAATAGGTACCTTTCTTCCTACTCCATTCTTTTGTGATTTGCAACCACTTCATTTCAATTTTTGGGAAACGAATCACAGGAAAGATCCAATTCTCATGAAGTTGTCCTGGCCTGCACTTGGGAGTGTTTAGGCCTTCTTCACGTTGCAAGGCAGGCCAATTGATCCGCTTCTTTTCCTCCCCCAAGGCGGGGGCGTTCGGAACACGGGTTTAATACAATCTGTCCAAGGACTGGAGGTTCGAGTCCTCCACCTCCGTGTTTCTGGGAATTCAATCAATTCGACCAATCAGCGCCCGCCCTCGGGCTCCCGACCCATCCAGAGAGTTCCTCCCGAGTTGTGCCAGTTGTGCTCTCTATCCTTCGAGGTCCTGTCCAAATCCAATCGCGCCTCAATCTGCGTCCCAGAGGCGAGGATTAGAGGAGGCGAAAGGTTTGGCAGGGCAAAGAATCAATGGGAGCTCTGTAATTGGCTTCGGTGGAGCCAGAATCCCTTTCCTCCTGAAGGATATTTGTATCTGCACCGAACAGGAGACAAGCGAGCCCTTCTGCTGCGAAGATGGGGCTTTGGGTTGCCCGGGCAAAGCAAACAAAAACAGACAAACCACAGGGAAAGGAAGGAAAGAAGGAAGGAAGGAGGCGCGCTGGACTTCCCTTCTCGCCGTTTATTTGTAGAGCTGGCGAGGAGAGAAAGGAAGGAAGGCAGCCAGTTTATATTGCCCTAGGTAGTGTAGACCCATATGATTGGGTGTACACCAGGCATGGGCAAACTTCGGCCCTCCTTCCCGGTTTTTTTGGACTTCAACTCCCACCATTCCTAACAGCCAGTAGGAAAGAAGGGATGGAGCCCGCGTTGACCTCCCAGTGGCCTGTGGGCAGCCTTTGCTTGTTGTCTTGTTGGCCTTTTTGTATGGCTGTGGGGGTGGGGGGGGGGGGGAGAAGCCAACTCTTCTGACTTCCCTTTCACACACACACCCCCGCTAAAGTTTTGATCCTCCCCTTGTCCCTGGTTTTGGGAACACGCTGCTTGTCCGTCCCAGATGCCGAGGATGGAAGGTGGGGGCACTTAATCCGCCCTCTAACCCTGTGACCTCCTTCCCTTAAGGAGCTTTTCTCCTTCATGTCCCCGGTCTTTTGAAGGCCTTCTTGACAAATAAAAGCAATTTCCTTTCGGAACTAGAACCGGGACGTGGGGAAAGAAAAGAAAAGAAAAGGGGGGAAAAAGAACAATCAAGGGTGCGCAGTGGTTCTCTTCTTCCAGCGTTTAGAGAGCCTGGGAGGCTTGTTGGTTTAGACCAGGCATGGGGAAAATTTGGCCTTCCTTTCAGGTGTTTTGGACTTCAACTCTCACCATTCCTAACAGCCTCAGCCCTTTCCTCCCCCCCCCCCCCTTAGCCACTTAAGCGCCATCCTTCCTTCCTTTCCCTCCTTCCTTCTTTCCCAATCTCCTTCCATCCCCCCTTCCCTCCTACTCTCCTTCCTTCCTTCTTTCCTTCTTTCTCTCTTTCCTTCCTTCTCTCTTTCCTTCCTTTTCTCCGTCTTTCCTTTCTTCTCACCTTCCTTCCCTCCTTCCATCCTTCCCTCCCTCCCTCCTTCCTTGTCTCCCTACTTCCTTCCTTCTTTCCTTTCTTCTCTCCTTCTTTCCTTTCTTCTCTCCTTCTTTCCTTCCTTCTCTCCTTCTCTCCTTCCCTCCCTCCCTCTTTCCTTCTTTCTCTCCCTACTTCCTTCCTAATCTCCTTCCTTCCCACCTTCTTTACTTCCTTCTTTCCTTCCTTCTCTCTTTCCTTCCTTCTTCCTTCCTTCTCTCCTTCCTTCCTTCTTCCTTCCTTCTCTCCTTCCTTCTTTCCTTCCTTTCTTCTCACCTCCTTTCCTTTCTTCTCTCCTTCTTTCCCAATCTCCTTTCTTTCATCCCCCTTCCCTCCTACTCTCCTACCTTCCTTCGCACCTTCCTTCTCACCTTCCTTCCTTCCATCCTTCCCTCCCTCCCTCCTTCCTTCTCTCCCTACCTCCTTCCTTCTTTCCTTTCTTCTCAACTCCTTTCCTTTCTTCTCTCCTTCTTAACTTCCTTCTCTCCTTCCCTCCCTCCCTCCTTCTTTCTCTCCCTACTTCCTTCCTAATCTCCTTCCTTCCCGTTTTCTCTATTTCCTTCTTTCCTTCTCTCTTCCTTCCTTCTTCTCTCCTTCATCCCTTCCTTTCTTCTCACCTTCTTTCCTTTCTTCTCTCCTTCTTCCCATCTCTCCTTCCCCTCCCTCCCTTCTTCCTTCTCTCCCTACTTCCTTCCCTCCTTCCTTCCTTCCTTCCTTCCCCCCTCCTTCCTTCCTTCCTTCCTTCCTTCCTAGGCAGTTGAGGGAGAATAGGAAGGGCCTGAGCCTGATAGGAATTGTGAGAGATAAAGTCCAAAACACCTGGAAGGAGGGCCAAGGTTGGCCCGTGCCTGGTGTAGACTGAACCTCAAAGGAGGAGGCCCAACCATGTGCACCAGTGTTCTGTGGTTTGCATCATCACCACCCAAGCTTCAAACTGCTTCCAAAATCATCTACACAGCAAAACCGTATTCCTCAATCCTTCTTTGAAACTGCATTAAAGGTTTCGTGTAGATGGGGCCCCAAACAGCTCGAGTTCCTGGCGTATTCTCCCCAAGGACAAGAGTCTCCGAAGGGTATCGGGATGAGCAGATTAATACTTTTCTTTATCTTCTTGGAGATACGCCGTGGGAGGGGATGCAACCTTTTCATGGCAACCTGTCTTTGAAGTCTCCTCTCCCCTCCCACCCCCCCCCACCCCCACCCCGTCCCTGGTTTGAGGTTTTAGGCGAGCGGACCTGGCAGGTCTTTGAATGAGCCCTCCCTCCCTCCCTCTGCATTGAAACCCAGACGCACCGGACCAGATCCGGAGAGTGAGCTCAGCTTTCTCTGATCTGTGAGCTGGCAAAGAAGTGAAAGAGGGGGGGGGGGGTGTTTCATTCACCAAAAGGAGGAAGAAGGGGGGAGAGGGGGTGGGAATCCTCTTAAAAAGCTGGGGGCGGCTGCCGCGGGGGTTGCCCTGAGCCGGGTGACGCGGGAGCGCCATGAATATTGCATTAGATGCCTCTACATATAGGCAAATGCCCAACCTCGCCGGTGCCTGCCCTGGCAAAGGGGGGGGGGGGGCAGAGCCGCCCGAGAAGACTCCCTCCATCCATACCTCCTTCCTCCCTTCCTCCTTCCTTCCTTTCTTACTTTCTTCTCTCCTTTCTTCCTTCTTTTTGTCCTTCCTTCCTTCTTTCCTTCCTTTCTTTCGTCCGTCCCTCTCTCCGTCCTTCCTTCCTTCCTTCCTTCCTTCCTTCCATACCTCCTTCTTCCTTCTCGCCTTTCCGCCCTTCTTTCTTCTTCCCTCCCCCTTCCTTCTTTCTCTTCTTTTCTTCCTTCCTTCCTTTCTTCCTTCAGTCCCTCCCTCCTTTCTTCTATCCCTCCTTCCTTCCTTCTTTCTCTTCTTACTTGCTTCTTTCCCTCCTTCCTTCCTTCCTTCCTTCCTTCTTTCATTCCCTCCCTCCTTCCTTCCCTCCTTCCTCTTTTTATTTGCTTCCTTCCCTCCTTTCTTCCTCCTTTTCTTCCTTCTTTCCTTTCTTCCCTCTCTCCTTCCTTCTTTCCTTCTTCCCCTCCTTCCTTCTTCCTCTTATTTACTTCCTTCCTTCTTTTCTTCCTTCTTGTCTTCCTTTCTTCCCTCCCTCCTTCCATCTTTCTCCTCTTACGTCCTTCATTTCTTCCCTCCCTCCTTTCTTCCCTCCCCTTCCTCTTCCCTTCTTCTTTCTTCCTTCTTCTTTTTATTTCTTTCTTTCCTTCCTTCTTTTCTTTCCTTCCTTCCCTCCTCCTTCCTTCCTTCCCTCCCTCCTTCCTTCTTCATCTTATTTACTTCCTTCTTTTCTTCCTTCTTTTCTTCCCTCCTTCCTTCTTTCTCGTCTTACGTCCTTCATTTCTTCCCTCCCTCCATTCTTCCTTCCTTCTCTCCTTCCTTCTCTCCTTCTTTCCTTCCTGCACTCAGTCATTCTTTTCTTCTTTCCCTTCCTTCATTCTTTCTTTATTCCTTCCTCCCTTCCTTCTCTCCTTCCTTCCTTCCTTCCCTCCTTCATTCTTTTCTTCTTTCCCTTCCTTCCTTTATTCCTTTGTCTCCTTCCTTCCTTCCTTCCTCCTTCTTCCTTCTTTCCTTCCTTCCTTCCTTCCTTCCTTCTTCCTTCCTTCCTTCCTTCCTTCCTTCTCCTTCATTCTTTTCTCCTTCCTTCCTTCCTTCTTTCCTTCCTTCCTTCCTTCCTCCTTTCCTTCCTTCCTTCCTTCTTTCCTTCCTCCTTTTCCTTCCTCCTTCCTTCCTTCCTTCCTTCACACGTGGGCCGGGCGAGAACTCCTCCGCCCGAGGATACAGGGAAGCCGGCCCCTCACCCCCAGCCCAGGAGCGCTCCCTCTCAGCCCGAGTCCCCAATACAACACGCAACACGGTCCCCATCCCAATTAAGCCCATACCAAATGGCACGTGAACAGGAATAATCCCTTCCTATTGTATGTAATTTTGCGGAGTCATGGATCTGCCTGGAAGAATTATTCCAAACAACAACAACAAAAACCCCAACCTGCCTCGAATATGAGGGTCTCTTCCTTCATATTTGGAGTATTTTCCTATCGATCTCATTTGGGAGTCATTCAAAAGGCAACGGGCTGCTTCCTCCTATTTGGGAAAGGGGGGGGTCCAGTATTCCATCACACCTCATTTAAATCCGTCTCACCTCCATTAAACCGGCACATTCGGCCTTACACAGATCGTGGATCCCAGCTGTCTGGGTAAATTTACCGGCTTTCATCTCGCTCGCTCTAATAAATAAACACTTGCCTCCTTCCCATGATTAACAAATCTCTCCCAAAGGTCATTTCCCTGGAAGTACATTTCGATTACACCGGAACTCTTTCCAGAAGTGTTTGGAATCATAGAGCAAATGTAGGTTATATGGTCAGTGTAGCCTTGGCATGGGAAAATTTGGGCCCTCCCGCTTCCTCCCTCCCTCCTTCCTTTTTTCCTGCCTTCTTTCCGTTTTTTTCCTTTTTTTTTCTTTCTCTTCCTTCCTTCTTTCCTTCTTTTTCCTTCCTTCTTTCTCTTACTTCCTTTCTTCTCTTCTCTCCTTCCTTCTTCTTTTCTTTCTTCTCTCCTTCCTTCCTTCCCTCCTCACTTCCTTCCTTCTTTCTTTCCCTCTTTCTTTCTTCTTCCCTTCTCTCCTTTTTTCCTTCCTTCTCTCCTTCCTTCTCCCCTTCCTTCTCCTTCCTTTCCCTTCCTTCCTTCCTTCCTTCCTTCCCTTCTTCGTTCTTTTCTTCTTTCCCTTCCTTCATTCTTTCCTTCTTTTATTCCTTCCTTCTTTCCCTTCCTCCCTTCCTTCTCTCTTTCCTTCCCTCCTTCATTCTTTTCTTCTTTTCCTTCCTTCATTCTTTCCTTCTTTTATTCCTTCCTCCCTTCTTTCTCTCCTTCCTTCTCTCCTTCCTTCCTTCTTTCTTTCCCTTCCTTCCTTTTCTCCTTCCTTCCCTCCTTCCTTCTTTTCTTCTTTTATTCCTTCCTCCCTTCTTTCTCTCCTTCCTCTTCCTTCCTTTCCTTCCTCCCTTCCTTTTCTCCTTCCTTCCTTCCTTCCTTCTTTCTTTTTTTCCCTTCCTCCCTTCCTTTTCTCCTTTTATTCCTTCCTTCCTTCTTTCTCTTCCTTCCTTTCTTTCTTCTTTCCTTCCTTCCTTCCTCTCCTTCCTCCCTTCCTTCCTCTCCTTCCTCCTTCCTCTCCCTTCCTTCTTTTCTCCTTCCCTTCTCCCTCCTTCCTTTTTCCTTCCTTCCTTCTTTTATTCCTTCCTCCCTTCTTTCTCTCCTTCCTTCTTTCTTCCTTTCCCTTCCTCCCTTCCTTTTCTCCTTCCTTTTCTCCTTTTATTCCTTCCTCCCTTCTTTCTCTCCCTCCTCCCTTCTTTCTCCCCTTCCTTCCTTCCTTCCTTCCTTCCTACCTACCTACCTACCTACCTACCTAAGCGGCTGAGGGGAAAAGGAAAGGACCGGAGGCTGTTAGGAATGGTGGGGGTTGACGTCCAAAACGTCTGGAAGGAGGGCCCTAGCTGACCCAGGTCTGTGTAGACGCTTTCCTTGACTGCAAGAACAGTTACTCCTACCTGTACCCCCACCGCTCGCACCTCCAAAAACAGACCTTGGGAAACGTTGTCTCTTCCAAAGCCTTCCTTTGAAACACAGCGTTGGGTTTGCATTCAACACTCAGAGCCGGAATTGGGATGCAAAAGCACTCGCGCCCTATCCTAGGCGCATTCAATCCGATACTTCTTCCTCACGGTTGGATTTTGGCACACAATCGATCTGAAAATCCAGGCGGATTTTTCATAAATTGCAAATTCTCTGTCTAAGCCTGAGAAAGAGCCAGGGAAGTCTGTTGTGCGTGGCTTCGGGGCTCCACGTCCGGCGGAGAGGGGAGGCATTAAGTGGGGGGGGGGGGGAATAAACTGGGCAAATTGTTTTCTCTGAAATGCTGGCATCCTGTTGCTCCAATCTAACCCTCTTTCGAGAGGCTGCTCCTCCAAGAATCCCCTTCCCCCAAAACACAGGTTTCAAGTCAGACCCAGTGTAAAAAAAATCCGAATTCTCCCTTCTCAAACCGGATCAAAACAATAGGAGGATGTGTCAAAAAGTTTTGCCTCCCCGGGCTTAAAAAAATGTTATGAATGAACCTATAACTGCAGGAATTGCTCCAGATCATAGCCTAAACTATCCTTTACTACCCCTGCCCCCAAAACACAGATTTCAAGTGAGACCCGGTGTGAGAATCCGAATTCTCCCTTCTCAAACCAGATCAAAATAATAGGAGGTGTGTCAAAGGTTTTGCCTCCCCAGCATAAAAACGTTATGAATGAACCTATAACTGCAGAAATTGCTCCAGATCATAGCCTGAACTATCCACTACTAGCAGATTTCAAGTGAGACGGTGTGAGAATCCGAATTCTCCCTACTCAACCAGATCAAAATAATAGGAGGAGGTGTCAAAAAGTTTTGCCTCCCCGGCTTAAAAATGTTATGCATGAACCTATAACTGCAGAAATTGCTCCAGATCATAGCCTAAACTATCCTCTACTACCCTTGCCCCCAAAACACAGATTTCAAGTGAGACCCGGTGTGAGAATCCGAATTCTCCCTTCTCAAACCAGATCAAAATAATAGGAGGAGGTGTCAAAAGGTTTTGCCTCCCCAGCATAAAAACGTTATGAATGAACCTATAACTGCAGAAATTGCTCCAGATCATAGCCTGAACTATCCACTACTACCCCTGCCCCCAAAACACAGATTTCAAGTGAGACCCGGTGTGAGAATCCGAATTCTCCCTTATCAAACCGGATCAAAATAATAGGAGGGTGTGTCAAAAAGTTTTGCCTCCTGGGTCATAAAAAAGTTATGAATGAACGTGCAACAGCAGGAATTACTTAGGATCATAACCTGAACTATGCTCTACACAGGTTCCAAGTCAGACCCGATGTGAGAATTCAAATTCTCCCTTGTCAAACCGGATCAAAATAATAGGAAGGTGGGTCAAAAGGTTTTGCCTCCCTGGTCATAAAAAAACAACTTTATGAATGAACCTATAACAGCATAAATTACTCCAGATCATAACCTGAACTATCCTCTACACGGGTTCCAAGTCAGACCCGGTGTGAGAATTCGAATTCTCCCTTCTCAAACCGGATCAACATAATTCTAAGGTAGTTACAGTGTGGAGGGCATCGACATGCCTGTTGGGGGTAAGATTTGTCTTAGTATCAGGGTGGGTCAAAAAAATTTGCCTCCTGGGGTCATGAAAACGTTAGGAATGAACCTATAACATCAGAAGTTGCTCCAGATCATAACCTGAACTGTTCTTTATTACCCCTGCCCCCAAAAACACAGATTTCAAGTCAGACTCGATGTGAGGACTGGGATCCCTTGATTCTTATCCAGCTTGTTTCTCAGGATTGCGGTCTTGCATCTCTTCTGCGGTGTAGTTGTTTCTCTGACACATAACAGCAGAAGTTGCTAACTATCCTTTATTACGTACACAGCTTTGAAATCATGGAGGGGGTGTTATGACAAAGGAGGCAAAACTTTTTGACACCCCTATATTGAAACCAAAAGGACAAAGTCAACAAGTCGAGTTTGAGTTTCCCAGTTAGTTTTCTGCCTCTCTCCTTGCCCTGGAAACAGCTGGAAAGTAGCGTTTGGGAGACCATAAAAGTTGATGATCTGGTGGGGCTTTTAGACTTGGAAATCCGTGCCGTTAATTGAGAGCAAGGGCTGCTTCTGTCTCCTTCGCATTTCCAGAGGTGTAAATCCAAAGGAGTTTAAGAGAATTAGCTCCATTGGTGGGAAGTCTAGGGCGAGATCCTTTTTCCCTTTCTGGGTTTCTGTTTAATACCCCGACTGGTATAGAATTGCCGGTCTTTACCGTCACAACAGAAGCTGTTGCGTCTATGAGGATTAACTCTTCTAAATCCTAGGGGGGGAAACTCAGGAAACTTTATGCAAGGCCCTTAAAAATGACAGACAGAGTATCGGGCGGATATTATAGGATGGAGAATTGATATATGGGGGGAACACACAACTTGGTCTTTCTTTCTGTCTCCTGCTCTGATATATAACTTAGAATAAATCCGAGTTTCTCTCAACTCTACTCAATCTCTCGTGGGAAATATGTCTTAAAAGGAAGGCGAGATTACCACAGGGAATTGGAACCAGAGCTGTTGAGGTAAACATTGAAAAGGACACATAACAGGGGTTTTTTCTTTTCTCTCCTTCTCTTTCACTCTCTCCTCCCTTTCTGCAAATCCATTTAGAGGAAACTCATTGTATACTTTTCCTCCTGGTCTTTAAAGGTGGTGAGAGAAGAAAAAGTTAACTCTGAGTAAGTTACAGTGTGGAGTTCAATTGGAGAGGCACTCTTCTAGTCGAAGCAAAACTTTACAAAACTTTCAAAAATTCATTATTATTTCATTTTTGGCGATTTTAAAGACAGAACCAATTAAGAACTGCCATTTATAATGACATTTTGAAAGTTTTGTTAGAGTTCTGAAATGTTCACCACCAGAACTTTAATTTCGTAAGTACTTTAGAACCATTTAGAACCATGGATTGCCCAGGCCTACTTTACAATATTGTTGTATGCTTCTTGGAAAGTATTAGAGCGGTCTCCTATGTGTGTTGATTAATTATGTGTTGATCCAATGGAAAGACAAGGCGAAATCTATGACCTTAAATATTCCTTCCAAATGAAATACAACCAAATATTGAAAATATAGAAAATAGTAGAGTTGTTTCAAATGAAGTGGGTGGCTCACTTTGTGTCTTTAGGAAGTCGTCCCTACACAGACTCATGTCATTGTTGAGATATTATTCTGTGTATTATATTATTATATTAATAATAATATATTATATTATATTAATAATATATTATATTATTATATTATATTAATAATAGTAATAATAGTAATAATTAATTATATTATATTAATAATAATATATTATTCATGTCACTGTTGAGATATTATTCTGTGTATTATATTATTATATTAATAATATATTATTATATTATTATATTATTATTATATTAATAATTAATTATATTATATTATTATATTATCATTATTAGTATATTATTATATTATTATATTATTATTATATTATTATATTATATTATTATATTATTATTATATTAATAATTAATTATATTATATTATTAATATATTATTATTCATTTCACCATTGAGATATTATTCTGTATATTATATTATTATATTAATAATAATATATTATATTATATAATATTATATTATATAATATTATATAATATAATATTATTATATTATATTATATTAATAATCTATTATATTAATTATTATATTAAATTATTAATAATAAATTATATAATATTATTATATAATAATATATTATTATTATGCTTCTGCTGTGAGATAAGAGCTAGCCATCTCAGATGATTCTCCTATGCCATACAGGGAGAGAGCCAAAAAGAGTAATTGTATCTGAGCTGAATAAAAATCCCACATTTTCTGCTTTGAACTGGAATATATGGCAGTGTGGACAGATATAACCCAGTTCAAAACAGATATTGTGGGATTTTCTGCCTTGATCTTCTGGGATATAGGGCTGTGTGGAAATGCCCAGAGATGTGTGCTGGTGTGAACACAAAGAGGAAGACGTACAATTGTACACTAATAAGAGAGAGATTCATTTTGGGTGATAGAAAGTTCTAGACACAATATACATTATGAGACAGAAGAGCCATAATAATAAGAAACCAGGCATGACTGAGGGCCCTTCTACACACTCCTATATCCCAGAATATCAAGGCAGAAAATCCCACATTATCTGCTTTGAACTATAATATATGGTAATGTGGACTCAAATAACCCAGTTCAAAGCCGATTTTGTGGGATTTCCTGCATTGATATTCTGTGAGGAAGGGCCCTTAGCAACTAATGTTATGTCCATTGTTTCTATTACAAAGTAGACCGATCTGAGAGAGTTACAGATTTTAAAAAATATATATTAAAACTGGGTGGGTCAAAAAGTTTTGCCTCCCTGGTCAAAAAAAACGTTGTGAATGAACAGATAACAACAGGAGTTGCTACAGGTCGTAGCCTGAAGTGTCCTCTACACAAAATCTGGTTGTCACAACCGACACGGTTTCAGATTCAATGGCTTGAGTGACGTTAAAACAGCCGAAGCAAAAGGCTGCATTTCTCCAAAATGTTATTGTCGAAGGCTTGCATGGCCGGAATCACTGGGTTGGTGTGTGTTTTCCGGGCTGGCTGTCCATGTTCCAGAAGCATTCTCTCCTGACGTTCCGCCTGCATCTATGGCAGGCTTCCTCAGAGATCGTGAGGTGGCGGTTATGATGCCTGGGTTAAACACTGGCACAAATGTGTACATATTGATGGTGAACGATGCTGCAGTTTTGTGTAGAGGACAGTTCAGGCTATGATCTGGAGCAACTTCGGCTCTTATAGGTTCACTCATAACGTTTTATGACCCAGGAGGCAAAACTTTTTGACTCACCTTGGTATTAATATTTTTTTTAAACCTGCAAACCTCTCAGATAGGTTTTGCTTTGTAATACAGACATAACATTAGTTGCTAAGGCCCCTTCCACACAACCCTATATCACATAATGCAGGAAATCCCACAAGATAGGCTTTGAACTGGGTTAGCTGCGTCCACACTACCATATATATTCCAACTTCGTATATCAATCCTCCTTCCTTTCCTCTTTCTCCTCCTCCTCCTCATTACATGTCAACTCTCTTCATTTCTCTTTTATGATGCACATTTCTTCCTCCTCCTCTCCCGGCTTCTTCTCCTTCTTCCCTTCCTCTTTCTCCTCCTCTTCCTCCTCCTCATTACATGTCACCCCTCCTTCATTTCTCTTTATGATGCACATTTCTTCCTCCTCTCAGTCTCCTTCTCCCCTTCCTTCCTTCCTTCCTTCCTTCTTTCCTTCCTTCTTTCCTTCCTTCCTTCTTTCCTTCTTTCTTTCCTTCTTTCCTTCCTTTCTTCTTTCTTCCTTCCTTCCTTCCTTCCTTCCTTCCTTCCTTCTTTTTAACTTTCTTTCCTTCTTTCCTTCTTCCTTCCCTTCCTTCCTTTCCTTCTTTCCTTCCTTCCCTTCCTTCCTTCTTTCCTTCTTTCCTTCCTTCCTTCCTTCCTTCTTTCCTTCCTTTTTTCCTACCTTCCTTCCTTCTTCCTTCCTATCTTCTTTCCTTCCTATCTTCCTTCCTATCTTTCTTCCTTCTTTCCTTCCTTCCTATCTTCCTTCTTTCCTATCTTCCTTTCTTCTTTCCTTCCTTCTTCTTTCCTTCCTTCCTTCCTCCTTCCTTCTTTCCTTCCTATCTTCTTTCCTTCCTATCTTCCTTCCTATCTTTCTTCCTTCTTTCCTTCCTTCCTTCTTCTGTGTACTTGACGTTGTCGCAAGAATATCACGCATTTACTTTATGTATTAGCTTCCTATACTAAGTTAACCCAGGTTTTTGTTCTTTATGATGCTTTGTATGATTTTTCAAAAGTAATATCCAAGAAGTCAAAGAGCAACTTTTTCTTGTCACAAAGAGACATTTTGCCTCTTTTCAAGGCCATGCACTTCCATGTCCCACGATGATGCTTTGTATGATTTTAGGTGTGGATGCTCAGGCTGGGATGGATGTCTTGGAAGAGGTTGGGAGGGCAATCAATGGAATCAAGGTGCCCAATTGCAATATATTATTCACACTTGCCTCCAAGAGACAAACAAGAGTTCTTTCTCCCGCCCTGGACCTTCCACAGATCTATACATCTCCCTCGTCTAGTTTCCAACAGACCTCACAAGTCGCCTCTGAGGATGGCTGCCATAGATGTGGGCGAAACATCAGGAGAGAATGCTGCTGGAACATGGCCATACAGCCCGGAAAACTCACAGCAACTCAACTGAATAAAATCCCACTTTATCTGCTTTGAACTGGGATATTATTTATTTATTATTTATTTACAGTATTTATATTCCGCCCTTCTCACCCCGCAGGGGACTCAGGGCGGATTACAATGTACATATGCATGGCAAACATTCAATGCCATAGACACACAACATATATAGACGGACACTCAGAGGCTATTTAACATTCCAGCTTCTGGCCACCAGGGGAGCTGTCGCTTCCTCATTCTTTGCATACTTTTTGGGGATTTTAATGGCCTCGTAAATCAGTTAAATTGGCCTCCCCACAAAGTGGTACCTAAATTTCCTACTTGATAGATGCAAGTATCTTGTGGGCTGCAAAGGTCGACAGCAAGCTACACATCTTTGGTCGGGAGCTCACTCCGACCCACTTGAGGAGGTTTGCTTTCCTAAGACAGTTATATTGCATATTCCACCTCCTCCGTCCTAAGATCTTCTGTATCCGAGACTTAGGAAGCGGAGGAGTCTATTTCTCTCTCTCCCCCAAACAAAAAACCGTGATTCCCAATTTGAGTGCTTCAGACAAAGATGGAAGCCAGAGACTACTCTTGCGCCACTTGTTTGATGCAGTTTGTGTAATGCATTATATTGCAAACTGCCTCAAATATATCAGGACTGGGTTGCTGCGAGTTTTCCGGGCGGCCATGTTCCAGAGGCATCATTCTCTCCTGACGTTTCACCCACATCTATGGCAGCCATCCTCAGAGGTTTGGGACTTCTGTATTCAGTGTGACTCTGAAGGTAAAACAGCACAGGGCTGCAGAACTCCCGTGTGGGTGGGTAGGTGTATGCGTGTGTCGGGGAGGTGAGAGTGGGAGAGAGAAGGGGGGAGGCCAGAGGAAAATCCTGCTGCCATTCCACCGCTTGGAGAGCTTTGCCGGGTGTAAGGTGACCCTTCCTGGATCTCTCCCCTTCCTGACTTCCTTCTTGTTGACTTGGAGGCAGTCCTCAACCAGGACAGAGCCTTGCTTGGTCGTGAAAACTCTTCCTTTCTCCACCCTCTTCGGCTGGGCGTGTAAAGTCAATGGAGTGGGGAGGCTTGGCTCAATGTATTGGAGAAAGCTTTCATGGCTGGAACTGAGTTGCTGTAGGACACCCCCCCTCCCCCCAAGTGGGTTAAACCCTTGTGCCGGCAGGACTGAAGCCCGACAGATCCTAGGTTCGAATCTGAGGAGAGTGTGGGTGAGCTCCCTCTGTCAGCTCCAGCTCCCCATGCGGGAACATTTATTTATTTATTTATTTATTTATTTACTGCATTCCTATACCGCTTTTCTCACCCCTGGGGGGACTCAAAGCGGTTTACAATATAATAAATGTCAAATTCAATGCCTCGTATATATTATATATTTATATTATATTATTATATTTATTATATTATATTAATTATATAAAATTATGTATTATGTATTATATAAATATAAAATATCACATATCCAAATCAATAACATATAACTGTAGAAAATAACAATTAAAATTATAAAAAAAACATCAAGCATAGATATAAGTGTGAAACATATTATTGCTGCAATTAACAATGTAGCCCCTTTCTCTTCCTCCCCCCAATTCTCTCTCCATAGCCTTTCACCCTTTTTATACCCTCCCTGCTCCCCCCCCCAAATCCTACCAGACACAAAGTTATTTAGATACAGATTGAATGCAAAATTGGGGGGGTTAAAACAAAACACGTCCTGGGCCTTCTTAGGGGATGGTAAATGTGATATGGGGTCCTTGGGGCGGGCGGAGGGAGAGTCTTATCTGATGATGGTAGTAGGCTACTGATCAGTTTCCTAAAAGTCCAGAGGAAGATAGATTTTATCAGTTCTGGTGTCATAAGTCAGGTGTGAGCTATCACTTGCCAGTAGACTGAGGATGGGGAGGGGCACCAAAGTGTAGCTGCCACTGAGGAGAGTTGGTGTGTAGGCCGCACCTTCTACTCTGGAGGAGCCAAAGTCTCCTTGCCCTCCTTTTAACTTTCTCCTTGCCGGCAGCTGGTGGGAGGGGGGCAGCGAGGTGTAGCTGTTGCCTAGGAGAGTTGGTGTGTAGCCTGCACCCTCTACTCTGGAAGAGCCATGAGAGAAGCCTCCCACAAGGATGGTGAAACATGTGAGTTTTCGGTGCTGTATGGCCATGTTCCTGGAGCATTATCTCCTGAAGTGCTATGGCAGATACCCACAGACTGAGGTCCATGTTTGGAAACTGTTCCTGAACCTCCCAAACTCTGAGGATGCCTGCCATAGATGCAGGCGAAACGTCAAGAGGGAATTCTTCTGGAACATGGCCACACAGCCCGGAAAACTCACAGCAACCCAGGCTTTGCAAAGAACTTGTTGCCTCCCAAGTCTTCTTCTCTGGGACAAGAGTATCTGAACCTGTCATTGAGAAGAGAGCTGCCTCGGAGGGGAGGGGGGGAGGAGGGGCCCTTCTGTGTGCCTGTTTCATTTCCAAATCCACCACCCCTGGCATTAAATATGACCTTTCCCTGCCTTCCCTGAAATTCGGTGAAAGGAGGAGTGTAGAAGCTGAGAAGGAGGGAGCACAGCAACTATTTGCAGGCACCATCCTGCTTATTATTATTCTATTATAGAGATTATAATAATATAATATAATATAATATAATATAATATAATATAATATAATATAATATAATATAATATAATATAATATAATATTATATAATATTATATTATATTATATTATATTATATTATATTATATTATATTATATTATATTATATTATATTATATTATATTATATTATATTATATTATATATAGGGCGTATGGAACACACAGATGGACACACATTATAAATAATTTGTTTTGACCAAGCTATGTTGATATTTGGAAACTGTTTCTGGTCCTGTCTCTCTCCACCTTCACTGCCACGAGGCATCTCTCTCTTCAGACCCTTGGAGCCACAAACACACACAGGTCACTTAATCCCCCTAGAGAAAAAAATCCACGTAAAATCCGGCTTCTGCCTCCTGCATAATACTGGGGTTTGTAGTTTAGTTGAGGTTGTTAAAGGCTCCTCCCTAAACTACAAACCCCATAATTCTGCAGGAGGCAGAAACCGGATTTTAATTGGATTTTTCTCTCTCTAGTGTGATGAGGCGACACACATTGCAAATCAATTCGTGTTTTGTTTTGACCAAGTTTTGTCGATGTTTGGAAATTGTTTCTTGTCATGTTTCTCTCCTAGATTTAAGGAGGAGCCGGGTATCTCTTCAGAGCGTTGGGTAAAGAAGCCTAAAGAGATCCTGGCCTATCTAGCGAATGTTAAGACGACTAACTTTGGAGATAGGGTTGATAGCTATACTAAGCTCCCACTTGAGTCTCCCTACTAGTAGCCACTTTAAGCAACCTCACTCTTCTTTGCAACTCAGTCTTCCCCGAGCACACACACACACACATATATAATACATATACTAATATGTAATATATATTACAGTTTATAATATATTATATATATAATATAATATATAATATATATTATATATAATACATATATACTAATATGTAATATATATTATATTATATATAATCTATTATATATATAATATAATATATAATAATATATTATAATATATAATATATATAATATAATTTGTGTGTATATATACAGACATTATATATTCATGGCCGGACTCACTGGGTTGCTGTGAGTTTTCTCTCCTGACATTTCGCCTGCATCTATCTGCATCCTCAGAGGTTGTGAGGTCTGTTAGAAACCAGGAAACCCAATTTTTATAGTTTCCAACACACTTCACAACCTCTGAGGATGCCTGCCATAGATGCAGGTGAAATGTCAGGAGAGAATGCTTCTGGAAAATAACCATGCACCCACAACAACTCACAACCCACATTATATATATTATGTATGTTTATGAGCGCGTGTTCGTGTGTGTGTGCGAGAGATAAATATAAAGTATCTATGTCCCTTTATTTGCCATTTGCAACACATATGAGAGATATAGTCGTGCGGATGTGCTGATCATTTGGACGACTTTTTCTTAATGGGAGGGTTAATGGCCACAACCATCCACGCAGCTCTGCCTGAATATTTGGATTAGGTTCCAATCCGAAACATATTTACCATGACCTAAATCCCATTAAATTCCGTGGCATGTATTACCCAGGAATAGGAATAGTAAATTGTTTTAAATCTGGGTATTCTGGTTTAAATGAGGTGTGGATTAGTCCCAAAAAAAGAAAAGAAAAGGTAACAACATACCACACACACGATGGCAGTGTCATAATCGAGAGAGTTCGGGGGAATGCCCTCGAATAAAACCGACACAGGAGGCGAGTTTACTTTGCAGTGCTTTGGAATCGGAGGAAAGCTGTGACTGGCAGCAACAACACCCCAAAACCGTATTTTTGGTCCCCCCCTCTCTTGAAGCCATGAACAGGAAAGTTCACATATCCCTATAATATCACATAATTGGAAATACACATTTTACAATGGTATGGTTTATTTTGAAACTGACTCCTTTCCAACTGAATTTCATAAAGTAAAAAATAAACAAACTCTTCATAGATCCAGACGAAATGTCAGGAGAGAATGCTTCTGGAACATGTCCATACAGCCCGGAATACTCAAAGCAACCTGGTGGTTCCGGCCATGAATATATAGAATAAATATATAATAAATATTATATAGATAGATAGATAGATAGATAGATATAATAATATATAATGTAAATAATATAATATAAATATATAATATATAATATATAATATATAATATATAATATATAATATATATATATATAATATATAATATATAATATATAATATATAATATATAATATATAATATATATACTATATATACTATATACTATATACTATATACTATATACTATATACTATATATGGGCCTATATAATAATATATAATGTGTAATGTGTAATATGTAATATATAATGTATAATATATAATGTATAATGTATAATAATATATATTATAATATATAATAATATATAATAATATATAATATGAAAGCCTTCGACAACACAATGGACCGGTTTACTTTTTCCAGGACTTCCCTTAAGTTCCCCTATTCTGTTGGATTTAAGTAGATGCTTAGAGGTTACTGTTATTGCTTATGTGTAAGTTATATTAATTGTTTTGTTTTATTATTTGCTGTTGTGTTGTTTATTACGTGTCATTGGGCTTGGCCTCATGTAAGCCGCCCCGAGTCCCCTTGGGGAGATGGGGGGGGTATAAATAAATAATTATTACACACAGACTGCAGAACCATTTCAAAGTGCATGCAAGGTTGTTAGTTTTGCCAACACAGTCTTCTTTCCTGAATTCCCAAATACCTGGGAGGCTGAGGTTGGAAACAAAACTGAGATTCAAGCCAGACGAGCGTCAACTTCAATCCTAGTTTTGTATCCCAAGTTTATTTATTTATTTCAGGCTTTGTCTCAGAGTTTCCCCCCTGCAATTCCTGCGTGGAGATATTTTTTCCCCCCAAATAGAAATGTTAAAGTGCGGTCAGCAGCACCAAGTGACAAGCTGCGTTAGTTACTTGATACTTTGGACACAGCTAATGTTTACTTCGAGATATTTTAAGCCCGGGTCAATAACTCGGGGGCCCGCCCTGCAGCGAAATATTTGAAGTGCAACACCTTGGACACGTTTAATTAGGGGGTATTAGCCCAGCCAGGCCTCCCAAGTAATTAGAAAATACTTTTGAAGGAGACAGCCTAATCGCTTTCCATGGGGCACTGGGAGACACTCACCTCAAGGTGTTTGTGGGACTTTGAGACCAGGAAAACTGGATCTCTTTGGAAGCCACGAAACTCACAGGGACACCATGTTTTCCAGAAAGTCACAGTGCCACCGGATTTTGTTGGGGGGCGTTTTGAAAAAAAGCAGAAATTAAATATAATATCCTGCCCTCCTATTTCGGTTGGAGAAAGCAACAGGCCAACATCGTCATCACACTAGAGAATAAATCCACTTTAAATCCGGTTTCTGCAGAATTTTGGGGTTTGTAGTTTAGGGAGGAGCCTTTAACAACCTCGCAAAACTACAAATTTTGAGGGAAAACAAACAGATTCATTTTCTAAAGTGTGATTAGTGAGTGAAAGTGATGAGTGAGTAATAGTCGTGGGGACGAGGCTCTCTGCGTTCCAGCAACACCGACTTAAAGGCTTTCGAGAAACAGATCCAATTTCCTCCAACTTTCCTTTGCTTTCCTTTCCTCCAACTTCCACATCTCCTAAACACATTTTCCGTGGGATTGAAACACATCTCGTGTGGGTTGAAACGCGGCTCGCTTCCAAGTTGCAGGTGTGTCTGTCCACTGTGGGGGGAAAAAATAAACAAATCTGTTTCTTTTGGCACCCTCTCCCTGCACTTTGCTGCCTCTGCTCTCCCAAATATTTGGCATTCCCTAATCGAGGCCGGCTGTCAGACCCTAAAAATAGCTCCCCATTCTGGCCATGCTGAAATATGGAACCACAACAGCACCCGAACGCCGCACTCAACAACACTCACAGACTAGATCTGTGACAGGAAAGTGATGATTGGTTAATACGTATCAGTCCGATTTGGGTCTGCTTCTCTCCTGATCCTTTCCAGGGCCAACTAGATTCGTGCCCTCCTCCCCTTTGGCTCCCTTCTGATATAAAGCAGTTCTAAAATTAATCAGCCCCCTCCTGGAAAACAACGCCCGAGGCCTCTTGTGTGTGTGAGAGAGGGAGAGATGGGGGAGGGGGCAAATATCCCTAAATTGCTGGACTCCGGTCCGCCTGGCCTTCTGCTTTCCCCCCACCGTGTCCTTGTCTGGTTCCTTTCCCATTCCCCCCACTAAAACCCCACTTCCTATCTCCCCCTCCCGGCCCTATCCCTCCGGAGCAGAGGGCGAATTTGCTCCAATGTGGGGTGAACCAGGGGTCCCGAAATATTGGGGAAGGGCCGGGGTAGCTGCCTGGAGTGGAGGATGCGGTTTCTGTTTTGGCTTCATGGAGAGGAAGGGGAGGGGGCTCCTTCAGCTCGGCTAAATCCTGTGCCTCACCGTTCATCTCTCCCTTAACTGATGAAATCACTTCTGCTTCACCTCCTTTCGCACTTTTCTTCTTCTTTCTCCTTCTCTTCTCCTCTTTCTCCTTCTCCTTATTTCCCTTTCGTCTCCTCCTTCTCTTTTTCTTCATTCTCCTTCTCTTTAACTTCTCCTTCTTTTGCCTTTTCCTTCTCTTCTTCTCTTTCTCCTTCTCATTCGTCTCCTCCTCCTTTCCCTTCTCATTCTCTTCCTTCTCCTTCACTTCTTCTTTCACCCTTCCCTTCTCCCCTTTCTCCTTCACCTTGGTCTCCTTCTTTCCCTTCTCATTCTCTTCCTTCTCCTTCACTTCTTTCGCCCTTCCCTTCTCCTCTTTCTCCTTCAACTTGGTCTCCTTCTTTTCCTTCTACTTATCTTCCTTTTGCTTCTCTTCTTTCGCCTTCTTCTTCTCTTCTCTTTCTCCTTCTTCTCCTTATCTTCCTTCTGCTTCTCCTTCTTTCGCCTTCTCCTTCTCTTCTCCGCTTTCTCCTTCACCTTCTTCCTCCTTCCTCTCCTTCTCTTTCTTCTCTTTCACTTCTTTCTCCTTCCCTTTCCTCTCCTTCTCCTTATTTTCCTTTTCCTTCACGTCTCCTCCTTTTTCTTCTGCCTTCTCCTCTTTCTCTTTCTCCTTCTTTCTCCTCCCCCTTTCCCTTCCTCTCCTTCTCCTTCTTTTCCTTCTCCTCCTCTTTCTTCTCCTTCACTTTTCATTTTTCTTCTTTTGCCTTCTCCTCTGCGCCTCTTTTTCCTTCTTTCTCCTCCACCTTCCCCTTCCTCTCCTTCTCTTCCTTCTCTTTCTCCTCCTTCTCCTTTTTCTTCTTTCACCTTCTCCTCTTTCTCCTTCTCTTCTTCCTCCTCCTCCTCCTCCTTCCTCTTCCTCCTGTGTCTTCCGAAGCAACACCCAGTGTCCCTACCCTTCAATGACCTTTGGGTGGGTGACTTTCACAATTTCAAGAACAGCCAAGCAAAGATCCTGAGGATGGCCTGGAAGAGTTGAATCACATTTGGGTGCCTTGAAGAGGACCTTTGTGGACGGGAGAAGTTCTAAGCAGGCAGAAGGAGAACCAACTCAAGGAAAAGGCTGGATGGCTCTACTGACCCCCCTCTATATATATATATATAGTAGTTTTTTTTAAAGGGAACGTTATGAGAAACTGGTTCCAGAGAGCTTCTTCCCCCATCGCTACGCCATGCCATCCAATCCCCTTCGTGGTGTTTATTTTGATTTCAAGCGCTGGGAGGAAGGGGGAACCCGGCGCCCTGCTGCCTGTCAATGCAAACCTCTCTGTTTAATATTGTTTTTGAAGCCCGAATACATGATCAAAGGCTCCTGTCCGGTTTTCAGCTGAATGATTCAATTATCAGACCATCTCGCATATGTTGCACGGCAGCTCGGTCCCACTCATAACCGCGCCAGGGAAAAAAACCCCACACAAACAAACATAGAGCAGGAATCCTCGATATTTGGAGGTCTTTTTCCTGCAGGCTAGGCTTTGGGATTACAAAAGGGGGAAGGCTGGCTGAGGAAGGAAGGGAGGAAGGAAGGGGGAGGGATATCATGCACCAAGGAAAGGGACCCTAAGACAATAAGAGGCAGGGAAAGAGAAGGATTGAGGGGGGAAATGAAACGCCTGCGAGGCTTTCTTTTCACCCCAATCCGCATATAAACAAACACACACACACACACACAAACTTCCTTTGTATCGCACTAATATTATCTTTGCAAGGAATTGTGGGATTCCGTCCCTTCTCTTTGGGCCTTCCTCCCCTTCCTTTCCCCCCTCCCAACTGTATGGATTGTATACATTGAGATACAAAAACGGGAGCGAAGATCTTTAGGTGCAGAAAGGAAGGGAAGGGAAGGTTGACAAAAAAATCAAAAAAAGAGAGAGATTGAGAGAGAGAGAGAGAGAGAGAGAGAGAGAGAGAGAGAGAGAGAGAGGACGCTATAGCTTTAAAACCGGGGGGGAAAGGAAGGGGTCGGGAGAGAAGGAGGAGGGGGCTGCTGCTGTCATTTACGAGAGGGCGGCTGGGTCACGTGTGGGCGAGCCCGCTCCGCCATTGGCCCGAGGCACGTGTCTAGGATACCGGCCTTTGCGACGTCACTTGAGGAGCTGTGTTAAAAATAAGAACAAAAATCCAGAGTGAAAGTATTTTCAGGTTCGGTGTTAAGTGGCTTCTAATTTTTCACACCTCCAAAGTGTAGACAGGGAAAGAGGGAAAGAAGGAGAGAAGGAAGAGAAGGAGAAGAAGAGATTTTCCTACTCGTCTATCTCCTCGCCTGTCTCCTTCCGATGCAACTTGGACTATTTGGCTCAAAGGGGAGGAGGAGGAGGGCGTTGGAGGCGGCGGCGGCGGCGGTTGTGGTTGTCCAGATGCCTCGGTGCCTTCCCAGGCTGCGTTTGCTGGGCGCAGCTGAGTAGCTACTCCGAGGGAGGCTTTCGCTCTCTCCAGTCTCCAGATGGGCTACCACTGACCCACGCGCGCTCTCTCTCTCTCTCGCACCCACCCCTGGCCCTGAGGAAAGTCCTCGGGATGGATCCGCGCCGGGGCCAAGAAGGCACGAGGCGGGCGCCCTGCTGAGACTGAAGGCGGACATTACAAGGCCTCGGAGGAAGAGGAGAAGGAGGGGGAGCGCTCCTAGACGCCTTCGCCGGGGGGCTGAGGGGGGCAACGCTGGCCCTGGATCGCTGGGAAGGAGCTGAAGAGCCCAGAAGGGCGCCCGAACAAAAGGGGAAGCCAGCGAGCGAGGCGTTGGGGGGCTCAGCATGGAGGAGCGGCCAGGCAGCGAGCAAAGCGGGGAAGAGCAGCAGCAGCCACCCCATCCCCATCCACCGCCGGAGGAGTCCAGCAGCGGGAGCGAAGCGGAGCCGAACCGGCGCCGGGCGGCGATGCTCCTTCCCCGGGTGCTCCAAGCGCCCCCCCACCGGATCACCAACTTTTTCATCGACAACATCCTGCGGCCGGAGTTCGGGAGGAGGAAAGAGGACGGCACTGGCCTTAGCTCGGACTCGCACCCGCACTCGCAGCAGCAGAGCCACCCGCACCACCCGCAGCAGCAGCAGCAGCAGAGCGCCCCTCACCTCCACCAGCCCCCGCTCCTGCCCGACAGGAGCCCCTCCGCAGCTCCCGCCGAAGGAGGAGGAGGAAGCGGAGGCGGCTCCAAAGCCCTGGTCCCGGCCAAAAAGGGAGACGATTCGGGCGAGACGGAAGGAGCCCTGAAGCCCCACGGTGGTGCTGGAGGAGGGGGAGGAGGAGGAGGGAGCAGCAGCGGGGGAGGCGGCGGAGGAGACCTCTCGCTCAGCTCCGACTCGGACAGCTCCCAGGCCAGCTCTTTCCCCAACGCGCAGCCCATGCTCTGGCCCGCCTGGGTCTACTGCACCCGCTACTCCGACAGGCCTTCGTCAGGTAAGAGAACCGGCACAAGCCCCCTCCCTTCCTCCTCTCCTCTCCCCTTAGCAGGAAGCACGGGCTCCCCGCGGAAGGAGAGGTAGTTTCAAAACAACGAGAGCAAAGTTGAACGGCGGGTGAGTGGGGGGGGGGGGGCAGGGAGAATGTCAGACCATATTTATGAAAGGAGGCTCTTCGTCTGTAGAGGGAAAGGCTGAATCGTACAGAGAGGGGAGGAAAGGTGAAAAGGCTGCACGGCACACAAAGCCACTTCCAGTCCGGGCACTTTGGAAACCAGACCAAACACCCAGCCTCCGAAGCGGACGAGAGTGCATCTATCTATCCATCCATCTATCTATCATCTATCTATCTATCTATCTCTATCTATCTATCTATCTATCTATCTGTCAATCAATCAGTCTCACTATCGAGCTTTCTTTTTATGTCGCTATCTATCTATCTATTTTGTAGCTATGTAGGCCTAGCTATCTAATTATGTATACGTATGTATATCTATGTAGATATGCACTACATAGACAGATAGAGAGCTGCAAAATATATAGCTATCTATGTAATTATGTAGCTATCTAGTTAAGTAGCAATTTATCTATGTAGTTACGTATCTATCTAGTTATGTAGCTATCTATCTGTTTATCTAGTTATGTAGCTATCTATCCATCAATCTATCTATGTAGTTATGTAGCTATCTATCTACTTATCTATGTAGTTATGTAGCTATCTATGTAGTTATGTAGCTATCTATCTACCTATCTATGTAGTTATGTAGCTATCTATCTAGTTATGTAGTTTTGTAGCTATTAATCTATCTATTTATGTAGTTATGTAGCTAATCTATCTATCTAGTTAGCCTACCTACCTATCTATGCAGCTATCTATCTATTTATCTAGCTATGTAGTTATGTAGCTATATCTATGTAGTTATGTAGTTATCTATGTAGCTATCTATCTATCTAGTTAGCCTACCTACCTATCTATCTAGCTATCTATTTATCTATCTATGTAGTTATGTAGCTATCTATCTATCTATGTAGTTATGTAGTTACGTAGTTGTGTAGTTATCTATCTATCTATCATCTATCTATCTATCTATCTATCATCTATCTATCTGTGTAGCTATAGTATCAATCTTTCTATCATCCCACCCCATGTATAGGAGGGGGGGGGGGGAGTTCCTTGTAGGATTCCTAACCCGCTCCCTTCTCTCTTGAGAAAGGGAAATAATGACCTCGGAAAGGCCCGGCTCTAGAAGTCCTGCCGCTTGTAAACAGGCCTGGAAACGCACCCCGTCCTTTCCTGCCTCCTAGTTCTCCTCCAAAGGGGCCTGGAAGCAACTCCAGGCCTTCGGGGAGAAAGGGGGACCCCCGGGAGAGCTTTGCTTTGGGTAGGGAAGACCCCAAGACCCCGGAGAAGCAGGGAAATGCCTTTCTTTCTCGCCAGCCAGCGCCATTGGGAAGGCTTTGGGGTTGGAAGGGAGAGAGAGATAGACAGTCAAGCTCCCTAAACATGGTCTCCTCTGTTTACAACCCTCGAGGACCAAAACCGAGGCGATTTCCCCGAACTGCCGTTGCAATTTATACATCCCAAACCACACTTAATTGTGGAATAAAATTCCAATGAGTAACAAAGCGGTGTTTTTCGCTGCCGGATGAGAAATAAATATCCCCGCCTGGGTCGAAATTTGCTCCATTGTTCTCCAGCCGCCTCCTTTGTTAATATTTAATTATCACACATCCCCACCATGGCCCAAAACAAAGATTTAAGTTGGTTCCTTCCACAAAAAAAGGCTGGAAACAGGATCTTTCTGCCGATAAAATGTTTTGTTTTTAGTTTTTGCATGTAACACTCGAAAAAATAAAAATAAAAATACTAGTTCGGGAAGGAAATTCGGTTTTTTAAAAATATCCCAAAACAAAACCCATATACGTTTCAATTTTAGTATGCCATGGATCGAACAAGAGAGGAAGTCCAGTCTTCAGGCCGATATATTATTAAAAGAAAGTGCCTTTTGCTTCCCTGTTTATGATGGTGTTGCCGGAGTTGATGCAACCAAGAGGTAAACATTGAGCAGGGCAAAACAGACTTGGGGAGCAAGTCTGTTTTGCCCTGCTCAATGTTTACCTCTTGGTTGCATCAACTCCGGCAACACCATCATAACTCATTCTGGGTCTCTTAAAGGGGATTTTTTTTTCTCAGAGGCGAGAGAAAGTATGAAGCAGTTTCAGTTTTATTTTTATTTATTTATTTTGCTGTCTCTCAGTCAGGAAGTCAGGACAACAGAAGCACTCCAAGTGGCCAGCTTTTGGTCAGCTTCTGGTCAAGGGACATTTAGCATCCACCATGCCAAGTTTTTAAAACGTTTGTATTTTTAAATGCATTTTAATTGTATCCTCAACTCGCTTCTGAGACGATAAATAAATAAATAATCAGGAAGTCTTTCCTCTTTATGTCTTTGCAATAGATTCCGTACACAGCCTGGGAGAGATCTCTGGCCTCTTCTACACAGGTGAATGAAAACCCTATATTATCTGCTTTGAACTGGAATCTATGGCAGTGTGGACTCAGATAACCCAGTTCAAGGCAGATATCGTGGGAATTTCTGCCTTGAGATTCTGGGATATCAGAAGGGCCCAGAGTCCACACTGCCACATATCCCAGTTCAAAACAGAAAATGTGGGATTTTCTGCCTTGATATTCTGGGTTATAAAGCTGTGTGGAAGTAACGAGGTGAGGAATGGCCTCAGCTCGGCTATTTTTGGAAAAAAAGGCGAGACTTTAACCCTCTCGTGGGCCAAGTGAAAGCAAAGTTATTCCCCTGTGCTCCTCCTCCCTTGCCTTCTTCTCTAGACCCCCGGCCCCAGGCCCTTCCACGCAGCCCTATATCCCATAATATCAAGGCAAAAAGTCACACAATATGTGCTTTGATCTGGAATATATGGCAGTGTGGACGCAGATAGCTCAGGGCCCTTCCACACTGCCCTATATCCCATAATAATAATAATATCAAGGCAGAAAACCCCACAATATGTGCTTTGATCTGGAATATATGGCAGTGTGGACTCAGATAGCTCAGGGCCCTTCCACACAGCCCTATATCCCATAATATCAAGGCAAAAAGTCCCACAATATGTGCATTGATCTGGAATATATGGCAGTGTGGACTCAGGTAGCTCAGGGCCCTTCCACACAGCCCTATAATCCAGAATATCAAGGCAGAAAATTCCACAATATCTGTTTCAAACTTGGTTATCTGAGTCCACACTTACAGTATATAAATACTGTAAATAAATAAATAAATAAATAAATAATGTGGGATTTTCTGCCATAATTTTCTGGGATATAGGGCTGTGTGGAAAGGACCTGAGTCTCCACTGCCTTATATTCCAGTTCAAAGCAGATAATGTGGGATTTTCTGCCATGATATTATGGGATATAGGGCTGTGTGGAAAGGTCCTGAGTCCCCACTGCCATATATTCCAGTTCAAAGCAGATAATGTGGGATTTTATTCAGCTGTGTGGAAGGGGCCTGAGAATGGCCCGCCAGGGTGGACGGAGGCCGAGAAGCTCTCTCTCTCTCTCTCTCTCTCTCTGGTGGGCTCCTCCTGCCCTCCACGGAGGGCACAGGCAGGAAGGAGTCAGGAAACGGGCAGGTCTGGCTGAGGCCTAGCCGAGGTCGCTTAGAGATGGGTTTGCGCCCAATTCCCCCCAGAACAAAAGAGAGAAGGACAACCCCTCCTCCTTTCCCCAATTCCCTTTTCTCCTTCAGCCTCAAGAAGAGCGGGCAGAGGAGGAGGAGGAGCCCCCTTCCTCCAGGCCTGCTTTCCTGTACCGTCCCTGGGCTTGTTTCCCTTCTAAAAATGCAAACCCAATTTCCCTTTCTCCTTCAGCCAAAAGAAGAGCGGGCTAAGGCTGAGGGCCCTTCCACACAGCTATATAACCCGGAATATCAAGGCACAAAATCCCACATTATCCGCTTTGAACTGGGTTATCTGTGTCCACACTCAGATAATGTAGGATTTCCTGCCTTGATATTCTGGGATATAGGGCTGTGTGGAAGGGCCCTGGTTATCTGAGTCCACACTGCCATATATTCCAGTTCAAAGCAGATATTGTGGGATTTTATTCAGTTGTGTGGAAGCGGGCTTGAGTAGGAGGAGCCTCCTTCCTCCAGGCCTGCTTTCCTGTACTGTTCCTGGTCTTGTTTCCCTTCTAAAAATGCAAAGAGTGAACTTGGAGGGATTTGGGGAGGGGGGAGGAGAGGATCTCTCTCATCTAAGGCAGAGGTTGGTGGACATGTCCTTGGCCTGGCTCCCTTCTTACCCTTCTCTCCCTGGCTCTCCTCCCTTCCTCCTTTGGGTTGGATTTGGAGGAGTTGGGGAGGAAACAAGACTGGATTTGGAGGAGTTGGAAAAGTGAAGGAGTTGGAGGAGGAAACGGGGCTGGATTTGGAAGAGATGGGGAAAAAACAAAGCCTGAGTTTGGAAAAATTGGGGAGGAAACTGGGCTGCATTTGGAGGAGTTTGAAAGGTGATGGAGTTGGGGTGGAAACAGTGCTGGATTTGGAAAAGTTGGGGATTAAACGGGGCTGGGTTGAATGAGTTGGAAAGGTGAAGGAGTTGGGGAGGAAACAGGGCTGCATTTGGAGGAGTTGGAAAGGTGATGGAGTTGGGGAGGAAACAAGGCTGGATTTGGAAGAGTTGGAAAGTGAAGGAGTTGGGGAGGAAACAGGGCTGAATTTGGAAAAGTTGGGGAGGAAACAAGGCTGGATTTGGAAAAATTGGGGAGGAAACGGGGCTGGATTTGGAAAAGTTGGGGAGGAAACAAGACTGGATTTGGAAACATTGGGGAGGAAACGGGGCTGGATTTGGAGGAGTTGGAAAGGTGAAGTAGTTGGGGAGGAAATGGGGATGGATTTGGAAGAGTTGGGGAGGAAACAAGGCTGGATTTGGAAGAGTTGGAAAGGTGAAGGAGTTGGGGAGGAAACAGGGCTGAATTTGGAAAAGTTGGGGAGGAAACAAGGCTGGATTTGAAAATATTGGGGAGAAAACGGTGCTGAATTTGGAAAAGTTGGGGAGGAAACAAGACTGGATTTGGAAACATTGGGGAGGAAACGGGGCTGGATTTGGAGGAGTTGGAGAGGAAACAAGACTGGATTTGGAAACATTGGGGAGGAAACTGGGCTGGATTTGGAGGAGTTAGAAAGGTGATGGAGTTGGGGAAGAAACAGGACTGGTTTTGGAAAAATTGAGGAGGAAACGGGGCTGGATTTGGAAGAGTTGGAAAGGTGATGGAGTTGGGGAGGAAACAGGGCTGGATTTGGAAAAAAATTGGGAGGAAACAAGGCTGGATTTGGAGGAGTTGGAAAGGTGAAGGAGTTGGGGAGGAAACAGGGATGGATTTGGAAAAGTTGGGGAGGAAACAGGGCTCCATTTCTTAGAATTATAAAACCATAGAGTTGGAAGAGACCTCGTGGGCCATCTAGTCCAACCCCCTGCTAAGAAGCAGGAGGAGATGAGGAGGTGCAGGACTTTGGAGGAGTTGGGGAGGAGGAGGAGGAGGAAACGGGGCTGGATTTGGAGGAGTTGAAGAGGAAACGGACCCCATTCGGGCCCCCTTCTTTGCTGCCCCCTTCCCCAGAGTGTGGGCCTCCTATGCTCCGATCCAGGCCCTTTTAATTGGCCCTGCTTTTTACAGAAAGAGCCGGAATTCCCCGAGGAACCCAGAGAACCACTTAGCTGGGGAAAGCCGAGCAGACCTCCACATCCCCGACATTGCCCTTAATAATTGAGTTAAGCCTCCGAGGCTGAGCATGGCAAGGCCTTGTTGTCTCCCTTCCCTCACCCCCTCTCTCTTTGCCCTCTTTCGCCCCGGACGGCAGGCCCCAGGTCGCGGAAACCAAAGAAGAAGAACCCCAACAAGGAGGACAAGCGCCCGCGGACCGCCTTCACGGCCGAGCAGCTGCAAAGACTCAAAGCGGAGTTTCAGACGAACAGGTACTTGACGGAGCAGAGGCGGCAGAGCCTGGCCCAAGAACTCAGCCTCAACGAGTCGCAGATCAAGATCTGGTTCCAGAACAAGCGGGCCAAGATCAAGAAAGCCACCAGCAACAAGAACTCCTTGGCGGCCCACCTCATGGCGCAAGGGCTGTACAACCACTCCACGGCCTCGAAAGACGGCAAGTCCGACAGCGAGTAGAGGAGGAGGAGGAGGGAAGGAAGCAAGGGCGGCAGAGCTTATACCAGGCTTTGGGAAGCTTGGGCCTTCATTCCAGGTGTTTTGGACTGCAACTCCCACCCTTCCAAACAGCCTCAGGCCCCTTCCTTTTCCCCCTCAGCCGCTTAAGCGGCTGAGGGGGAAAAGGAAGGGGCCTGAGGCTGTTTGGAAGGGTGGGAGTTGCAGTCCAAAACACCTGGAATGAAGGCCCAAGCTTCCCAAAGCCTGGCTTATACAATGCAATAATTTAACTAAAAACAAAACCAATAAGGGCCAGTGTATAAAGACTTATACCAGCATAAATAGTGGAGAGGGAAAAAAAAAGTTAAATAATATTGTGTATTAGAATAATATACTTCTGCAATATTCAGTGTGTGTGTATATATATATTATATATTATATATATATTATATATATATATAATTTACAGATTAAGGTGTTGTAAAAAAATTATCCGATTATAAAAAAATTTTTTTTTCTGTTTGATGAGAAAAAAAAAACCCAGAAGCTTAAGTTAAAACTTTTTTTTTGATAGGCTTAAGCAATTCACTGTTTGACGGGACATTTTGGGACACTGTTGTGTTTTTTTTTGAAATTCAAAAAAAATTTATTAAAAAAAAAACCACCACAAACTTTTTTTTTGCTGAAGTCCAAAGATTTTTTTTATTATTATTATTGCTGCATTTTCACGAGAACTGTGAACCCGAATAAATAGCTCTCCTATTTGTTCTATGAGTTTTAACTGTTTCTTCTTCTTCTTTTTTTCCCTTTCCTCTTGTGTTTTTTTGTCTTTTGGGGGTGGTGGTGGGGGGATGGGATGGAAAAAAAATCATACTTTAAAAAAATATTCACAATAATAAATTATAAACACAATATACATATAAACAATACATACTATCTGCCTGGAAATATATAAATAAATTCTGAATTATACAGTTATGATGTATTGTCGAAGGCTTTCATATATAATTTATTATATATATATATATAATACATATTTATTAATTTATATTATTTATATTTATATACATATATATGTATATATATAAATAATATAAATTAATAAATATGTATTATATATATAATAAATTATATATATAAAATAAATTATATTATATATATATATATATATATACACACACACACACATACATTTTTATTACATACATTTCTATCCCACCCCTCTCTCCACAAGGGGACTCATCAGTAGTGATGAGCATTTCTAGTGTGATGGGTTGCTGTGAGTTTTCCGGGCTGTATGGCCATGTTCCAGAACATTCTCTCCTGACCTTTCGCCTGCATCTATGGCAGGCATCCCCAGAGGTTGTGAGGTCTGTTGGAAACTAGGCAAGTGGGATTTATATATCTGTGGGATGTCCAGGGTGGGAGAAAGAACTCTTGTCTGTTTGAGGAAAGTGTAAATGTTGCAATTGGCCATATACCGATGCCTAACAACTTTTCCTGAATTTTCCTTCCTCTCTCTATGAAGAAAGGGAGTGAGGATGGAGAGTAGTTGTTAGGCCCCTTGCACACAGCTGAATAAAATCCCTTATGTTCTGCTTTGAACTGGATTGTATGGCAGTGTGGACTCAGGATTGATATTCTGGGTTATATGGCTGTGTTAGACAAAATTGGTAACCCAACAGGGGTTGATCTTGGAGAAATTCTGAAATTAATTCCTCTGCCCAAAAATCGTGTTGGCGGGACAGTTTTCTGAGGAGTGAAAAGGGAATACTGTTTTTGGGTTGCTGTGAGTTTTCCAGAATGGCCATATAGCCCGGAAAACTCACAGCAACGCAGGGCCCTTCACACAGCCCTATATCCCAGAATTTCAAGGTAGAATATCCCACATTGTCTGCTTTGAACTGGAATATATGGCAGTGTGGACTCAGATAGATAACCCAGGGCCCTTCCACAAAAGCAGAAAAATCCCACATTGACTGAGTGTGGGATTTTCTGAATAGATTTTCTGAATATACACTGAATATATGGCAGTGTGGACTCAAATAACTCAGGGCCTTTCCACGCAGTCATATAACCCAGAATATCAAGGTAGAAAATCCCACATTATCTGCTTTGAACTGGAATATATGTCACTGTGGACTCAGATAGATAACCCAGGGCCCTTCCACAAAGGCAGCAGACCCCACATTGTCTGAGTGTGGACTCGGATAACCCAGTTCAAAGCAGATATTATGGGATTTTCTCCCTTGATATTCTGGGATATAGGGCTGTGTGGAAGGGCTCAGAGTCCACACTGCCACATATCCCAGTTCAAAACAGAAAATGTGGGATTTTCTGCCTTGATATTCTGAGATATAGGTCTATGTGGAAGGGCTCCCCATTAATTCCGACCATGAAAGCCATCGACCAACACTTGGAATACTGTTTTGCTTTATAGTTTCCTTAGGACGATATCTCTTTCCTTAAGAAGTCAGGGAAAAGCCCCCCCCCCCCCCCCAAATTCTGCCTTGGCCTTGTAATTGTTGCCTCCAATTCGCCCATCCATCCCCACCTGCTTTTTATTTATTTCTTGCTTGTCTCAACACACAAGAGAGAAAAAAAAATCCACTTAAAATCCGGTTTCTGCCTCTTGCAGAATTCTGGGATTTGTAGTTTAAGGAAGAGCCTTTAACAGCCTCACTAAACTACAAACCCCAGAATAATGCAGGAGGCAGAAACCGGGTTTTAAGTGGGTTTTTTTCCCTCTCGCAGTTTGGCCTGGTGTTTTAACCGGGCCAATTTCTGGCCATTGGGACTCCTCCACCCCCCACCCCCAAAACAGGAGGAGACCCAATTTGTGTAAGCAAGCAAGCCGAGGAAGAGGATGTGTATCTATCTAACTATACTTCAAGTTTCTAGGGGATTGAATTGTAAGACTGGGAACCTTACTGTTAGGGTTTTTGTTTTGAGGAGACAAGTCACTAACACTGCAAAAAAAAACTCCAGGAAAAGGTAGCCTTTCCTTGCCGAAAATTTGAGTGATTTTAAACCGAGCACATACATCCCCAGTGAGGTTACAGTGTGGAAGTTGTGACTAACGCGCTATCGACCTGCGTCAAAGAAAGATGTGATGCTTTGTGTTTGTTTTGGAATACAAAACAATGCCTCCCCCCATATCTTCTCTAGCCCCCTTTTTGGAGAAAGAAGGCTCTCCAAAGTTGGCTAGAGCAGGCCTGGGCAAACTTGGGCCCTCTGGGTGTTTTGGACTTCAACTCCACAATTCATAACAGCTGGTAGGCTGTTAGGAATGGTGGGAGTTGAAGTCCAAAACACCCAGAGGGCCCGAGTTTGCCCAGGCCTGGGCTAGAGCCACACGACGGTGCATTGCCTTAAAACCTTTCCTTAGTTCACAATCACAACAGACACACATTGTACATACAAAGTAGTATTTCAACTGAGGGAAAGGGAAATAAACCATAGTCTTAAATCTAGAGTGTAATGTTACATTCCGGGTTAATTATCAGGTGTTTACACAGGGTTCAGTGGCATTGCCTTCGACGAAGGAATCCTCCTAGTTGGTGCATTTTCACAACTTGCAGTCTCTGATATTTATTTATCTATTATTACTTTATGGACTATGAATGTTTCTATTTCCCTTTTTTCACTGCATTTGTGTGTGTGTGTGTGTGTTTCAAACCTTTGAAAGACTGCATTAAATAATAAACAAACCCAAATTTACGTGCATTGGTTTGATAAGAGGACAGTTCTTCAAAAAGGCCCTTTCTGAGTCGCAAGGAAATTATAATTATAAGTGTCCATGGGTTGTGAGGTTTCACAGGATTAGGAGGAATTCGCATTATAAAAGTTTTCCCCCCCTGCCAAATGGTTAAGCGATTTTTAAAAAAGTAATTAAGAAACTCTAAACGATTCATCTTGACTTGGGAGAACAGTTAGCAAAGTTTGTAACATCCAAACTTGGAGTCTACTTGACATGGTCCTTCCACACAGCTCTAAATCTCTGAATATCAAGGCAGAAAATCCCACAATCTCTGCTTTGAACTGGGTTATCCGAGTCCACACCGCCATATATTCCAGTTCAAAATAGAAAATGTGGGATTTTATTCAGCTGTATGGAAGGGCCCTCAGATACCTTAGTTCAAAGCAGACATTGTGGGATTTTCTGCCTTGATATTCTGGGTTATAGGGCTGTGTGGAAGGGCCCTGAGTCCACACTGCAATATATTCCAGCTCAAAGCAGATAATGTAGGACAGGGGTGCTCACACTTTTCCAGCATGCGAGCTACTTATAAAACAACCAAGTCCCAAAGATCTACCTACCCACTACACAGAGAGCCATAAAAGCAAAATATTAGGAAATTTATTTCAGTGAGAGCCATATAATACATTTTAAGACTGAATTCAACTAAATGTGAGTATAATAAGCCCTTGAGCATTCCTCACTAATGGCATGGGAGCCATACACACTGCTCCTGCGATGAATTGAACTCGCATTACAAAAGTATTTCTTTCTAAAATGAGGCATGTCAAATTCCAACAGAAAACATTATAAGGAAATGATATCAGGAATTACTTATTATTGCTATTATTATTTTACTGACGCAAAAACACAGTATGCCACAGCAAATAAGATATAATTGCTATTATTATTATTATTATTATTATTGGAAACCATAACTCAAAAGCACAATTAAGCTTCATGTAGACAAGGCATAGACAAACTTAGGCTCTCCCTCCAGGTGTTTTGGACTTCAACTCCCACAATTCCTAACAGCCTTAGGCCCTTTCCTTTCCCCCCTCAGCCGCTTAAGCAATTCCTTCCTTCTCTCCTTCCTTCCATCTTTCTCTCCTTCATTCCTTCCCTCATTCCTTCCTTCCTTTATTCCTTCCCTCCTTCTCTGCTTCCATCCTTCTCCCCTTCCTTCCTTCCTTCCTTCCTTCCTTCCTTCCTTCCTTCCTTCCTTCCTTCCCCTTCCTCCTTCCTTCCTTCCTTCCTTCCCTCCTTCCTTCCTTCTCTCCTTCCTTCCTTTCCCAGCCTCAGGCCCCTTTCTTTTAGGACAATAGCATATAATAGGACAATATTTTATTTATTTATTTATTTCATGCACTTTACACCCCCCCCCCCTTCCCCCCCTCAAGGAGAACTATTTTCTGATCAATGTGTGTACACCTGGAAAACTATGTTGGCATAATTCTATGCTTTACTTGTGCTTTTATTACCTTAAAATTGACTTTTGTGTAGGCATGCATTGAATTGTACTAAGGGAGGAAATCCTGGGAAACCTCACAACCTCTGATGCCTGCCATAGATGTGGGTGAAACATCAGGAGAGAATGCTTCTGGAACATGGCCACACAGCCCGGAAAACTCACAGCAACCCAGTCCTTCTGGCCATGAAAGCCTTCGACAACACAAACTTAAAAGTTAAATTCAAATGAGTAATAACAATAATATCCAAGCTAGAAAAACAAATAAAAAACAAACAAAAACCATTGGATTTAGTGACTAGAAGGAGGTGGTACTTCAAATATGTCAACCAAATGTATTTATTATTATTTTATGTATTTATCTTCCCAAAGGGGACTCAAAGCGGCTTGACTTAAAAGTATTAGCAGAGAATTTTTAATAATATACAAAAAATTAAAACAGAATTAAACACAACTATAAAGAAAGATGTAGTAGGAGTTGGGGGATTAAACTGCATTACTAGGAATTATTCGTGATGTACTACACAACTATTATTACATTATTACATTATTATATTATTTAAAAAATTCTAAAAATAATCTAGCTTCAAAATAAGCCATATAAATAACAAGAACTATTTTAAGGCTTTGTAGGATTTATTGAACTCCTTGAAACAAATAAAAGGAGTCAACAACGTGTGCAATTAAATTTTGGGTTGCTATGAGTTTTCCGGGCTGTGTGGCCATGTTCCAGAAGCACAATAATAATAATAATACATTTGGTTGACATATTGACGTTTTGCCCACATATACGACTGGCATCCTCACCTCTGAGGATGCCTGCCATAGATGTGGGCGAAACGTCAGGAGAGAATGCTTCTGGAACATGGCCATACAGCCCAGAAAACTCACAGCAACCCAATACGCTAACAAGTCACAGATAACATGTTGCCTTGGTGCACTTCCTTCCAATAAGGATCCCAGAAGTTAGTTTCTAGGGTCATTATACAAAGGGCAATGCAACAGATAGGGTATTAAATCCTCTTTTTCCCCATCGTTGGGCATTATTATTTCCATGAGGGATCCCTCCTCACAACCTCGAAGGATGCCTGCCATAGATGTAGGCGAAACTTTAAGAGATAAAACCAAGCTCAACCTACCCAGCGAGTCACAAAACAAAGAGCCCAATGACAGAAAAAGTCGATTTCTAGGTAAATACATACTCCATTCCACTGTGCTCAAGAGGCTAACTATCCAATGTGGACAGAGAAGAAGGTGCCAGAATCGCTCCACAGCGGTTGGGAAGGGGATTGTTGACGGTATCCAAACCATCAACAAGAGCCAAAGGAGCAGCAGGCATGTTCACATACTCCACTCGGGTGAAAAGAAAGCTCTAGTGTGAAAGCACAAGCCAAAAGAGGCAGGCAAGGCCCAAGCGCCCAGTCTCTTGAGTGTGTGCTGGGGAGGGGGAGGAGGAGATTTACCCCCTTTTCATGCCCCGCAACACCATCCCGATTCGATTGAAGAATTGACAGAGAGGTGTGTTTCCATAGATGGAGGAACTAACTAACTAACTAACTACCCTCTGGTCAATCAAACAGCGTCGCAGTTGCAAACGCGTCGTCTCATACTAAATTGAAAATAAGCTGAGTTTCTCAATCTTAAGAATTAACCGAATTCGCATTATAGAAGTATTTAATATTTATTTGAAAAAATGTGGCAATTGCAACAGAAAGCGTTATAAGAAAGTGATATCAGGAAATTTATTATTATTTTTTCTATATTATATATTATAGGAAACCATAACAAAAAAGCACAATGTAGACCAGGCATGGGCAAACTTTGATGCTCCTTCCAGGTGTTTTGGACTCCAACTCCCACCATTCCTCAGGCCCTTTCCTTTCCCCCTCAGTGGTTTAAGCAGCTTCCCTCCCTCCTTCCTTCTTTCCTTCCTTCTCTTTTTCACATCTCTCCTTTTTCCCCCCTTCCTTCCTTCCTTCCCTCCTTCCTTCCTTCCTTCCTTCCTTCCTTCCTTCCTTCCTTCCTTCCTTCCTTCCTTCCTTCCTTTTCTACTTACCTCCCTTTCTCCTTCCTCCTCTCCTTCCTTCCTCCTCTCTTTCCCTCCTTCCTTCACTTCTTCCCTCCTTTCTTCACTCCTTCCTTCCTTCTCTCCTTCCTTCCCTCCCTCCTTCCTTCTATTCTTCATTCTCTCCTTCCTTCCTTTTCTCTTTACCTACTCTCCTTCCTCCTCTCTTTCCTTCCTGCCTTCCTTCCCGCCTTCCTTCCCTCCTTCCTTCCTTCCGTCCATCCGTCCTTCCTTCCTTCCTTCCTTCCCTTCTTCCTTCTATCCTTCATTCTCTCCTTCCTTCCTTCACTCCTTCTTTCCTTCCTTTCTACTTACCTCCCTTTCTCCTTCCTCCTCTCCTTCCTTCCTTCCTCCTCTCTTTCCCTCCTTCCTTCACTTCTTCCCTCCTTTCTTCACTCCTTCCTTCCTTCTCTCCTTCCTTCCCTCCCTCCTTCCTTCTATTCTTCATTCTCTCCTTCCTTCCTTTTCTCTTTACCTACTCTCCTTCCTCCTCTCCTTCCTCCTCTCCTTCCTTCCCTCCTTCCCTCCTTCCCTCCTTCCCTCCTTCCTCCTTCCCTCCTTCCCTCCCTCCTTCTTTCCTTCCTTCCTTCCTTCCTTCCTTCCTTCCTTCCTTCCTTCCTTCCTTCCTTCCTTCCCTCCCTCCCTCCCTCCCTCCCTCCCCTTCCTTCCTTCCTTCCTTCCTTCCCTCAGCGGCCTGAGGCTGTTAGGAGTTGTGAGAGTTGGAGTCCAAACCACCTGAAGGGAGGGCCAAAGTTTGTCCATGCCTGATGTAAACCTTAACGGCAGGGCTTTCGTTTTTCAACGCCTTTCTCTGGGGAAGAACTGTCACTCTTCGAGGGCGAGCCAATTTAGCAATCTTGTGGCCAAAAGTCCTCCTGCATCCTGCTGATTTAATATCCGACCTGTCTCTTCCGTCTCCGCCCAGGCAGCTCTCCAAAGTGCCCCCGGGATGGCTGGGTTTCTATGGCGAGCATCTCCTATCAGATGCTCAAGAGATGGCTCAGAGAGCTGTGTGGCAAAGAGGGCACCACTGAATTGGATCAACACTCAGCCTGATTTCTGCAAAGTAATCAATTAGCATGAAATCTGTGAGTGGCGACGATTTTTTCTCACTTCCGGTGGGGACGAAATGCCTTCAGTATATTCACACACATGAATAAAACAAAAGAGGAGCCCAGGCGCTGATAATAACTCGAAATTGGACTAGAAAAATATCCAAAAGCTTATAAATTTAATATTCTAACAACACTTCTCAAAGCCTATTTGGTATAGAAGAGAGGGCCAGGAAATCACCACTGCTCTAGGAGAGTTCCTCCCAGTGTCAATACGACTTTCTAGGAATGTTGTTCTTTCTCCCACCCTGGACATAGATATATCAACCCCACTTGCCTAGTTTCCAACAGATCTCACAACATGCACAGGTACCCCTAGCAGACAAGAGTCATTTCTCCCACCCTGGACAGATATATAAACCCCACTTGCCTAGTTTCCAACATATTTCACAACATTCACACCTTCCTCTAGCACAGTGTTTCCCAACCAGTGTGCCGTGGCACACTAGTGTGCCATGAACAATCATCAGGTGTGCCGTGGGAAATTGGAACCTCCTATACCCTTTCTTCCCCCTCCAGCCGAACACTTTTTCTTCTCCACTCGGGCTCCCTTCTTCCCAGCTTCGCTCTGCTCGCTTTGCCTTGTTTTTCTCTGGGGCAGGTCTGCGCAGTAGCGCCCACATAGGTCATGTCTCCCCCTCCCCCCCCAAACACGCTCACGCTGCCCCCTCAGATCAAAATGGCAGCAGAAGCGGCAGTGTAGAAGAAAAAGTAAGTGTTCGGCAGGAGGGGGAAGAAAGGGCGTGAAGGGGGAGGAAGAGGTCTCTGTCAAAAGCTGGCATGGGCAAACTTGGACCTTCCAGGTGTTTTGGACTACAACTCCCACCATTCCTAGCAGCCTCAGTCCCTTTTCCTTTTTCTCCCTCAGCCATTTAAGCAGGAAAGGGCCTCAGGCTGTTAGGAATTGTGGGAGTTGAAGTCCAAAGCACCCAGAGGGCCGAAGTTTTCCTATGCCTGTTTTAGGGACCTTACAGTGGTGAGCCTTCTTTCAACATTGTGATTATGGATAGAAAACAAAAAACAACATAACATAACATTGTTTGAGTCCACAGTGCTTTCTGGGTGTAGGTGAACTACAACTTCCAAACTCAAGGTCAATTCCCAAGCAAACCCTTTCGGTACTTTCTGTTGGCAATGAGAGTTCAATATGCCAAGTTTGGATCAATTCCATTGTTGCAAGAGTTCAGGGTGCTCTTTGGTTGCATGTTAACTATAAATCCCAGAAACTATAACTCCCAAATGTCAAGGTCTATTTTCCCCAAACTCCATCTGTGTTCACATTTGGGCATATCGAGTATTCATGCCAAGTTTGGTCCTGATCCAACATTGTTTCAGTCCACAGTGCTCTCTGGATATAGGTGAACTACAACTCCAAAACCCAAGGTCAATGCCCACCAAACTCTTATAGTATTTTCTCTTGGTTATGGGAGTTCTGTGTGGGAAGTTTGTGTCTTTCTGCCATTCTTGCCAGGTTATCTATGTTGTGTTCATCGAAACAAGTCCAGGTTTCACACTGAGTGTATAAATACATTTAAAAACATATTAACTACATGTATTACTGTGTTAGAGTGTCATTTTGTGTCATTTTGGTTGGTGGTGTTAGATTTTGTTTGTAAAAAATTTTGTGGCTCAAAAAAGGTTGAAAAACAGTGCTCTAGCAGACAAGAGTTCTTTCTTCCACCTTGGACATAGACATATAAACCCCACTTGCCTAGTTTCCAACAGATCTCACAACATTCACAGGTACCTCTAGCAGACAAGAGTTCTTTCTCCCACCCTGGACATTCCAGAGATATATAAACTTCACTTACTTAGTTTCCAACAGACCCCCCCACCTCTGAGGATGCTTGCCATAGATATGGGCAAAAAAATCAGGAGACGGTGCTTCTGGAACATGGCCATACAGCCCAGAATACTCGCAGCAAACCACACTTCACAACCTCTGAGGATGACTGCCGTATATTTGAGTGAAACATCAGGAGGGAATGCTTCTGGAACATGTCCATACAGCCCAGAATACTTGCAACCCATTGTTGTTGTTGTTGTTGTTGTTGTTGTTGTGTGATTTCAAGTCCTTCCTGACTTGGGACAATCCTGTGACGAACCTCTCATGGGATGTTCTTGGCAAGACTGATTCAGATGGGGTTGACTTTTGCCTTCCTGTGAGGCCAAGATGGGTATTGTACAAGTTGATACTCAAACATTGGTTTCCAGAATAGTAGTCCAATGCTCAAACCACTTCACAAGGTTAGGACACATTTGGCACCAGAGAGGATGTCCAGGGGAACTTCTAAGAACTATCAGGATGGGCAGAAAAGCCTAATTGAGGGGAGAAGGGCAATACCCAAGCAGCTCCCTTAAAGCCTTAGGAGTTTAAGCCACAATTTCTAGCCTATTCCTTTTGTAGGTTTGTTATTGGTCTGGAGACCAGGGATTGCAGTCACCAGTAGTATACTTAGGGGGGGGGGGGGGGAGGATGATTGCAGCCAATTATTACCAAAGGTGTCATATTTAAATCAGAATGCCTGCCAAAATAATAATAATAATAATTGTAGACCACTCTATCTCCCTGAAGGGACTCAGGGTCGTTTCCAACACATATGGTAAACATTCAATGCCAACAAAGAACATATAAATAAGATACATCAAAACAATATACAAGCAATGATGATGATGATAATAACAATAATAATATATTTTTAGGCCACCCTATCTCCCCAAAGGGACTCAGGGTAGTTTTCAACACATATGGTAAACACATATGTCTACAAAGAATATATAAACAAATTACAGCAAAACAATATACATCAAACAATATACAATCAACCTAACTATACATTTAATAAGTAAAGGTATAGGTTTCCCCTGACAAGTCTAGTCATGTGCGCCATTACCTTCGCACAGAAGCAGTACCTATTGATCTACTCACATTTGCATTTTTTTGAACTGCTAGTTTGGCAGAAGCTGGGGCTAACAGCGGGAGCTCACCCCACTTCCTGGATTTGAACCATCAACCTTTCAGTCACTAAGTTCACACAGCTCAGCAGTTTAACCCACTGCACCACAAAGGGGGGGGGGGGGCGCATAAATTTAATTCCAAATAAAAATTAACCAAAATAACCCTATAAATAACACATAAGTGGCCACTTCAGGGGATTATTATGTCAGCTGATTAAAAATGCCCAGGTCAGAAAAAAACTCCTCCTTTTTGGACCCATGCTGACCTCTCCTTTCTTACTGCTGCACTGGTGGCTTCTATGTTTTTTTAATGCAGTAGCTGGAAGGGAGCGTAAAGACATATCTACACTTGATAATATTCTCATCATCTGCCTAGAGCAGGAATGGGCAAACTTGGGCCCTCCTTCCAGGTATTTTGTACTTCAACTCTCACAATTCCTGGCCTCAGGCCACTTAAGCAGCTGATGGGGAAAAGGAAAGGGCCTGAGACCAGGAATTGTGGGAGTCGAAGTCCAAAACACATGGAGCCTCCCTCCGCCCAAGTTTGCCCATGCCTGCTCTAGGCAGATGATGAGAATATTATCAAGTGTAGATCTATGTCTTTACGCTCCCTCTTTACGCTCCCTCTTTATGCTCCCTCTTTATGCTCCCAAGTTTGTCCATGCCTGTGCTATATGGTTTCACCTGGCATTTGGGTCTATACATACCCCACTAATCAAAGCCCATAATTGTATGAATCCATTTTGACTGAAGTCACTAAATATTTAGCCATGGTGAGCACCCTGATGCACTGTTTGAACCCACAAGGGGAAGTAGTAGTAAACTTTCTTTCCCACCAGCAACCCTGAAGCTAAATAGTATTTAAGAAGGAGAGAAAGATGGAGTTCATGCATGCATGTATACAGAGAAGCCTAGACCAGCGTTTCTCAACCTGGGGGTCGGGACCCCTGGGAGGTGTTGCAAGGGGGTGTCAGAGGGGTCACCAAAGACCATCAGAAAACACAGTATTTTCTGTTGGTCATGAGGATTCTGCATAGGAAGTTTGGCCCAATTCCATCATTAGTAGCGTTCAGAATTCTCTTTGATTGTAGATGAA